>JMSD01000053.1:2559-74153 GCA_000715435.1 Paramecium caudatum
ATATAATTAGTATTATATACATGTTATTTTTATATAATTTTATAAATTCAATTGATGAATTTTATCATGAATGAAGCTATGTAACTTATAAAAAATCAAAATGGCATGCTGGACTAACAATAGTACAATTTATTTAAGCCAATTAATAAGAATATGCTGCTAAGTCCAACTCTGAGTTACTCCATTTATTGTTTCAAGGGCATAAATTGTTATTGATCCTGGAATATTATCACCATTTTTATTATTTGCTAAATATGGTTCATGTGGATATAATTCTAAACACTTTCCCAAGTTAAATCTGTAAAAGTTTTCATTTTAATGAAAAGGAACTTTCTATAAAGGATGGAAGATTAAAGAAATTAGCGATTATGGCTATTCCATTGGAAGCATGGGCTTATTCTTCTTAATTTCCAGGTGGTTTGTATTTGATGAGTGTTTAAAAATTATACAATAAATGAGAGGTTGTAGTGGTCCAAAGCATTCTTTTGTCAATCATGAGGGAAATTGAGTATCTATTAAAGAATTTATTTGAAAGAAATAAATTATAGCATTATTTCATCCAAATCTTTAAACCTATAAAAGACTAAAATGGAATTAAAAGCTTTAGCTACCAAAAAGTTAATCTGAAAATGGAAAATCAATTTCTAAATTATAATTAAATAGTGATGTAATTATCAAGACAAAATTTGTGTTTAGCGAGAATAAATTCAAGGAGTATCAGAAAAATTTATAATCATTCACTTTTAAAGACATAAATTGGAGATTGCTTTAAGAAAATCCTTAAAACCTCTATTTATTCCTGTTTTAAGGTTTTTAGAAATATTTCTTGGAGTAAAACATTTAGATGTTATTGAAGTAAAATTTAATATTAAATTCATAAATTGAATAAAAATAAGAAATGTTGTAGTAATAACTCTGCTTTTGTCCGAAGTAAACTGCTTGTATGAACTTTAATAAGAACTTGTGAATTTTTCTAATAAAACTAAATCCCGAAGTCAAATTGGTCAATCTTTATTTCCATAATGAGTTTATTTTCAAATTTCACAAGCGATGGAAAATATCTTATAAAATCATCTATGCAACCAATCAATTTAGGATTAGGTTACTCTAATACAGATTTAACTATTGTTTTATTGACTAATTTTATTAAAATATATATACCGTTATTTCCTTTCCATTTTTCTCTGATAGAAATTACATCTAACAGCTCAGAGGTGGCAAATTTAATAATTGAAACTGGAAGTAAAATATGGTAATCTTGACTATTTGTTGTAAATTCCAATATTGGCTATTTCATAAACTCTTAATATTAGAACTTTAAAGAAATTTTAAAGGTAGTTTTTTTTTGCAGAACACTATCATCTTAAAGATCGAATTTGTTTAATTAATTATCTAAATAGAATTTTAATTAATACTTGAAGGTGCTATTAATTTAATTTTTTAAATAACTAAGTTTTTATCGCTCTTATTTTTTATATGTAATTATATTGACAAATCCCCTGAAAGTTGTTTAGATATTACACCAATTTAGATAATGGAATCCTCATATAATATGGCTCTTGGTAAAAGGAAAGAATATTTAAGATCATTAATATCATTTGAAAATGGTTAAACACAACCTCTCTAAATATCCATAAATAAACATGGATCATATTTTATAACTATTTTTTAAGATTTTATTGCATCTTGCTAACCATTTTAAATTAATGATAATCTAGTTGGCATTTCCGTTTCAATCAGATTTGGAGTCTTAATATATTATAAAAGATATAATTAAATCGGACATTTGTGATCCATTCGAATTGATTAGAATTGCTTTTCAATAATTCTTAATCTGTTTAATAAAGATTCTTCATTGCTTTTTGAATCAGATAACTCTTTGATACTGTAAGTGTATTATTCATTTAATTAAGCATTTTCAAGAGAAATTTTATTAATCTCCTCTGATTATAAGTTGTAATTTTCTTTTAATTGTTTATAGTGATCATTTAAATTACTAAACTATTTGTTTAATTGTTAATAAGCTTCAGTCATTCTGATTTCAAATGATTTAAATTATTTGAACTATTTTTGATAATTTTCAATGATTTTTTTCTAATCATTTAAATCCTGTTAATTTTCATTTTTTAAATATCTTAATTCTTATAATTCCTTAATTAAAGCCTACTTCTCTTTTTAATGTTAAATTTCCTATTATGGATTATATTTTAAAATCGTAGTTTATTATTCTGCAACCTGAACTTCTGCATCAACTTTACGACTATTACAAATAATTGAAATTCCTTTTATCGAGCAGTATTATAGTTATCTTTGACTCATAACATGAAGACTATGCTTAGGTAACTTATTTAGATCGAATTTAAAATCATTACTATCTTTGAATGGATTTGGGCTATCCTAATTTTCAGATTTTTCATCGTATTTATTAATATTAGAAAGATTTTAATCTACATTTAAATTTTTTCTTGGTTTATTTTCGAATTCGTCGAATTTCCAACCAATTCCATCACTTTATTAATATGGATCTACAAAGTCTTCTTTTTATTCATCATTATTTTTATAGACAAAAGGAAAACCTGAAAACTAATTTTCATTTGCAATTGTATTTTTTACCTGCCACTCATTATTAGTTTCTTCTTATTATGGTTTAATTTACTCTTTTTCTAAAATTGCATTTGGTTGAAAAAATTAGTTAGCTGGTGCTTTCCCTTATTCTGATTCAAAACTTTTTGATCTATCTTATTTACTCATTTTTGATGATCCTGCCATATTTTCAAGGTTTAAATCACCTAAATCATCACCAAAACCAAAGACATTTGAAAATGGTTTACTATCCATGTCTGTTTTATAATCACTTTTATTGTCCATTATTTTGGAAAAGCCAGCAAAATCATCTTTGCTTTTTGCTGTATCAGCTTAATCTTGATTGTTTTCATTCCATGGATTGGTCTAAGCCTCTCCTTGAGAAATCTTGGAAGATTGTCTTTCAAAAGGGTTGTTTTTTTTCTTTCTTGGTGCTTGAGGCAGTTCTACTTCTTGTTAACTTTACTTTTTTATAACTTCTGGTAAAGTTGGCTTTTATTTTTCGATAACTTCCTCATTCATTTAATTTTCTTTTTCAGTCTACCAATTATTCCAACCTGGATTCCATTCTGTTTCTGGTTGAGGTTATTAATTTGTAATTTCCCATTAACTTTAAAATTAATCTCTATCTGATCCCTTTTAATCAAAAGGAAGATCAATTTGTTTCTCATTTTCTTATGGCAGACCAAAAGGTTACGCTAATTCAGCAGGCTATCCAGAATTAATTCCTCCCCATTAGGGATCAAAAGCAGGCTGATTTTACGGATCATTTGATTATTAAGCAAATTAATCAAAGCCAAAAGCCATTTATGCCTATGGTTATTCTATTTATTATTCTATTTTTTAGGCAATTTATTGAGGAACCTATTCTTATTATCTTTATTCCTATTTCTATTATTTCTGTTCTGGTTATGACAATAAAATTTTCTGTTTTTATAATTCTTATTATGTCCTCTCTATTTCTTATTAATCAAAATTAGCCACCTAATTAAAAACAAAAGGATTATCATTCTCAATAACTTATTTAGAAGCTTAAACTACTTCTTCTTAAAATGTAGTTTTTGGCTCTTCTACTTTTTGTGGAATTGCTTCTTAATATTAAAGGGAATCAACAAATTTTTAAATTTAAGGATGATACTTTTTTTTGAAAACAGTTAATTACATTTTTTTCCTAGTACAATCATCTAAATCTTTAATTAAATCATTAATAAACTCTCCAAGTCTAATCAAGTCACCAACCAATTGTTCTGCTCTTGGATCATCATCTGCTGATAATTCTGATATTTATTCACTTATTGGTCCTGTTAAGTCCTTAAGGGAAGATGTTAAATCAAGTATATCTTTATATAAAAAAATCATACATGAAATATCTTCATTTTCTCTTAAAATATCAGCTAACATACTCAAAAAACTTTTGGAACCCTTAAATGTTTCCTCAGCTTTTTGAAAATTATCATCAGGAGAAGGGGTTTTTAGAGTTTATTTTGGTGGTTCTTATTTCTTTATTTCTTGTTTCTTTTCAAGTATAATCTTTTACTCTTTTTTTGACTCTTTTTTACTCTATTATAAAGGCTCTGCTATTGCAAAATATTTAAATTAAGTGGGAAATCTAATTCCAGCTTATTATAGTTCGCTACATGCAATTTTAAAAGCACTTGGCTGCATTTTCTAATCAGCAGGCAACTGAAAAAATATTGACCAATTAAAGAGACATTCTAATAAAAGTAAATAGAAATCATCTCCTGAGGCTTGAGGTGTAAAGAATTTGTTTTTATCAGGTTTGATCGATTGTTTTGCTATTGCCTTCAATCGATCAAGTATTTTTGTTGTAACATATTTTGCGAGCTCTTTATTTCTTGTGTCCATTGCCTCTTTAAGTAGCTAAGATATTAAGAATGATACCATTAATGCATTAAACTTAGTTTAAAGAGAATTTTTCTATTTCAAAGTTTTCTTAACGGTGTCAACTAAAGGATCAATGTAAAGATGGGAGCCATTTTTAATATTAGAAAGGAACACAACTTTTTCAGTTTCAAGGCGTGTTTCATTGCCAATAGCTTCAGTCAATATACCTGCCATTTTGGCTTAAAATTCTTTTCTGTCTTTTTCCATAATATATTTATTATAATTTAATTTTTTTCTCATTAACTATTCTTAATTAACTATTCCTACTCTATTCAGGAAATATACTCTATTAACTTGAAATTATTTTTCTTTAATATCACAAAGTCTCAAAATCGCTTCAACTCCTCCAAAAATTCTGGTCTAAAGTTATTAAAGTAGAATCATTATCTTTGAATTAAAGTTCTTTCGAAACTATCATTATCAATTAAATCAATGAATAGGCTTTCGAAAATGAATAAGCATTCTATATATTTTAATTAAAAATATGGCTGACTCCGAGATGCAAGATCTGTTGGCTTGTAAGCCCAGGTAGGTGTTTTGTGAATACATAGGTTCTTAGAGAAAGGGCCAGACATTCAGACAAAGCTTCAGCTAAGTGTTAATTTTGTAGAGGAAGAATCACTTCCGCAGAAAACAGTTCCAAGTGCTCAAGACAAGTATGCCGAAATGCAGGAGTACTTTTGTTAATTGGATCAACTTGAAGGATTGTTAAAGACTAACTTTTAAGAAGGTCTAACCACTGAAGAGGCCAATAGACGATAACCAAATAAAGCAATTGATGTCAATAACTGGAAAATGTTTATTAAAGAGTTGAATTTATTTGCTATTGATCTTATAATTGCAACAATCATATCCATTACACTTGCAGTATATGGGAGTGAAAAGAATCTAGCATTTAGTGGAGAAGAAGTAATTACTTCTTGCTTACTTTTAATTGTAATTACATTAACTTTTGCTATGGGATATCAACAACGTAAAAAGTCTTAATATGCAATTGCAAAAGATAATGAGCAAAATATTGTAGTTTTAAGAGATGGAATTCTAAAAATGATATAAATATAGAATCTAGTACCAGGTGATGTGTGTGAAATCAGGGAGGGATTAGTTATATACTGTGATATGCGAATACTAGAATCATAAGATGTTTAAGTGCAAATGAATTCAGATATTACTTAATTAGCAAAAGGATCACCTGTTTTTTGTGGATGTTTGATTAGAAGTGGAATTGGAAGAGCAGTTATTATAAAAACAGGCTCAAGTACAACGATTGCATAAATTTAAAAGCGTCAAGGAGGTAGAATGTTGTAAAAATAACTCATACTTTTTTAATAGATTATGAGTCTAATAGCATTATTTATAATTATATTAGTTCTTATTTGGAGTGGAATATTTGAAGATAATGATTAGGAAGTTTTTGCTTATGGATTTAGAGTAGTAGAGTAAATTATTATTGCAATTGTACCAGTTGGATTACTAGTAATTGTAACTATATCATTTCAAATGGCTATTAGAAGATTGGCTAAGTAGAGATTTTTAATAAAGGATGCTGAGAGTATAGAAAGATTAAGTGAAATAAATTGTATATGCATTGGACTGAATGAAGTTATAACAAGTAATACTTATACAGTAAATTCACTTTTTGATGGAAGATAATTATCATATAATCGTTTAACAAAAGAATCACCACTATATTTATGTGCTGTTTTAACTTGTAATTTTAATAATTTAAATGGAACTGAAAAAGCTATAATGGAGTTTTTCTAATAAGAGAATACTGAAGAATTGATCAGAGAAACAAAATATTATACAAATGGAATTTAATATCATTTGCCATTTAATAGCAGTAAAAGATATTCACTTTCTATTGTGGAATCAGGAAATAAGTATTTTGTATACATTAAAGGAGCACCAGAAGTAGTATGGGGATATTGTAATAAAACACCTTTTGGTAAGATTGATACACTTTGTTACTAATAATTTAATGAATAATTAATTGTATAAAGTTAAAAAGGTTTAAGATCTGTAGGATTTGCATATTTAGAAATAGAGAATGAAAAAGAGTTAAGAACTAATGAAAATGATTACGAATTTAATAAATAAAATTTCATTTATTTGGGTACTTTATTTTTGAATGTGTAAGTTAATGATTAAAGTTTACATATATTGGAAAAAATAAATGAATAAGGAATAAAAGTAGTCATAGTAACTGGTGAACATCCTGAAACAGCCAAAGCAATTTGTAGATAAGTAGGTTATCGAAATCCAAGTGTCATAGAAGGATCATAATTATATTTGCATGTAGATGATTAGTAGGAAGTTACTCGTTTAAGTTCTGTGGAGAATAAATTAAGTAATTGGTGTTAAGCACCAGAATTAATATTTGCAAGAACTTCTCCAGAATAGAAATTAAGCATTGTTAAAACATTACAATAACTTAATTATAGAGTAGCTGTAACAGGAGAAGGATTAACTGATTTAGGTGCTTTTAAATAGGCTGATATTAGTATTAGTAAAAAATATGGATCTGAATAAATGATAATAAATTCAAGTGATTTGGTACTTACATCTAGCAAATAATCATTTTTAGATTGCTATTATGCAATGGTTGAAGCTAGAAGGGCAGTAAATAATGTTATTAAATCAATGATGTTATGTCTATCATCAAATACAGCTATGATAGTTGCACTTTTTGTTTATTGTTTTTTAGGTACACCACTTCCATTATCTTAAAATCTAATGCTGCTAACTAGTATATCAGTGGATTTGCTATTAGGTATAAGTTTAGCAAGAGAAGAATTTGAAAGTAAAATACCAAAAAGAGTAAATTTATTACTCTTTTCTATATTAGTGATAGGATGTATAGAAGCAGGAGGAGGTCTTATGGCTGGGTTAAGTGCATATCGGTATTTTGGTTTTGATTTTTAAAATCTTAAATTCACACGTTTTGCTAAAACATATCCTGCATTAGATAATACAATTTATAATTCATCACTTTAAAATTTAAATAATACTAATTTACCTTCTAATTGTAGTTATAATGGAACAAAATATAATTATTAATGGAGTGCACCAAATAATGATTTAGATTAAAGACTTATATTTGTATAATGTGGAAAGTGTTCATAATAATAATAACAATTTGGTTATATGGATTAGTGTTGGAATACAATTTACACATATCCTATATGTCGAGCAAATAATGATTAGAATGTATGTTATACAGCCTAGGCTAGTGAATATGCTTCTACATCATTTTTTATTGTATTAGTACTATCATAATGGTATTTTTTATCTTAATTTAGTATAAACTATTTTGCTTTACGTACTCTCATCAAACCTTACAATTAAACAAGAGTAAATACACTAGCTATATATGCTCTAACAATAAGTTTAATATTGTTACCAATAGTTGTCTATGTTCCTGGAATATAATGGGTATTTTAGACTGCTAATCTACCATGGGAATTGTTGGGTTCAGCAGGATTACCATTTTGCTTGCTTTTACTGGGAACAGTAGAGTTGGTTAAATGGTAACTTAGACCCCTTTATTAGTGATTTTCATTATTTATTATTTGTTTAATGTCTGTCAATAACATTAATGACTTACTTTCGATAGTTAATGAACTTAGCTATGAAGAAGCAGTATAACTAACAAAGAACTTACCTGCACCAGTATCATTAACTGAAAAGAAATAGTTACTACTAATAAATAAGAAGATTGCATCACTTAAATCTTTACAAGTTAAAGAGAAAACAATTGCTTAACTTAATCTACATATAACAGAAATTAGAAAACTACTCAATGATATAAGAAATGTTACTACAAGTGTATAAAGACTTACTCTGCTCTAATAAGCAGAAGAACAAAAATAACTCACTGAAGCCCTTATTTATACTCTTGATCAATATAAAGATTTAATGAGTTAAAAATTAGTAGCAGATTGCAAAAGAGTGATTGAAGAATATAATGAGGAATTAAGATAAACATTTATTTCAGTTAAAAGAGATGAGAAAGTTTTTAGTTCTAAATAAAGAAACACATAGGTAGATTCAATAGTTGTTCCTATTGCTCCCTTGACAGTTTCCCAAAAATTTAAATATTACATGAATAGAATCTTACATTGTGGTTGCAACATGGATGATAGTAGATAATAATCAACAATTAAACGTACTCAATAATGATATTATTTTACACATATATTCTCATATAATTAAATGATTATGAACACAATTCCATTCATTATAAATACTTATATATTCTCTTCAGATGTTAATAAACAAATAATATTTGCTAAAGGATGTATTATTAATGTAATATGCACAGTGATTGCTATTATTAAAACAAATATTAAATAGTAATTTCTATAAATAGGTTCTCTAAATGGTTTTCCTTATGAATAAGCAATTGAGACAGCTATTACTTGTGTATTTGCAAGTATAATTTATTATGAATTTATTGGATTAGCTTACTCTGAATTCTCTGGAGTAATTAAAGAATCATCATAAAGTGATGACGCTGCAATTTAAGAAAGAGTACAAATCATGAATAGACCAACAATTGAATAAATAATTGATTTGCTTAACAAACTGATAAATGGTTTTTAAATAGATAATTCTGCAGCTTATCTAGTCATTCCCATAGTGAATGCAAGTGGAATAATAATCCATAAATCTTAGTACAAAAATTATGATACAGTAAAATTGGTATGATGAAGATAGCAGAGTGTTAATGCAACAGTCTATATACTTGAATAGAGTGTCATAAATTTAAAACACGATTAACTTGTAATTAGTGCACATCTACCTGATTTGAGAATTTCCAATATTTGAGATGGCCTCATAATAGGAGTTATGAATGGAGCTGCTAAAGAAGCTTCCTAATTTGATAGAGCTAGCCCTATATCGCTTTATTAAAGTGCACAAATATCATTGCATCCATCTCCACAAAATGCTGTAAATGAATTATTACACTTCATTTTCAGCATGAGATTACCTTTTTAGCTCGGTTACATCCTGGCGAACACTTTTGTTTTATCAAGAATGCTCAACAATATAAACATATAGATACTTTATTAACCATTTCCCAGCTCTCTCCTGATAATGCAACTTGATAATCCATTTATTCTACTTCCAAAATATCAGTATTCTCCCCAAATACTAATTATCCATTCTTAACTTCCCCAACAATAACTGGCTTATTTGGATCCAAAATGTAACATTATTTAGCCACATTTATTGATGTTAATACATTATCTCCTGTGACCATAAATACTTTAATATTATTTTGATTCAATTAACGAATCAAATCTTTTGAGTCCTCACGAAGATTATTCATAAAAACTAATATTCCTAAGTATTATAATCCATTTTCAATATATTTTCTTTCTTCATTTTAATCATTTATTAATTTATATCCAAATGTAATTAATCTATATCCTTCTTATGAATAATTTTTAACTAAAAAAGAATATTACTCTGGAAGAGTTTAAAAACATAATCTCTCCATAATTTCAGGTGATCCCTTAGTAATAGCAAACATTCTTCCTTTATATTTGATTATTACTGTCATTCTTTATAAATGTGCTTCAAATTAATAGACTTTTAAGCACTCAAAATTAAAATTAGCCGTACAACATTCAAGCATAGCAATCTCTAAACTATCCCCGCATCCCCCAACTAAACTATGACAACTTTTTAATGCCAATTACATTGTCTCACTACATTAATTTGGATTCATTAATTATTTGAGTTCCACACATCCAAGTACTTTGAGTGTTGATTCTGTTAATGTGCCTGTTTTATCAAATCCAATCATATCAACCATACCGCTTACATTAATTTTATCTGGTTTTATACAAAAAATGGAATGTTATTGCAGTCTCTAAACTGCAACTTATAATCCAGCTCCCAAAGCAGTTGGTAGAGATGGTGGAATCATTATTGTAAATATCTCTAATGCTTCAATCACACTGTTAAATTTACTAGTATTACTTTATATTCTTATAAAATAGTTGATTATACATAATATTAATCCTAAAATCCCTAATACTAATAAATATTTAAGTGATTCTTTTTAAAATGAATATTGATATGCATTATTAAATAAAATGTATCTTGCTAAAGAGCCTTTAACCGTACTGAATGCTATTTATTACACCATTGCTAAACAATCCTAACTAGCTTATAGACATGTGCATCCACTAAATATTTGCATATCTGAAGTTTTTAGAACAGGTGTGCCCTCTCCAGTTAAAATGGCTTCATTAAACACAGCCTCTCCAATTATTAATATTCCATCATATGTTATCATTTAATTAGCATTAACTTCCACAATGTCACCAGGGACTAAGTCTTTAGAGGAGATGTGCCATTTTCTTTAATCTCTATGCACAACTACATTTGTCTCATAATAAATCATCTATCTGATCTTGTGGTTTTATTAGTCGAGATCCCTGAGAGTAATGGCAATTTAAACAATAGTCAGTATAGCAATCAAAACAGCATATAAATAATATTCATCAAGTGACCAAACAATAAAAGAGAATACTTAAAAAATATTAAATGGAGAGAGAATTTCATGAATAAGTATCTAACCTTTAGTTCTTTCTTCAATTTACATAATGTTTTCACCAAATAATGCTTATCTTTATTATGCTTCATATTTGCTTAACTCTTATTAATCATAGGTCAATAATTCTAATTTTTACAATCTATTTTATGAAGTAATAACATAATTAACATATTAGTATCTAAATTTAATTCTTTCTCCATCTGATTTACATTTAACTAATTAATCACTACTCATTCTTATTCCATTCTTCATCTTTTTAATTAATAAATGTGATGGTTATTTTGTTTACTTATAACTATATTTCATGAATATATACTTCCATAATCTTAATTTAATGAACCATAATTCAAAGAGGGCAAATAAACCTAAAGTTAAAATTTTGATCAATGTAACCAATATGGAGGATTGCTCTTCATAATAGGTAACTCTAATTTCATATCGTTCATTGATATCATCAAAAAACTCACTAACTTCAGTTGCTTCCACTTTCTCACCAAATATTGGGATTTCCATATATAATAATTAAATGAAAGTCAATACTCATAGATGTTTACTTTCAAGTCTGATTGAGAGCAATGACAAGCAACGGCAAACTAAAACTCATGAGTCATTTGAGAGAATCAAGTATTCCTCTACAGCTACTCCTAAAACTTAAATGACAAATCGCAAGAGCAAATAAATGAGTCTAGTACAAGTGCAACAACTTATTCAGTAACCGTTGTTGAGAAAGAATCACACAGCCCTCTCTGAAGTTCCACATGCATGGAACACCAGCCGTAGCATAGAAAAAACTGTCGATTTGCTAGCTATGCCTGAACATAAACGCCTCAGATGGCTTGAAAAACAAAAAGCCCTTCTTGCTTAAAAGTAACCTCTCGGTACATCTACTAGTCGTATCCAATAAATGGCTAAGAGAGAGAATTACAATAACTTTTTAAAGAAGTTCAACGAGCCCATCTTACAGCCAGTTGAAAGAGTCAAAAAACTTATTGTACAACATAAACTAGAAGAAGCATCATAAAATCAATTTGTATTCAAATAGCCATTCAAATTTGTTAAAGGAATGAGTGAACACATGTTAAGAATGAAAAGTACTACTCGTCAACATGAGTCTCCTATTGGTAGGCCACGTCGGCTCTCCAATCCTCGCTATGAACTCACTCTTGCTAACAGAGTGCGTTTCTCTAAGTATCATTAGGATGATAGCCTTAAAGTGCTCAAATCATAAAAAAGAGATCCTAATTAAATATTCAGAGAATTACATATTGAAGATATTTAATATACTGATTTAGATCGAGCTTAAAATCATCCAATTAATATAGCACTTTTCAACATGCTCAAAGATGAAGAAATAATTTTAAGTAATGATTTACATTATTAGAGAATAGTAACAATTAGAAGAATCTGAGAAATACACAGCATAAGAACTTATTAAGTAAAGATAAGATTTAGAAAAATATGATGAGTTGACTAGGTAAGAATATCATCGTAAGTGTTATGTTGATTACAAATCTAAAAAAATACTATAAGCATAGTCAGCAAGGGCAATTACATTTAGGGAACAACCTGCTGAATTGTTTCCTGTACCTGCAGAGTAGAGTAAAGAATTTAGAAGAAGAAAGATCATAGGAATGATTAAACTCTTTTTGTTTAGACTCCATGATCTCAATCTAAATTTAGAAGATTTAATCACATACAGAGCATATCCTAAATTTGCTTATTAAAATTCAAGGGCAAAACTATTTTTTGATTTGGTTAAATCAAATAAAATTGACCTTGTCAGCAGAGAATTATAAGAAAATCGATATCTAGTGTATGAATATGATTCTTCCAAATTAACAGCATTGCATCATGCTGTGATACGTAATCACGTGGACATGGTGACTCTACTATTAGAGAATCATGCTGATGTTAATCGTCGAGATATTGTAAAATTATTAAACTATGCAGTTGGGCAGAACATGTTTATTCTTTGGTATAAGGGCTGGATTTAATGATTGTGTGCAGTAGTTACTGTATTATGAGGCTATTCCTTGGAGCAGTAAAAAGAATCCTTATGAAAATTATTTGGATAAATTAAGTGATCGAGTACGTGATTAATATAGGAAAGCAAAGAATGTAAATGAAATGCTATGATAGTTCCATCTATAAATGCAAATGATGCCTTATACCAAGAGATCAGCATTCTGGAAGGAGCGCAGGTATTATTTTACTTAATGAATTAATAATTATAACATACCGTTAATGAATGTCTGTTCCCCCAATAAGGTGGCAGGACCTGCACTTATCCACAGTCCATTTCAATAGGTTCGTTCAGTTTCTACTGATTGTAAATACGCAACATGGCAGTCTCCAAAACTCAAGGAAAACCTATCACCAAATCAATAGAGAGTAGATTTAGTTAAAAAGATAATTGTACTCTTAGATGAAAATGAGAAATCAGCAGAATTGATTAAACAATTATTGAGCAAAGAATCAAAATACCAGAAACAGCGATCTAGTGATTAGAGTGAATTAATTGCTTTACGAAGTGAATTAGCAATATGTAAGGAACAAATGATGTATATATATAAACAATAGTAGTAAATCAGAAGATGATCGTATACTTACAGAAACAAAATACTAAGCAGTATTGAAAGAGTTAGACTATAAAGATTAATAATTGGAGAATAAAAAGGAAACAATTGTTGCATAAGAAGAACATATTAAATAACTATTAGAAAGAAATGCAGAATTAACTGAATAGTTAAAATATAACTAAGATGAATTAAATAACCTTGGTGACATAGATGAAAAAATTGATTTCATATTAAATGAGAATGAACAGTTAAAAACTTTGAATGATAAATTATAGGACTAATTAAGTGCATCTGAAGAATAGTTATTCAGATTTAAATTAAAGATTGATTAATTACATTCACAGGAAACAGAAAGAAGTGAAGGAGCAGTCCATGGATACAAATAGAAAATACGGAACCTCGAAACAAAACTTGCAGTATTAACTGAAGACAATGCAAGACGGAGGTAAGTAGTTTGATTAATTTATATATATATTTATACTATGTCAGAAGTATTTACCAGTTATGAGAATGATTATGAAAAAAATCTATAGCAGTTATGCAGTCTGATTAGATCTGCATAAGTAGCAAAATCAGATGAAGCTTTATGTGAAATAACATAACTTTTGGGAGATTTGCAGAATTGCATACAATAAATGGATATTGAGTCAACCAGTGTTGCTGTCAGTGATAGGTCAATACTGAAGGGAAAAGTTCGTGCACATAAGACTGAATTAGAGTCTATGAGAAAGAAGGTCCTTGCATTAGAAGAAGAAATTTCTTCATAAAGAGCCAAGGACAATCTGTTTGGAGAATAGGATAATTAGTAAATTAAGTTTTTAAAAACAGAGGAAAAACTTATTCAATAAACACTTTAATTGTAGGATGCGAAAAGAGTTTGTTTTGAAGTTGAATAAGTAGCTAACAACATTTAAGTAAACATGAGCAATTAAACTGAATTACTAAAAAACAATATAGACAAAACACAAGGAATAGATAGTGAACTGGGAGAATCAAATAGCAGATTGACAAGAATTAGATAAAAAATGAGAGAACATAAAGTGGTTTTTGCAATAGTACTAGCAATGTTTTTGATTTCAGGAACAATAATTATTGTGCAAAAATTCTTGGTTTGATTATATTATTTATTTCCTTATGGAATATTTTGATAATTGCTTTTAAGAAATGTATTTTTAACAAATATCTTAGCGAAAAGAAAAGAAAGGAGACGAATCAAAGAATGAATTAGAAATTATCAACAGAAGGGGCTTAAAGTTAAATTTAATTGATTCGCTAAGAATTATAAAAGTTAATGGATGATAAGTAAAATGTGACATAAATAAAGAAATAATATCTAAGATAAATACTAGGAATATTTATAAACTGTTTAAAGCATAATCAAAGAAAATAGAGAATAGTAAATAATTTTGAATATTTTAGATAATAAATACTAAATGAAAAGGAAGACAGATTATATAAGATAAAAAGTAATCATCTAAATGAATTGATGACTTCAATGCCTTCAATGTATGTTATACTTTTATTTTTAGTGGTTTACGACATAAAAAAATATTAGAATAAGAATAAGTTGATGTTAAAATTAGAAGGTATAAAATACAAAGGGAAGAGAAAATACATTAATAATAAGTATTAAAAGGAGTTGCAGATTAACAAGCTCTGCCTCCCTTATCATAAAATCCTTCCAAGATTTTTGTGGCAGAATCGCCAAAGAAAGAGGACTTAGACAATGAATCGTTAGCTATTTCGAAAAGCTTTGCTTAATCCTAAATAAAATAGTCAAATTAGAAACCATCAAGCAATATATTACTAGTGCCAAAACCTTTGTAACCACAAGGAGAATTTAGACAAAAAGGAAAAAGACAATCAGAATTTTAATATGGTGTTGACGACCTTGAAGATTAATGATATTAAACTACACACTCAATGCTTCTTCTTTTATCTAAGCTTTTTATCATGTCTTTGCAATACTTCCATTTTTTCCTTTCTTTCTTAAGCTATATCCATATTACCAGTTTTTAATGCAATTAAATCTTCCCTGTAATCACTATCTGATGCAAGTGGATATTATTCATGTTGTAATTTGTAAGGAAAATCTTTAAACCAATTGAGAACTTCTACTCCATCAATAATCATTCCACTTGTCCATCTACCTGTTATTGTACTTAATTTTTCCAATTATGTATTTTTAGTTCCTTAATATTTTCTATATGTTTCTGTATTAAATCTAGCAACTTCTTTTGCTGTTCCTCGAACAATATAACCTTCCATCCAATCAGATGGTGTTGTTTTTTTACTAAAAACTCCTGGAAAAGCTGTTACTTAGATATCACAGAATAATTTATTTTATAAATCCACTAACCATCCTAATCCATTATAATGAAATTATCTATGTCCTATAGTCATACCAGATATACATCCTGGTATGTTATTAAATAATATTGTTGTTTTATTAGGGAATTCCACCTTCAAATAACCAAAATTTTATCCTGTAATTGAATTAGCACTAAAATTAGCTTAAGACTCTAAATGTCCTGTCAATTTAAAATTTCTGCCTATTACATATAATGCTAAAACTGGTGGATGATGTGATACTTATTCACAATAAAGCAAATTACCATTCATATATCCTTAATATGTTTCACCAAGAATTGGATTGAATGGTTTCTCCATATTCAGGAATAAGTAATTAGCTGTCAATGAGAATTATGTTACTAATTTCATTTATTCGAATGGATCATTTTCATTACCAGCCTTCTCTAACAACCACATATAACCAAGACTATAACAAGCTCTTTCTAAATTCGACCTCTTCTCAAAAATATTAACTGGTAAAGAAATACTAATCAAAGATTTTCCAGCCAATAAGTTAGTTCCCAATTTTTTAAGCATATATGTTATCACTTCCTTTTATATTTCCAACTTTCTTTAATTCACAAATCTTAACCCACCTTTTTCTTGTATTTCCCAATCATTTGTTAGAATTACATTTTTTCCGTCATCAGTTTATTGATAATAAATGTTATCTGCTTCACGAGGTTTCATTGGATAATTATGAATAGCTGACCAAAACATTAATCCAGGATTCTTTGTAATAAGATCCAGTAATTGTAGATAATCATTTTTTTCAAAAAACTCTGGTTCATCATCAAATATTTAAGATTTAAATTCATTACAATCTACAATCTCAGAACTACTTGAAGATTTTATCTCAATTTCCTAGACTACAAGTGGCTATTCTGCTATACAATATGTCTCCTTTACAACTTCTTCCATGACAAGAGGAACAGGAATTTTATAATTCTTTTGGCAAAGATAAGATTCCAAATTTTATAATTCTTAGAGATATACCAATGTTAATTATGCATCTTGAGAGGCATTAGCATATCCTCCATTTTTAGTATCAGTTTCCCAAATTATCATAGTGAGTTACTGTTATGGAATTACAGCAATTATACTAAGAACAATTTACCCTTCAAATTAATAACCATTTTGTACAGATTGCTTGTAAGGAAGGCTTTTGTCAAAAATAAAATAACAACCATTCATTTTCATAACATAGCGCAAATAAGTGTAGGATCGTTTCAAATAAAACATTCCGAATTTTTTTCTTTACTCTGCTATGATCATACTACTATTCTTAGGCATAATATCTAATATTGCAGTCTGATCAATAAGACTATTCCATTACTTCATTTAATCAGGGCAGGCTATGGCACAAGCAATTGCCTCTGTTTAGTCAGTTTGAATATGAGTAACAGCTCTAATTTTCGCTTAATCTGCTTTGTGTTATAATAGCCTTAATTTGTTTTTGAAACTTATTAAAGAAAACTCAAAATCATTCATTAAACAATCAGTCGAATACTTATCTTTCTCCCTAATAACATCCTAAAATAATGCAGGTATTTTAGATTCTTATTTAGGAGGTTGAATTTCGGATGTTTGCATTTGCAATACTGATACTTATTATTGCATAGGTGATGATTATATTTCTGATTATTATCTGCTTTCAACTTATTTTTACTTTTAATTTTCTTTTTTTTCTTCTTTTTTTTAAACTTGAGATTAAAATTTATGATGGGTCTTGACATTATCATCTAATGGTTAAGATTGTAGGATTTCTGATTTCTTACTCAATTTTAATGATTAAGTCATGTCCTCAGATTGTCTTCTTTATTATAATTTATTTTGCCTAATAATATTATTATAAAGATACTTAATTTTTTTTAATAACTCATCATCTGCAGCCACGCAACATTATCGTAAATAATTAAACCATTTTTCTGCATTCCCAAAATCTATACTCCCAAATATCAAAACTTCCTTCCCACACAAGTGAAAACAGAATTTATTCTTCACGGAATCAGCCCTTCATAAATGTAATATATGTACCACTTTAACGAATAATCGCCCAAAAATAATTATTTTGGAGGTTTTGAGAAGTCTTCACGTGAAATCCACATTTTTCTTTCAATCAGACTCAATTTAAGGTTCTTATCATTCCAAAACCATCCAGATTTTTTTTTCATATCTAATCTACCCTTAACAATGTCTTCAGGATAAATGAAAGAATTCACTATATCAATGTACATTCTGTATTTTAATGGAATGGAATGGCATATTAGTTATTACTTTTCTTCTTCATTGAGTAGATCAACTTTTCCAAGTGGTTTATTATCAATTGAAGCCCTCAAAATTTGTAATTTTTATATCACTTTTGCAGGCACTCTATCAGGGTAATCTAATAATATGATGATACTTACTTTAAATAAATTTTTGAAGACGTAAAACACTAGATTAGTACTATTATTAAACCTTGTCTTCCATTTGTAAATTATATTTTATGATTATTTAGCATATAATTCTCATAATTTTTTATGGAATATACAATCACTTATGTCCTTGTCCAAAAAAGTCTAGAAAATGATAGAATATTCTATTTTACAATTGAAAAATATTTGGTTCCTTTCTTAAATAATTTATGTAAATTGGTTTGATTTAAGCTCCTTTCGGAGTCATGATTCCTGGATAATTGAGCCAGACTCAATTTTAAATGACAGGCAACTACTACACTATGGATTTATAAAACCCATAGTCAGTGCATTCGATTGCATTATTTTTACTTAACCCAATAATGGAAGGGTATGCAGTCTGTCTCTTTTACTCACGCTTTCCATATGAAGGCACAACATTCTTGGGTGCCATTGCTAATCAAAGACCTTCAGATATATTTGCAACATCATTTCATTAGATTCTAACACCTCAAGATTAAATAAAATTAGTTCTTACTATTGAACCGATCAATGAATAAGTGACAGAATTAGTTTAATTAACAAATGATGCTTAAAATAAATTGAAATATGGACTGACTATAGCCTAAAACCTCTATAATTTTATGACTGCTTACAACAAAGAAGTAGTAATTAATGGTTAAGAAATTGATGTGCTAATAACTCCTGCGAATGTTTTGTAACTTTGGATATAAAAATTACAATAAAAATACAAAGAGAACCCAAACTTCATATACAAAACGACTAAATGAATTATAGTTATAGTTTTTCTCATATAAACATCATGTATTTATTTAAAGTGGTCTTCTTTTCATTTTAGATCTCGTACTGCTAACAGACCTAGTCTTTGTGGGTCTTGATAATGGTTGATTCTCATGGCTAACTCTACATTAAATCGGGATGAATATATTATGGTGGCTTTTGGATTGTATTTTAAAAGTAGGAGTGCATATTTCTTAATTTTGGTGAAAAACTTTAAGCATTTTCTCCATTTGAAAGACGAAATTAACTTTTTCTAATTCAAGAAGGTCGAAATCAATTTACTAATTCACTATGGTAGTAATAGGTTAGAGATGTTAATGACATTTCTGATTTCTCATCAGTAGTTTAAAAGGATTAATTATTATTATAATATAAAAATCATTTTTATAGTTAAAATTTTGGAAGCTCCACTTTATTGATGTTGTTCACCTTTAATAGTCTCATATAGTAACTAGTTTATTCCTCGTAAAGTTCCTTCCATTTTTTTAACTAATTATGGAATACACTATTACCATTTAATCAGTTTTATTGCGTGTCGAGTTACTTCTACTTTGAGCATTAGTTTATCTTGTAGGAATACTATAAAAGCGTGAATTGTTGTTAATCTCTGGAATTTGAATCTAGGGCTTACGAAGAGGTAGCTTCTTATCCCCAAAAGAAGGGGTTTGTGGCTTGATGAACATTACTTAAATAAATATTAATATTTCTATTCTTGATCAATTTTTCTTGACTTATGCAAGCTTTCCCCATCCTCTTGCTATGGAAAGAACATTAGCGATTCTCTTAAAAATAAACAAACTAAATACTTTAATTTTTTTGGATGCTCTATATTCCTTTAATTTGCCTTAAAGGTTTGGAATTGATTTAACAGTGTTATTGACTAACCATGGATGTTTGAGGATCTTCTCAGTTGTGAGTCTCTTTGAAGCATCAATAGTAAGAAGACCTTTGATGAGGTCCTTAGCTACAATATAACTCAAATATACCTTCATTGCTAATAGAATCCCAATAAGGAGAAGGAAATGCGAAGTTTCCTGTCTTAATCATAGAAAATAGTTTATCATTATCTTCATCATAAAATGGAGGGAATCCACAAAGCCTAGAATTTGATACTATTAATACATAATATAGAGGATGACACCCACAGACCAAAAATCTATAGCCTCAGTGTAACCCTTTCCTGTGATGATTTCTGGGGCAACATAACCTGGTGTACCGCATTATGTCATCATAACTTCATCTGATCCCACAAAACGAGCCAATCCAAAATCACTGACTTTTAACAATGCTCCTGGTTCCATTGTAGAGTAAAGTAAGTTTTCAGGTTTGAGATCTCTATGGACTATACCCATTTTATGACAATATGCAAGTGCATCAATAATTGGTCTAAGTGTAGCAGCAGCTTCTTTTTCACTAAAATGATCTTTCTCAACAATTCTTTCAAAGAGCTTAAAATATACATAAATATACTTCTCCTCCCGTCATTAATTCTAACACCATATAAAAGTATGTATCATCTTCATAGATTTCATATAATTTAACCACATTGGGATGATCAATCTCAATATATAAAAATTATACTTATGTAAGAATCTCAACTTCTGTTTGTAAGGCTAATAAGTCTTCATTTGATAGGTTTTCCCTAGGTTGATTTTAAAAACATACTTATTAATAATTTTGACAGCGAAATGCTCTCCTGAACTTTTCTTTGTTGCCCTCTTGACCACTCCGAATGCTCCTCTATGAATATGATTCATTAATACTCTCCAAGTGTCTTTTCCAGGGTATAAACTTTGTTAATATCTTCGTTCCCCTGCATTAATATATAAATTATTATAGTTAATCAGACAAACTTTGATAATTTATTATAGAGATCAGGCCTCAAATTCATTTGCAAAACATCCTTTAATAATTCTCTAAACTGAACTTGCAAATGTTCTTTCTAACTTGGAATTTGTTTACGAACTACCTTAGCCTTTGGTTCAATAGATGAATGGAAGCTCTTAATAGCCATTCTACGAATCTAGTCTTCAAAATCAACCCAATGATGTAAGTCATATGATCTTTATTCTGTGTATATCTTCTTTTCATTTGAGTATGAAGTAACTGGTCTATTAAAAGCTTAACTCTTTGGTCGTCTTCGTTCTGGTTTTCTAAACTTCGTTGTTAGCATATTAATTAAAATGAAGTAAAATGATAAGCACCCTGTAAAATCCAAAATTCCTGTTGCGAAAGGCAAACACGCATTTGAATGTGGAGGTAATTGTTATATAAATATTTAAAGGGTAGACCTTCATTGTGGATGAGAAATACGAATTCATCAAGCAAATAGGTTAAGGAGCATATGGTGTAGTATGTTCAGCTCATAATAAGAAAAATGGATAGAAAGTTGCAGTCAAAAAAGTAAGTATAGTATTAAATAGGTCCCAAATGCTTTTGATGATTTAGTGGATGCTAAACGTATAGTACGAGAGATCAAATTATTGAGTAATTTAAATAGTTATCAGTAGAGTTTTTTGATCACGAAAATGTTATATCACTCATGGACTTACCTCGTCCTGAGGCAAAGACTGGTTTCAATGATATATACATTATCACTGATCTCATGGAAACTGATTTGCATAGAGTTATTTACTCAAAATAAAGTTTGACAGATGAACATATCCAATATTTTGCCTACCAAATGTTACGAGGTCTACTCTACATTCATTCAGCTAATGTCATACATAGAGATTTGAAGCCAAGCAACATTTTACTAAATAAAGATTGCGATTTAAAGATATGCGACCTTGGTTTAGCAAGAGGATATGAAAGTGAAGAAGAATTTAAAACAGAATATGTTATTACGCGATGGTATAGAGCACCTGAAGTAATTCTTAATGCTTCTGAATATACTAAAGCTGTAGACATCTATGCTGCTGGATGTATAATTGCAGAACTTTTAGGTCGCACACCTCTATTTCCAGGTTTTTATTTATGATAATAATAGGTGAGGATTATTTGGATTAAGTTTAGAGAATCATTTCAGTACTTGGTACACCTACACCTGATGATATGAAGTATATTGGAAATCCTAATGCAATTAATTATATTAAGAGTCTACCAAAAAGGACTAAACAATCATTTACATAACTTTATCCTAAAGCTAATCCAAGAGTTGCTGATTTATTAGCAAGAATGATTACATTCAATCCAGATAAAAGATACACAGTTGAATAATGTTTAGAACATGATTATTTTGATGGATTACATAATCCAGAAGCAGAACCAAGATGTGATAAAGTATTTGATTGGAGTTGGGATAACTTTGAATTAAAAAAGGAAACACTACAGAAAATGGTATTTGAAGAATCTCTGAAATTCAATCCAATTAAAAATTGATTATTATCATTATTACTAAGTTTCGAATATTTTGTGATTCCAATATCCTTAATATTCTTACTTAATCTGTATCATTTCCTTATTTATTATTCTAATTATTTAAATAATATTACTCCATTTAATTTATTAATGTAACTCTCTAAGATTTAAATAATTCCCATATTACTGATTATCCCATTTATTCATTATTTTAATTATATTATTCAAATATGTCAAGACAATCTTTTAAAAATGGTTATATTATTTCAAAAAATGACTTAAATGTAGGTCTTGTATTAAAAGTATGGATAGAAAGTAAACAATGTATAACTAATGATCTTAAAATATTAATAGATCTTATTGCTAATGGATAATCTAGTAATTATTTTGATTCTTAAGTGATATGATCTAGTTGAACATATACTTTATCATTTTAGATTTGTTTTTTTATCAATTCATTCACACTATTATAATGAGGGAATATTTTGTTAAACGAACCAGAAACACGTTAAAACTCTTCTTATATTAGTACTAGCGATGGCTTTAGTTTTATTTTAGGAAGTTCACTAATCTAAATAAATCTATTTAAATTCATTGAAAGGGCATCAAGTTAAGTGATAAGTTAATCATCGATAAAATTCTTATCAAAGAACATTCATTTACATACTACAATCTATTAGCATCGAATATATTTATGACTCCTGCTATACATGAATCAACTTTTATCAATTGCTCTAAAATTTAATTCTAAGTATTTTTGCTTTATTCTATTTTTGTTTCTTATTCATGGAGTTACTATGATTATATGTATTTCATTCTTTCACATTATTTCTCACAAAATGTTATAATCCTATATGCTCCATCAAATTCATCTGTTATAGATTCCATTTATCCTTTTAAACTTAGTAACTTAAATATAGATATTCATACTTAATTCTCAAGTTCATACTAAATTTACCTTGTTAATTAAACTACTTGTGTCATTCGGAAAATTTATTATTATTTGCTAATAAGTGCTTTATTTAAAATAAGAAATCTTCTTTCATTATATTATAAAGTAGTTTGCTTGACTTTCTCATTTAGTAAACTTAAATAAGTCAATATATTACTCTGCATATTTTTCCACTTAATTTTTTAGGTTTTATATTTCTCCTTCTTATGTTTTAATTTTATCATTTAATAGTTATATCTCTCTTTATTTTTCTTTTAGTTTTAATGATTGTTATTTTTCATTCATTTAATTACTTTTTAATGATTCTGTTTAAGATATATTATTGATTATCCCACTATCCTCTTTTTTTATTTATTATTTTTGAGGATTAGTTTCTGATTTTATTTACTTAATCTATTATTCTGGTGGTTTTGGTATCGTGGACTTTTTACTTTAACTCATAGATTTATTTTCAGGTGGTTTTTTAATTTAAGAGGCTTTATTTATAATATCTGTAGTTGATAAACCATCATTCTCCTAAACAAATTTACTAACCTTTTCTTCTAACTACTTTTTTTCGACTTTCTAAGAATTTGAATTTGGTTTCTTTGGTAACATAATAATAATTATTCATTTTTTATATTCCGCTAAGAATTCTTCTAGAGTTTATTGTGGTTCAAAAAGCTTTTCTACAGCGTTTGGATTAATATTGTTCTTCTTAAATTCATTAATCACTGCTTCCTAAGGACTTTAATGAATCTACTTTTCTCTTTTTTTTCTTTCCTTCTTCTTTGTATTTTTGTTTTTCTTTAACTAATCCTCCTATTACTTTTTACTTTTTAAATATTTCTCATAGAAAAAATCATCATATTTTACTTTAAAATATTTTTATTTCTCAATCCTTTCCATTTCATTAAGAATAGGATCTTCTTCATTTTTCTCTAACGAATATGATGATAAATTTTCAGGAATTTCCCTTTCCTAATTTTCATTTTAATAGGGTTAAACGTTTTGTTAATTAATGAATTACAAAGCTTCTTGCAGAGTTTATTCCTCTAATTATTTAATTTCCTAATCTGTCAATGCTTTTTTTTATTTCTCCTCTTCCCTCTTGATTTTTGTGTAAGCAGGGGGATCATTTCCTGGTTTTGACTCTATATTTTCAATTTACTCAAACTCTACCCTCGTTAACTATGAAATATTTGTTTAGTTAAATTCATTTAATCTCTTCTTCAAGGTTCCATCACATATTTAAACAAGTCTACAAATTTTGGAAGATGATAAATGTGCTTCATGATATTTAGCTGCAATTAAAATAGCAGCTCCACATAATGATTGTGGTCTTCTTCCCTAAGCCATCCAATCAACTGTCATTCGTTTTAACAGTTTAATTGCTGTATCTTCAATACACACTGATGTCTCCCTGTTGCCAAAATCACATAGCCTTATGTATTTACGTATATAAACTGAAGGATCTAGATATTACAAATTTTAAGCCAATTGTTCTATCTTTGGATTCTTTGAGTCTCCTTTTACAAAATTTAATAATTTTAAGTAACATCTTGCTATACTAATTGCAGAACAGTGCTCGATCTTCTCTGAAATCTCAATCAATAAATATGGAGCATTCTTACATCTAAATCCAAAATATAATGCTTCAATATTATTTTTAATTACCAGCAGTAGCAAAATATTTCCCCTTGCTTATTTTAGTTTCTTCCTAATAAAATTTCAATAATTTATGAGCAATCTCAAAGGCCTCCTTATATTTCTCATCTACTAAAAGTTCTCGATCAAGGAGCTTTAAAGTATATTCTACACTCTCGGGCAATTTATCTGGATCTTGAAATCGTATTTCTTATTGATGGGCCACCTTTCCGTTAGGCTGAAATTCAGGTCCTTCATTATACATGATAGAATATTAATTTAAACATTAAAATTAATTATTCACTTTTTGAATTCTGATAACAAATCTTATAGGGTTTCTTCTTTTTTAATTTCCTGCTTCTCAAAAAGTTTTTCCAAGGCTTATGGATTAATATTATCATTTTCAAACTTTTTAAGAACTGATTCATATGGAGTTTAGCAGGCTTACTCTTATTTAACTTTTATTTTTTTCTTTTTATTTGATTGTTTATTTTCCATCAATTAATTTTTTTGTTATTGCTACAATTTCTTATCATTTTTTAGTTTTCTGTCATGCATGTAATCTTTATATAAAGATTACCAAACAACTTATTTATAAGCCTTGTCAGCTTCAGTGAGAATATATTCATTTTCTTCATCCTCACTTAATGAAGATAATTCTTCACAAATTTTCCCTTTTTTATTTTCATTTACTTCATCTAATATTAAATTATTTTCTTAATTATATATCTCTGGTTATGCTTTGAGTAATTCAATCATTTCCAAGGCTTTTTGCAAAGTTTTTTCCTCTAATTACTTAATTTCTTAATCCGTCAATCCTTTTTTTTGTTCTTCTTCTTACTATTTTATTTTCTTAAAAGCTGGGGGATCATTTACTGGTCCAGGTATGCCAGTTTCTATATTTTCAATCTACTCAAACTGCTCTCTCGTTAATTGAGATAATCCGGTCTAATTGAACTCAGCTAATCTTTTCCTTATAGTTTCATCGCAAACCTAAACTGTCTTACAAACCTAGGAAGTTGAAATGTTTTCTCCATGAAATCTTGCTGATATGAGAAGAGCAGCCCCACATAATGAAGAGGGTCTCCTACCATAAGCCATCCAATCAAGCATCATGCGCTTTATCAGTTTTAGTGCAGTATTGACTATTTACTTATGTTTTTCACTAGATTATCAAACTTAATACCCAAAATCTAATGCCCTTACAAATTTAGGAATATATATTGAAGGATCAAGGTATTATAAACTTTAAGCCAATTATTCGATCCTAGAATCTCTGGCATCTCCCTTTACAAATTTTAATAATTTGAGATAACATTTGGCAACTTTTGTTGCAGAATCATCCTTAACCTTCTCTGATAGTTCTATGAGTAAATAGGGAGCATTCTTGCATCGAAATCCAAAATACAATGCTTAAATAGTATTTTAAAATACCAGCTGCAGCGAAGAATTCCCCATTGCTTATTTTAGTTTCGTCTTAATAAAACTTTAATAATCTATAAGCTATTTCAAAGGCCTCCTTGTATTCTTCATCTACTGCCAATTCACGATCCAATAATTTCAAGGTACTCTCTGCTTTTTAAGGTAATTGATCTTGGTCCTTAAATCTCGTCTCTTGTTGATGTGTCACATTTCCACCAGCCCGAAATTCTGCTCCATCATAATAGTCTTAAAACATATTTTAATAAATTAATGAAACAAGTTCCAAGATGAAATTTTCCCATTCATTATTTTTAATAAATGATCCAAGAACAGGAGGTAAATGATTACACTAATTTTAGAAATTTTAACTTTCAGCTCTAAATCCATACTTGATATGTTCTGTGTGTAATGGGTATTTTAGATTTGCTCACACATTATCTGAATGCGGCCATACTTGTAACATAAACCTATATATTAGTTTGTTTAATCTGCATAACTAGTAAGACTCACTGCCCAAGATGTCCAAATACATAAATAACAAAAACAACACTCAGAAAAGACCCATACCTACAATCAATAGTTGATATGTTCTTTCCAGAGTTCTAAAAAGAGGATTAAATTATTTTGGACCGATTATAAAAGTTATTTGGAGAAAATATCGATTTCAATGATTTATAGAGTCTCTTAGTTGAAAAGAGCTATGAGTTCAAGAAGAATAAAAAAAAGAAGAAATTCGAATAAAAATAAGGTTTAGCACACTTAGTTGAGGTAACTTTCAATGGAACAGTGTCTTATGAGTAGTTTAAGGATAATATTTATGATGAATAAAAGTTCAAACTCTACTTAAACTAGATTAAAAAATAATATAAAGAAGCTTGCAAAGTAGAATAAACAAAGTAATCAGTATTGATTGCTGGAAAAAGAGAAAGTGATAATTAAATTGCTAAATTGAATTGTAGAGTCACTTATCATCACAATGAATAACTGGGATTAATTAAGAGATTAAGAAGACTTGTATTAAAGTCAGTAAAAAAGCAAGATAATGTTGAAAAATTGATTGATGTTAATAGAGCTACTATAGATAATGTATAAATAAATATATTTAGATCAAATTGTTCTACAATGGTAAGGAACTAGATGACAACGAGAATGAAGATAGACTTTTTGCAGGAGCAGGTGATATAACAATTACATATGAAATATTATTTAAATTATGAAAGCATAATTATTTATTTAACAATAATGAGAGAGTAAAACTTCATTTCTAATTAAGTTTGCAGTCAGAGCTTCGTGCCCTCTATATCAAGTTAGGCTTTTTCTATTTTTTCCTACTGTTTGACTTGATATGGTCCTCATTCATAGAGCCTACAACAATGACATAAATATCATCAGATACAAATGATAATTAGACCTAAATTTTATGGATGTGTGCTTTGCATATTATAATAACAGGCATTATTTTTGTTTTATTTTGTACTCTAATGTGGCAAACACAACCCCTTAAATTGGGAATGGTTAAATTACTTGTTAGGTATGATTAATTCAAAAATAAGGGATTTTCTCTATGTGTTTTTAGTTAGTGGAATGATGCTGATTTTAGTAGTTATTGAGAGAGTAGCCATATTTGTGACAAATACAGCTACAAAATCCATAATAGCCGATGTCATAAAAGAGAATTGGAACAGTTTCTTTTACTAATTGTTTTATTATATTCGATACCTTCTAAGACCAATTTATTTGTTTGTAATGTTACATGGATCCATGAAGATAGCAAAACCATATTACCACATGAGAAACCCAGAACTTTTCTTGAATTGAATATAAATTTTATAAAGCAAATTGTTTAAAGATATTTAAGAATCCTTAAATACAATTTTATTTTAGGAATAAGATATCTATCTCTGAAATAATTTCGACTTTTGTATAAAAATTCTAATTAGTATAAGTTTATTATTAATTTTATGAGTATAAAGTAGGAAAAGTAAATAGCATCCATCTTAGACCTAGTATTTAGTAAATTAATATTAGTTTAACTCATTTGATTTTATACAACCAAAATTGGGCTCCTTAGCTGAATTTAGTTCTGGAATAGCTTTGTAATAAATGCTTTAGCACTTGTATCAATAATTTAGATATAGTTTTGATATTGATGTTGTCATAGACACATAAGACAATTGGGAGTTGTAACTTAAGGTACTCAAAGAAATTTGGGAAGCTTTTGAGAGTAAACTGCAGTTAAAATCAAAACCTAATTTTCTGCAAATTGTAAAGAATTGTAGTGAATAATTTATTCTAGAAATGGTATGTAATCAAGTTATAGTAGATTGTTATATTACTGTAAGGCATAATAAATTCATCATATTCTTAAGTTTTTGTTCAATAGATGATTTTATTAGATTAAGAAACATAATTAGTGCTTCTTAAATTAATTTAAGATGATTAATAATAATGGGTTGATTAAAATTCAAAAATATCAGAGGAAGTCTTACATAAATTCGAGGAATTAGAATACGAAAATTAGAAATTGAATCAAGAAATATTGATTCAAAAATAAGAGTTTGAATCTGAAAGAAAATAACATCAAGAAAATATTGATTCTGTAAAAATGGAATTAGAGAGAGCTCAAAAAAATATCTCTTAATTAAATGAAGAGTTAAATACAATTTACGATTTAACTTAAACAAGTTCTGTGAATGAAGTTTGTGAATATATCCATAATAGAATTGAGGATATAAAAGCAATGTAAAATATGATCGAAACATTGAAACATGATTAGGCATAAGAAAAAGAGGTACACGAAGAGATTGTTAAAGATTTACGAAGTAAATTAGAAGGAGGTCATAGAAAATTAATTCAAATGCAAAAACTAGAAAAATATTGCGAACAACTTAAAACTTAATTAACTGAATCTTTATAGGAGCAAACAAAAAATAAAGAAAACCTAAAATTGAATTCAAAATTAAAAGAAGAAAATAATGATTTAAATGCAAAAGTTGCTTCATTGTAATAGAAGTTAGATTAACAAAAATAATTATAAAAGTAAAATCTTAAAATATAAAATTAATAAGAATTTGATATTTCAAAAGCAAGATCTGAAAATGAATCATTAAGTAGATAATTAAAATTGAGAGAACAGGAAATTTTCAAATTAAAACATGAAATAATTGAATTAGAACATGTAGTCCATAACAAAACAGAATAATCATAATTGGAAAATAGTTCTATGCTTTTGCATTCACTCAATGATGGTGAAGAAAGAAGAAATTTCAGTGGGATATTTACACCTAAAAGAAATCTTGGATTAGAATTATCTTAATTGATAACAAAATCTAATTATTTGATTGAAGGTGATCATAAATTAAAACTTGATGTTCATACTTAAACTGAAGAATTTACAGAAGGTGTAGTTTTCATGAAAAAACAGGATTCGAGTTTTGATGAAGAAATAATGTCATCATAATTATCATTTTGGAAAACTCAATGTTAGGATCTACTTGCAGAAAAAGCTCTTTATGAGGAAAAACAAAACTAGTTGCACAGAGAGATGTAGGAGGTTTAAATAAAATTAGAGTAATTTTTTAATGAATAACATAAATATGAATTAGAATTATAAGAAGCAAGAGAAAAAGTACTGAATTTAATTGAAGTAAAATATATCAATATAGAAGGAAAATAACGTAATCACAAGTTAATTTGAGTAATCTTTGTAGAAAATAGCTATGCAAGATAAATAATTGGCAGAATTCCCTTAAGTAAAGTAACAATTAGAAGATGTCACAAACAAATTATAAAAATCTGAGGAGTAGTTGCTCAAAAAAAAGAAGAAGAAGGTATAAAACAACCAATCTTCTCTCATGAATAAATAACTTGAAATAACAAAGAGAACTTATGAAGAGTTACTCCAGATGAAGTAAGAGGAGCTTTAATTGCTGGCTGCATCACTCTAAGATATAATCATTAATTATAATGTTTCCCAAATCTTGTGATGAAATATATCAATGTCGTCTCTTCAAAAAAAAGTTTCTTGGTACCAGTGCCAGATTTATTTATGTGTTCCATGATAGAGTCATTGTAAATAAGGTATACAAAATTCTTATGTAGGACTAACATCGGAAAAAAGCAGATCGAGCATTTAATGGAGATAGTACAAGAATTCTTTGGAAATACACCGCAGAGTAGCCAATAAAATTAAAAGGAATTATTTTTGATTGTGGGAATGTCTAACAAGAGTATCTTGGAGAAGACGATGTACTACGTGAATTAAAAAAACATATATCAAAATTGTACTTCCAGGCCAAAGTGTAAGAAGAGTATGTGGCCATGTAAGTTATTGGATAAGGAAATTATGCTTTGGTATATTAATTGTTCTATATTCTTAGGTTCTTGAATTGAAGCATCTTCATTCAGATCTTAAATTCGCCTCAAAATGTATTGACAAAAAGAAGTTATAAACTATTGAATAGGGAATGGTAAATATAATTTATATTCATTAGGAATCAGTTCTTAATGAGATTAAGATAATGAGACTTTTAAGTCCACATGATTAACTAATTAATTTAAGAGAGGTTTATGAAGGAGACAACAATATATATTTAGTTATGGATTTAGCTTAAGGAGGAAGTCTCTATAAAGAAATGAAAAATAAAATGAACCTTTATAATAGAAGTGAAGTCTAGAAAGTATTTAATAATTAATAATTAGATAATGTATCAGATTTTATTAGGACTATAATATATACATTCTAAAAATATTATGCATCGTGATCTTAAACCAGAGAATATTTTATTTATGGAGAAAGGAAATCTCAGTTCATTAAGAATAGCTGATTTTGGATTATCAGTATAAGTTGATTCTTTCCCATATCTTTATCCAAAATGTGGTACACCAGGGTTTGTTGCTCCAGAAATTGTTAATTTAATTAACAAAAATATTTCTTATACCACTGCATGTGATATATTTTCAGCTGGAGTCATATTTCATATATTATTAATGGGAGAAGGATTATTTATTGGAAATGGACATCAAGAAATACTAAAAATGAATAAATAATTTTAAGTTGATTTCACAAAATAGAAATATTACTAATTAGATGCTGATGCAAGAGATCTATTGTAAATAATTTTCTAATATTAGATTTCATATGATTCTTTAAGATCCTGATCAAAGATATTCAGCTATTTAATGCTTATAACATCCATATTTTTCAAATGATATGGCTCCATAATACTTGATAAAGATGTATTCAATATTAATATTTTAGGCAATCAAGTCCACTTAAGACATCATTCAATCAATATTTAGATACTTATAATAGTCCCGATTAAAAGCAGATGAATAAAAACAAGGAAAGATTATCAATTGTAACTCGCACACCTATTTATGCTCCTAAAGCTAGTACTCCAGATTAACCAAGGCAAAACTCTATTATGGAAGAACTGAATTCATTGAGTTCATTTCAATTAGATCAATAGAGAAATGATACTAAGACAGAAGATTATTTCTAATTCGCTATTACTAAATGATTTTTATATAATATAAATGATATAATTATGGAATGATTAAGAAACAAATAACTTTTATCTAATAAACAATGTAACAGGTGAAAATTAAAGAGTATATAAAACAGGAGATTTTATAAAAGAATTTGATCCATAACTTACAGGATCTGTTGGTTATAAAGCAAGATTAAAATTGGCAGCTAAACCAAGTTATTTACCTGCAAAAGCAAAATCTCTTACAAATAGATATACCTATTATACGCCTAAAGGAAATAAATTTTTATGGTATTCATAATGCCCCAGACCAAAAAAAAACCCTGAACTTGAATATTTTTCAACCCCAAATAAATCATTGCTAATGAAAACTTAAAAAATAACTACTTCATTTTTCACATCTCGAAATTCAAAAACTATGCCTTAGTCTTAGACAACTCCTGGATAATCTAAATATTAAAGTCTCTTAGAACCAGATTAAATTAAATCAATATCCAATATTCAGCATAAAGATCTAAATGATCCACAGCATTATAAGGAAATGAGTAATTTGTTTGATTCAAAATCATATGATTATAAGAGCTTCAATTTTCCTTAACCATCAAATTTTAACTGCAAATCTATTAGAGAGTTTGAGTAAATTTTGAAAGAAGAAAAATAATAGCTTGACATGTTTAAAGTATGATTTTATCAACATCAAGTTACCAGAGCCAGAAAAATAATGTATTAATACAAAAGGAAGATTCCCAATATAATTAAGAACAACAACTGATTTTGTTAGAGAAGACAAAATGATTTCTAAATTATGTAATATTTATCTAAATTTTAGTGTTTCCTGAATTATTTAAAGAAAAAGTCGTTGATTAAAAATAAGAAGAATTAAGAAGAAGAATAAATAAACTTAAAGAATAAGAAATGCTTTAAAGGAATTTAAAATACAAAGTTTGAATATTAACTCATAGCTAGTATTCTAAGAATATTTTCTAGAGTTTTTCTTTTGATATTGGCTTAACAATAAATTCTTTAACTCCTAATTATAATCCTTCCTAAATCATCTCTTAATCCTCATATCCAGAAACGATGAATATTTTGATATTTGGATTTTCATTTAAAATTTTAGCTGATGCCTACAAACCATTGATTTAAGGCATTTCTAAGTCCATGAATATGGCTTGATATCCTAAACAGCTTTTGCTACATTTTTTTTTCTTCACTTATTCTATTGCTTCTTTACCGTTGTTTGATTTATCAATATCACAAGTTGTTCTAAAATAATTAAATCCTATACAATTATTGAATATGTAATTCTAAAATATTCAGATTGAATATGTTATCATCGACGAGTAACATATGGTTGCACATTATTTCCTGTTTAAAATCCTGATTCCATGAAAATCCATTAAATGAAACTGCAGCATCCTATTTATAAAAACTAAATAGTTGAGGTGATCGTTCAAACTCTGGTGAATTTACAGGTATTTCGGGATTTACAGAAACATTTGGTGGTTTAATAGAGGGGATTTTCGAATGAAACATTTTAATTGCAAGAGTCAAATAAAAAAAAGAGCCACTGTCTTTGTCATCAGTGTGTTTCGAAATTATTTTCAATCCAGAGTTATCTGGGGTCAATTATTATGCAATTTTATTACTAATAAGCAATCCTAAACCAACACCTTATTAATTTAGTCTTTCATATTCATTTTTTCTTACTTTTCCAAATGCTTTAAATAAGCATTTTTAATCTTCTTCATTTATGCCTATTCCAGTGTCAGAAACACCAATATCAACTAATAAATTTTTTTATTAAATTTTTATTGCCACTTAACCTTTAGTTGTAAACTTTAATGAATTTGCAATTAGATTTAATAAGATTTATTTAAGTCTGTTTCTGTCACTATACAAATAAAGTTATTTTGTGTTTGCAATAACTACTAAATTTATATTTTTTTATTTAGCCTATAATTAAAACATTTTCAAGCATTCCTTTGCAAGATCATAAATCTCAAAATCTTCATTCCTTAATCGAAAACAATCACCCTTTATTTAAGCTAAATCTAAAAGATCGTTTGACAAATTCAACATATAATAAGCATTTTCAATAATTATTGATATTTATTACTCTATTTCAGAATCTACCTATAGTTAAGATTTTATTGACTCTAAAATATTAATTATAACATTTAATGGAGATCTAAATTCATGACTAACATAAGATAATGTTCTTGATTTGGATTAATTTATTTATAAAAGTGTTTTAATGTTTTTTCTGTGAACAACATCCCTGGAAATCATAATAATTGTATTTTCTGAACGAATAGTGAGTATAAATTCTATTTATCTAGTTTCCTCATTCTCCTTCTGAAATGTTGCCTCGATTATCAAGGCTTCAGCTCTACCATTTATTTCAAAGCGACATCTTCTTGTCTTATATAAGTACAGTAATGATTTCAAAACAGTATTAACCTAGTTATTAATAAAATTTACTAAAGACTTTGGCGATGGTGTTGCCGACTGATTCTGTTAGTTTAAGTCTTAATTTTTTAATTCTTAAGCAAAATATTAAGCAGTGTTGAATTTAGATGATCTTTTCATTTTTTTAAATTATCTTTATGCGAAGCTTTGAGAGGATAAAACCGAATTTCTTATCAATATTGGAGATGAATCTTATAAGATTTCACTTGGCATGACACTGAACAAATTTAATAATTCCTCATTACTTTTTTGAAACATTGTTTTGCTCAGTTGATTTTAATAGTCAATTTTAAAAATTATATCATCAGTTTCGTCGATTATATCAGCCTTAGCTATAATTACACCCTCTTAAATTAAATCAAGCATAAATTATTAATCAATATTAGTTTTATGAGTGATAGATGAATTTCTTTCAGTAACACTATTAATATCTTAAATTATTGACGATCGAGATGATTATTTATTAAATTCCTATTATTTTGCTCTTTACTACATGATTTCCATTTCGCTTTACATGCAATCTTTTGTTGTCTTATTTATATTGTCTACTTTTTCTGTTATAAATATTATAATAATAAAAAAAATATTTAGCTTTTAATTTGATAATTTAAAAGCCCTATCAAAAGTGTTTTAATCGTGATAAGAAAATGTTATAAATAAAATTGTATAGAGTATTAAGACTAGTATCTTTTAAGTGTGTTTTATTGTATTAACGTCCCTATTGCTCACCATTTAATAAATTATAAGTACAAAAAAGAAGTTTTAACTAATGTCATCAAATTCATATATAATTGTTTCCACTTAAAATAAAACTAAATTAAATGTTATCAATGTGCAATGAAGCTCGAGTTTATAGGAGACGTCATTTGAAAAGCTAAAACATTCCACAATTATTTATAATAAAAAACTAACCATCATAAATGTTATAAAGTTATCTTTCTTATCTTAATAAGTGAGTAATAATCTAATAAAATGAAATATCATCTAGATTATGAATGCAATTTGTAATCTTTACTCTTGAGAGATTTTTTTTAACATATATATTTATAATCAATTAAGTTATTAGTTTGAAATTTAGAATGTCCTATTAGACTTCTGAAAATTCATAAAACTGTATAAATATTCAATCATAACTTGGTTTGATTTTTGGGATGAGGAATATCTTAATTAATTAATAAAATATATGAAAAATTGGCATATTAAGAGCTAGGTTTTAGTCCTATAAATATTTGGAAGTGTTCTTGTTGCAATATTGGTCACTGCTTATTTAGTTTTAGTCTATACATGGTTGATAGCATAATAATAATAAGAATCAAGAAAAATACTTTTTTCATAATTAGAAAAGTTAACATCATCAACTTTAAATTTATATACAAAAAGCATAGAATAAGTTAATTATTAAAGTTAACAATCTATTAGGGCAGTTTAGGATGTATTTACTAATGTTTTAACATATGATATATAATTTAAGGAAAATAGTGGGATTTGTTAGTATTTTAAAAAAGAAACAAATTAGTTTTGTTATTTAATTCCAAATGAATCAAGTGGGACTAATATTTCGATATATTAAGACACAACAAATATACTTGAATCCCTGAAATTTTAAATTTCAGTAGAAAAATTGTATTTTGTTTCAAGTTAAACAGATTAATATTTTACGATATATCCTACATTTGTTTTAAAAAATTACTATCCTTAATCACGTCCATGGTATAAAAATCATTAATTAAAAAAAAATGAAAGTCAATTTATACTAACTGACCCTTATATATCAATGTTTAGTGGAATCATGTATACAGAAACAGCAACTCTATTAGATACTAATAATGTTTAAAAAGGTGTTATAGGACATGATTATAATACAAGTTCTTATTCAGTATTTAATATTTAAATCGATGGAATTAAAATATCTTTAATAGATAGAGTTGGTAGGCTTTTAATAAGTTCTTATTATAATAATTTTTCAACAGATTTTAAATTTATTTAAAATGAAACTATTACAGGATTGAATGAATCAGATTTTGAGCAAATTCTCAATTATGCTGATGATAAACCCTATATATCTTAATGTGAACTTGATTTAGTGGAAACTTTATGTGTTAAAACAAGAGATGATATCCCAAATTAATTAATTAGAGCTAGCAAGATTAATAGTAGAATTTTAATTTTATAAATTGATGAACAAATTTACTTACAGGAATTAGAGGATTTATTAAATACATTCTCAGAAAATTTCAAGAAGTAAGTATTTATGTTTGTTTATTTTGGTTTAACAATGATTTTTTTGATGATATTCTCTAATTGTTTAACTTAATGCTTTATATCTTATCCACTTTAGAGATTGCAATAACTTGTAAGACAAAAATCTAAATAATAAATGAAGAATTAGTTAGATTTTTGTCAATAATGCAATTAATAAAATAATAATTGGATAGAATAATTAGAAAGAACTGTCATATAAATGTTTAAATTACAAAGCTTGAGAAAGAAGAATAATCAAGTTTTGTTGGATATTTAAAAAATATAATACCCAAAAAGAAATTTTAGATTTCCAAATCTTGAAAAACTAAAGGACTATATTGAGAATACTCATGACCATAGATTTTTAATTCAATTAGCAAGCTTTAATCATTCTTTAAACTTAAAAAAATGAATATCTTAATCTTTAAATATAATCAAAGTAAAAGCTTTTTTTTATAATCTTTTTCCAGATTGTTTATAAATTCTTAGTGCTAATGACAAAATTCCTCTATGAATTTAGGAGGGAGATTTAGATTGTGTTTAGGGGCTTCACCATCCTAACATTTCGCTTCTAAAATTTTTTTCTTTTAATATTATATATTCAATACTGCCAATTCTTCTCTCTCTATTTTTGAGCCTCCATTATGTTTAAGTCGTATATGTAAGTTTAAGGATATATCGGTTCCATAGATTTTATCGCATTTTTCATAAGGACACTAAAAGTTGATTTTTAAAATATAAACCTAATAATCCCTATTAATTAGGTTTGCTGTCCTTCTCTTTTTTTTAATCTCTTTTTTGAGAGGCTGAACTTAGGAATAATGCTCAGTTATAGACTCCTAACAAAATTTACAAAAAACACTTACTTCAAGATAATCTAAGCGTTTCGCCAGCTGATTTAAATCTTAATCCAACTCACTAATATGCTGAGTCATTTGCTAAAAGTTCACCATTAACTTGTCTAATGAGTTTTTATTGCACACTATTTGTTTCTTTGCCAGAAATTAGGACTATTCTTCTAACATAATGAGAATAATTATGTTAAGTGTTAATTAATATTTCAATTGTGATTCTATTGTGTTACTATAATTTTATTAAAAAATGGAATTTGAATAACTTTATGTTAAGTTGGCAAAAGACCCAAAACGATGGAATATGGAAGATGTAACTATTTGGCTTAATGTAATTGGGCTTTAAGAGTTCGAATTTAAATTTAAGTCCAATGCAATTGACGGCTCTTTACTTACTGTTTTAGATGAAAATGATCTAAAAGAAATAGGGATTACGGAGCAGTTTAAAACAAGAGATAAATTACTATAGTGTAAATGCAGTATAATTATTAAGAGGGATCAAGAAAGGTTTTGAAGAATATTCTCGTTATGTCAAAGAACAAGGAGCTAATATGTCATTTAAATTGATGGCAGATAGTGAGGATAGTTAAGTGCAAATAAAAAATGTTTAAAATAGTTCTTTAATTGCATCTAACACTTTTAAGAAATCACTCTTAAAAGCAGTGACTTTTTATGATAATTAAGATGAATACATTTATGGTTAGAAATAAAATTTTCAAATGGTGTAAGGAGAATGTTATAATGGATTAATGTTGATATTGCTATCAGATTAAAATAGAAAATTAAAATTAACAAAAGATGATTTCACAATAGGAAGAAACTTTGATAATTCTCTAGTTTTGACAGAAGATTACATAAGCAGATAGCATTGCAAAATTTCTTTTGATTAAATAAAGGGATGTTATCATCTTTAAGATCTAGGATCAACAACTGGTACTTTTGTAAAATTAATTAATCCATTGTTGCTGTAAGAAAAGTTTATCATATAAATGGGATAAACCCAATATCGAATAGAAAAGATTCAAATCTATGGGTAAACTTGTTCAGTGTAAGTTAGAATAGTTGAAGGAGTTTTGTTAAATCAAACATTTGATTTTGAACTTCATAAATTATAAACAGCTCTAATAGTTGGCAAAGAATCTAGGTTTTTCTCATTTGATTAAGTAATTTACATTTTATTCTAGGACTTGAGTAATTAACATGCATAATTTACTTTTATTGATGAAGGGTTAGTTATTGAGGATTTGGGGAGTTTGAATGGAACATGGCTTAGATTAAGTTTTTCTTAGTAACAAAGTGAAAAAGTCAGACTTATTAATTAGAGAATATTTAGATTAGCTTATTAAAAATTATTTCTATGTGTTATTAATTGATTAAATAGATTGAAGAATAATATCAATAATACTTTTTTAAAATTTAAATTAATTGAGCCTCGTTTATAGGTTTCACTAATAAATCCACCATCCCTCCTTTAATACACTCTTGTCTTTCTCCTGAATCAGCATATCCACTACATCCTACTATAGTTTGATGTGGATTTTAATGTAGAACTAATTTTGATGTATAATGTCCATTCATTATTGGCATTTCTATATCCATGAAAATAATTCTATAGCCCTGACATTAATTACTGCATTTTTTCTTTTAAATTTTTTCTAAACATTCTTTCCCAGATAATACTGAATCTACATCAAATTCCTTGAGCAATAAACTCTTGTTATTTTTTTATATTTCTTCAAATATTTTCTTAAAAGCAAATATATTAAAACAATCATCATCGACTATCAAATAATGTAGACAAGTTTAAAATGTAGACATTTCATAGCTTTTTGCTCCTATTTACATAAATTCTGTTATTTCATCAACATCTTATTATTGAGGAATTATTTCTGGAATTTTGAAACTGGATATCTTTTTTTTATAGACAGTTTCTAGAGTAACATCAAAATAAAAATAAGAGTAATGATTATCAGGATCATTTTTAGATTCTATATATAATCCAGAAGATCCAATTGTTTAAGCAATTTGATTGCTTATGACCAATCCTAAACCAACTCCCTATTAATTTAATTTTTTGCTTTCCTCAGAGTTCACTTTGGAAAATACCTTAAACAGTTTTTATTAGTCTTCTTCTGAAATTCCTATTCCTTCATCTTTAACTCCAATTCTCAACCTCTCTGATCCCAAACGAATCAATAAGATTTCTATTTTCCCTTTTGTAGTAAACTTAAATGCATTGCTTAATAAATTTATTAATATTTATTTAATTCTGTTTCTGTCAGATAATAGAACCTTCGGTAAAAGTGGATTGTAATTGCAAATCAGTTACACATCCTATATTTTTGATTTTAGTTCAAACATTCTCATGCAATCTTAAATTAAAGTTTAAAGATTGAATGGTACTTTTTATATCCTAAATTTTCCATTTTTTATTTATGCTAAATCTAGCAAATCATTGGACAAATTTAAAATATAATTAGAATTGTCAAGTGCTGCTTGAAGTTATTCATTAATATCAAAGTTATCCTTTATAATATTAAAAGACATGACACGTTCAATCATTTATATAATGCAATTTAAGGGAGATCTATATTCATGACTAACGAAAGATAGCATCTTTGACTTTTATTTATCATATTCCCTGAGATATCTTATTTTCTATCTATGAGAAACATCCCTACAAACAATTATCAGATTTTTATCTAAGGTTTATGACAATGTAAGTTCAAGTAAGGAAGTATTTTCTGAGTGTCCAGATCCTACAAGTGATTGAGATGTTGCAATTAATTAATTTGTGATTAAATTTTTAGAATTAAGTTGTACTTGTATGACACAACACTCTTAACTGGTAAAGTTTTGAACCTTTTCAAGAATATCTTTAATTTCTACTTTTGATCCTTTTTCTCCTAAACTATTTTATTAAATTGTTTCTTAATATGGATTTCTAATTGAAGTCAACATAACATCTTTTAGTTCATGAGGTTATTTAAAAAAACATTAAGAGACCTTCCTTTATATTTAAGATACCAATAGGATATCATCAGTTATATCATTATTTTATAACTAACAAGTACTGAAACCTTTTATTATATCTAATATTTCATGTTCTGTATCCTTTCCTAATATTCCTTTAACAGCTTAATTCATATATTTTATTGCATAAGGGAACACATTGTTTTCTCCATTACGATCTAATATCAGTAATCCCTCACTCAAATAATGAAAACAATGCCTCATTGTATCAATTGTCAAAACATTATCTATTTCAGTATTCTTATGCTCACTATTTTAAAAATTCAATCCAAAATTCTTTTCTAAATCACCCTAAGACATCTTTCTATTTGTCATCAAAACATCATGTTTATTTGAATTATTATTCTCCACAGTTGGAAGATTAATTGATTACTAAGATTATATTGTTGAGACATCAATACCTAAGTTCTACCAAAGAGATATGAGTAAACAAATAATTAATTACAGTTAATCACTCTTGAAATCTATTTATATATTTGTATAAATAACAAGAAAAACGGAAACACTTATAATCATTATTCGATATATCTATTGAATAATCGATTAGTGAAGTTCCTAAAAAAAAGTATTTGATAAAAATTAAGTGATTATCAATTAAGTATATGATACAACCCCTAAATTTGCTTAGTTTACAAGAATTAAACAAATCAAATCAACATGAATACAAATAATGGTTCCAAGTATTTTGTGACTCCATTAGCTCAATGTAAGTAAAATCACCAATATTGTGATTAGACCGACTATTATTAAACAACCTAAATTAATATTGCTGGAACTCTAAACATAATAGTATATTGAAAAGGCAAATATGACATAGTGAATTACTTACATAAAGAAGCCCTTCGCATTTAACATTCCTTTTGTTTATTTATATTTATTATCATATCAAAATATTTAACACAGGCAAGCTTCATCTCTAACATTTTGTTATATTTAATGATCATTACTTTTATTTGGAGATTTCTGGGTGATATCAGTCTCCTATGAATAATTACCCATTTCATTTTCCTTTTCGCATTCAGGTTCTAATCTTAAAATGATTTAATATATTACAAAGATTCAATATCAAATGAAGAGAACTACTTTGCAAGCAATTTCTATTTTTTCAGATTTAACTTAATTTTAGTTATTGCAGTGCAATAACTAATCACTCTCTACAAAATTTTATTGTCAAGGACTGTTTCCAATCGATTGTTAAACTAATAAAAGTTATCCCCTAACAATTATCTATTCTAATTTAACTCGCTTTCTAGACATCTAATTTCAAACTTGAAATTTTCCGCTATTTATAATAAGTTTATTTATTTCTTGATAGGCTACAAATCTTCGGTTACTAAAACATAGTTGTTCAATGTCATAAAGCAATTCTACATCTCCATCAAGTTATTTTTGAATAAATTGCTAAATCATTGTAAATCAGTACTATGAATGAATATAAGACTCTTTTGTTTTTTTAAGACGAGGTGGCAGCTATGCTAATACACATTAACTTTATTGTTTGATTTCTACTTATTAATGAAGGACTTCCTATAAATCACGATTGATCTCTCTTATCTAATATATTTAGTTTGTGATTACTTTCTATTATCTTTCAAAAATAAAGGACTTTTATAATTCCTACTATTCAGGTACAATGAATTCATTCAAATCTAATTCAACTTCACAAGCAGACTATGATATCAATAATTTAAACCTAAATTTAATCTATAATGGCTTCTAATTGTTTCTTCTTAATATCTGTCTTCCATTCATTTTTGAGGACATATCTAAGCAAATCCTCTTGACTTTTAACAGCAAAGGCTAGCTTATTCATTAAATTAAGAATATCCAAAAAGAATTTATTCAATATTAGTATTTAACTATCAATAATCACATGGTCTATATAGGCTAGCTTACAAAAAAGGAATTTAATTCTTAATCTAATTTCTCCCGCTCAAGTTTAAGATTGAGTCTCAGTTTTCTATTATTAATTAACAATCATACAATAGTATTTGATATTGCCTTTCCTTTTCTGATTTTCTTCGAGGCTTTTTATAAGTTGGTGATTCAGAGGATTTGATTTCTTATTATTAGGCTTAAATGGATGATTCATTAATATTGGTACATAATGAGAATTCATCTTTTTAATTTTTTCTTGATGATGAAACTTTTTCTTCATTAGTTTGGGTTTATTCTTCAGAATAAGGAACATCATAAACTTCTACCTCGACATCATTCTACTCTGGAATTTCTTCATGTTCAGAAATTATAATTTTAGGTATTGTTAATGGTTCTGGCGATACTTTGGGTCTTCTTCTATCGTCAGCTGTAAGTTTCTTAAATTTTTCCATTGATTCCTATCTCACTTTACTTCTCTTAAATTTTATGAGTTCTAACTTATTTCTCTTAACTATTTTTTTTCTTTCTTTTTCTTTAGCTTCAATGTATTTTTCCTATAATTGTTTGAAATAGTACATATAATTGTTCTCTTTTCACCATATTTTCTAAAGCCTCTTAAAATGTGGTTTCAGTTTTTTCTACAATTAGGTTTTCTGCCTTTTGCTTGTATGTTAAATACTTATAACTTAGACTTCTAAATTTTTATTAATGATTTTCTCTCGTCGATTGGATATATTGTTCTACTTTTTAGAACTTAACATTCATTTGCTCCAATAACTGTTGATGTTCTTGTTCAATTTTCTAATAAGTTCATTAAATACCTGTTGATGCATTTCAACTCTTTCTAAATATATTTTTTATTTCATGGATTTATACACTTAATTTTATCGTATTTGTTCTGTTTGTTCAGCATTTAACACATTCAATCGATGTTCTCTATATCTTATATAAACTGTACAGCTCTATTTCTTTCTTAACTAATTCATTTTTTTATTGAATGATTTCCAAAAACTACTTCTCTTGCATCTAATTATTTTTCCTTTAAATAATCTTAGCTTTAATATTAAAGCGATGGGCCTTCTATTTAATTATTTATTTTTTCTCATTTTTTTAATCTAATGCTTTCCTCAAAGAATCGTTAAGAGATTGGCTTTTTTACACTCTCTGTGATTCCTCTGATTTCAGACTTGTGTAAAATTTCTAGTATAATATTTATAATACTCTTATTCGATCACGTTCTTGATTGTAGGTTGTGTAGTAGAGTTCATATTAGTCTTACATTGATATATTAATATAATTAATTCATCCGAAATGGCAGATAATCGAATTAATCTAGCCTATTTCAACCAAAAATGCTCCATCTCCTAAACTCTAATGTGGAGGCAATTACACACAACTCATGTATCTTCCTACTGTGTAAATTTTATTATTATGTATTATGGATGTAAGGGGAAGAAGATCTACAGGCAATTATCCATCACTTACAGTTATACTATGATTAGTGTAAATTTACCTTTCATTTTGAATATTATAAACCAAAAGTTTCTTACTTAAATATAAGTTGTTTTCAAAATACTGACTATCCTTGAGTCCACCAAAAATTAAGATTTAATCTTCATTGATACTTATAGCACTACCCCAACTTACATCAAATCCTTATAAATAATTGTTTATTAACAATCTTTCCCATTTTTTTGATAATAAATCAAATCTTTCAGCACTAATCACATTGAGTTATTGGCTCGAAGTACCAAAAAATACAAATATACTATGCATATCTTCGCAAAATGCACATGCAGCTCGAGATCTAGCTTCAAATAATTTATCGATTTCTTCCCATTATTGAGTTTCAATATTGAATCTTTCACAAAGTTTTGTTCTAAAGTTATTGTGAGTTCTTCCTCCAATTGCATAAATATAACCTTTTGGTGCTTCAGACCAAAATGTTGTCGGCTAAACATAAACCAATGAATGACCAATTCTTTTAACAAGCATATCTGGCATTTTTACTAATTCACCCTTTGATAAATCAATCTGCCTACATTCTCCCTATATTTAACCCTTTTCATCAACACCTCCTGCTATAAAAAGATTTCCATCAGGTAAGTTTAACAATGATGCTTACTCAGCAATTTATGAATTCAATGTTGTTTTGAATATTTTTTAAGATAAATGATCATAAGCAAATAATTTATCTTCTGTTGCATAAGGTATACATCTAGAGATAAGTTATTAAATACATATTATGTGCTAAGAAATAATTAGGTTTGTTGATGTTTAATCTCTCTGGCTTTGTTTTCTTGCTTGGCCAATACACAGATGCATATTAATTCAACCCAAAAAATAAACTTTCAGTTATCCTATTTTATATCTTAATATTCGGCATGCTTTCACTCTTATGATGAGGAAACTTTTCAACTTAGAGTGACATACATTCTTCTTAAATTTCTTATTGTTTAACAGGATAATTTGCAGCTTAAAACTCTTCATAATCGATTTGAGAAAAGGATTTATCATTTAACTTTTTTTTGTATTCAGACAATTTTGCAAATATTGATTCAATTTCCTATTTCATGTATTCTGCAATTATGTATAATTTTACATTGTAATTCAGCTGTTGGATAGTGACGACTCAAAAATACATAAATATTTTGAATGTCCTTGAAATACTATTCAATTATGTGATGGAGTTGTTATTTTGATTCCTCAATTAGATCAGTATTTTTGTTATAACTTGCCTAGTTACCTAGCTCTGGAATATCTATGTTAGAGATCTTTTCTTTTAGTTGCCGTATAGAGGCCATCAGGTCCTATATCTGATTTCCAACCTCTGCAGAATTAAAACTCATTTATAAATTTTATTTCAGAAATTTTACTAAACTCATTTCGTACTTGCTAAACATCTCTTACAACTAAAAGCTTATTAGATTGTACTTTTTTTATCTTACTATTAGAAAATTAGAAATTTATTGTCAGAAAATAAATATGCCTTAGAGCGTCAAAAATGACAAACCACACTAAAATGTTGTTCAAATAATGAAAGAAAACGCATTATAATACTAAACAAAAAATATCTGTATAGGAATTGATTAATGTTGAAAATGAGATTTTTTATTTTTCAGTTACATCACCACTTCCAAACATATTTCTCCTGAAACATTTTTGTAAGTTTTGTACTGTATTCAATAATTTATTCATTTTGGAATGAGGAAGTGTTTTGAATGTCATTAAAAAAATAATAATATAATACTCGATATAAATATCAACATTTATTTCAATATTTGAGGAGGGAATGCTTAACTATAGTTTTGTTGGCAATATGGCAACTTTTTTATTGAATTTTAGAATTATATATGTAGCTAGTAGATTCTTTCCTCAAAAAGTTATTCCTAAATACGTTATTAAAAATTCATACCCCAAAACCCTAAACAGAGATAGGAAATCAGTCTAATGAGTGTATCTAGTGATATGTGAGATGTTCCTGAGTTTGTTTCTTAATTTGTTCATTAATTTCAGGAATTCAGAGGCGCGATGTTCACCTAACATTTATTACACAATGCTTCGTTGCCTGCAAGCATATGAAACAATAGCCTTGGCATAATTTTTCTGGATGTTAGTTGATTTGGCGAGAAAGTTGGGCTTTTGTGATTTTCTCCCTACAATCTTCTAATTCGTCTATTTGTGAATAGGTGTTTCCTTGATTTCAATATCATTGCTGTCGCTGTCTATTTTGCTTTCAGTTTCCGAGATTATCTTTTTCTCACTGTTAAGTTAATGACCTGGTGTTTGAATTGGCTCCATTTCTGGAGATGTAACTTGTTAAAATGCCCCTTGGATAGGGAATATCTATGTGTATTGTGTATTCATAGGCTGTGGGACCAGTATAAACTAATAACCGTAAGGATAGAGAATTGGTTATTGAAATAGAAAAGTGTTTAGGTTTGTGGGAAACATTTTTTTTTTTAAGTTTAAACAATTGACTCAGAAGTATTAATATATTACAATTCGAATCGGTTTATTCGCCTATCGATTTTATATTAATTAATAATAAATTTAATTATATTGTATTAATTTAGTAAAAAGTGTTATTGTCTTAAACATGACATATCATACTAAAGTGTACTTCCTAAGTCTTATTGATATTATTTTATCCTTTTTCGAATGATTGAATTTTCATTTTTATATATTCTTAATTTATAATATCTTAAAATAATGTTATAATATTTAATATAACTGTAATTTTTTATAAATAAATTTCCAAAGAATAAGAATTCTTTCATAGAATAACTTTTCTTCAGAGGTAATGTAAAATTGAATATTTTTGAGTTAATAGATATCTTTACAAGTTCTCAATGTAAACATTTTGCCTAGGTTTTTGAAATTAATTTAATGAATATATTTGCTCTGTTATTTTTGGTTTCAATAACTTTGGCTGTAGATGTTGATTCGAATACATTCTCCAATTATTAAGACGTCAAAATACAGCACTTACATATTGAATGGCTATTAAACCTAAATACCAAAATAATTGATGCCTCTGTGGAGTACACATTTAAGGTTTACAAAGCTAAATTATCAGAAGTAAATTCCTACATAACTTAGGTTCACCTTGATATTTATCAAATGGACATCAAGTATGCCTATTATCCTAATGTGGGAAAAATATTGAACTGGCATGTAGAATCAGATCCAAAGTAATCTTTATTACAGGGAGACAAGTTAATTATTGAGTTAGGGTAGGTGTATGAGTATGGGGATATTTTTCAATTAAGAATAAAGTATTAAATAGGAGAAAGGGCTCGAGCATTGAGTTTTATGACAATTGAGTAAACTGATGACAAATGTAAAAATATATTCAATCTAGTGGCTCCGTATTTATTCTCATAATGTGAGGCTAACAATTGTAGATCAATGTTACCATTACAAGATACTCCTAGTATTAAGTTTACATACTCAGCAACTGTATTGACTTAAGATCCTTTGATCAATGTGTTTATGAGTGGTTTGTAAGTGAAGTCCAACAAATAATTAATGGAAACTTATAACCTAAGTTCAATAGCCAATATATTTGAATTTGAACTTAATATCAAGATTCCTGCATACTTGATTGCAATCGTCGCAGGAACAGTTTAAGAGAAATCAACAGGACCAAGAACTTCCGTAATATCTGAAGCTAAAAACATACAATTATACAAAAATGAGCTTGAGGATTTGGATAAATATGTAACATATTTGGAAGACTACATTGGGGAGTATAAATGGCAGTGGTATAAAATTGTTATTCTTCCTGCATCATTTCCATTCGGTGGAATGGAAAATCCATTATTAACTTTTGCAAATCCCACTATTATAGTAGGTGATAAAAGTGGAGTAAGTGTTGCAGTGCATGAAATCGCTCATTCTTGGTTCGGAAATACAGTCACTTGCAATAATTGGTCAAATATGTGGATTAATGAAGGATTTTGTGTCTTTTTGGAGAGAAAAGGACTTTTGTAACTTTTTGGGAATCAGGATTTAGTGTTCGTTAATTCATAAGTTGGAAATAAGGAAATGAATTCATTGATTAAAGAGTTTAATGGATCGAAAGATGAGGCTGTTATAAGTTATGCAAGTTTGCATCCAATCACAAAAGATCATAATGCAGATGATAGTTTTAGTGTAATTATCCTGCTAATCATAGACTATACCATATGAAAGAGGATATTAATTACTTTTCTACTTAGAAAGTTAGATTACAGAAGCTAAATTTTAAAAATTACTCAAAGATTGGTTAAAAGCTTATGAATATCAAAGTGCTGATGAAAATGATTTCTATAATTTTATGATTGCTTGGATTAAAAAAGAATTTACAATTGAAGAATTCTTAAAAATCAAATAAACTATTGATTAAGTATATTTGAAGTGGATTTACTCTTCAGGTATAATTTAATTTAATTAGATGTACCACCTGTTAAATTAACATTCCCAAATCAAGCATCCACTATAGCTACTAATTTGGCTGAAGATTGGGTAGCAGCAAGACCAGGTGATGTTCCATAAGATTATTTAACATTCTTTGAATTTAAATCGAATCAAAAATAACTCTTTCTCTCATATTTGTTAGAAAAAGTTGCTTCTTTGGATTAGATCACTATGGTTTAATTAGATAATTAATATGAACTCAGTAATAACAGAGATGCTGAATTACTATTTAGGTGGTATACTCTTTCTATTCAAACAAAATATGCCACTGTTGACACAAATCTATAATTAATTAGATCATTTGTAGGAAAAGTTGGAAGAATGAAGATGGTAAACCCAATTTATAAGGCTTTGAATAAGTAAATAAGATTTTAATTTTAGAGCTACTGCATAAACATGGTATTTAGAGAATTATAAATTCTATCATCCATTAACGAGATAATCCATAGAAAGAATCATATCATAAAAAGGAGAAAATAATGTTAATGTAGAGTTGCTTTGATTAATATATTTAATACAAATATATAATTATGCAAAAGAAAAAAGAGATTCCAATTATGGAGTTAAGAGCTGAACCTTTAAAGGAAGTAACTATGAATCTTCCAGAGGAATATGTATTACTAAAACTCAAATTTCTCAATAATGTAAGTATATTTCACAAACCTAGAAAATGGTTTGGAAAATGACAAAATAAGTAAAAGGTGCTGATATAGTGGCAACAAGCAAAGTCAGTGAAATAATAACAAAGTTAAAGGATGAAAAAAGAGAATAAGTTAAATAAGAACTAGAATAATTAACATAAGAAATAGAGAACTTAGAATAAAAGAAAATATAATAAGTTAGGCAAATTTTGGATTATGCAAAAAAAAAAGAAGAAATGTAAAAGGAAATCGAAAATATTCAAAAAAAATATTTACTGTCTGAATTAAAGAATGAAACAATTAAGAAAATGATATTGGATGAAGGGAATATATTTTAGATTTTAATTTAGAATTGATAGTAATTAATTAAATCAATATTACTGCTAAAACTTCAGAAGTTATTGTTCTTTTTCCTATAGATTTCTTGACATCACAAGTAACAGATTTTGCAAATCTTTAATTTGTGTGTTCTCCTTGTAACCCCTCCTATAACTATCAATTTCTCTATGTAACCGTTCTATTTCCAAATCTTTCATTTCTAAATAATCCATTGCTTCTTTCAATTCTTCATCCTTGTTGTTAACTTGCATATGCAATTTAATTTCATCAATTTATGCCAAAACTTCTACTAATTATTTATCCTTATCACACAACTCTTGTGCTAATTCTTTGACTTTTTTCTGTGTTTAAAAGAGTTACTATTTTAATTATTGATTTGTATGAGCTAATTCTTAAATCTCAAGTGCTAGAGTTTCATAGCATTTATGTGGTTATTATCTTTTATTCACAGAGCTACTATTGCCCCTCAATTTGTTTAATTTTTGTATTTCGATTTCATAATTTTTATTCATATTTTAAGCCATTTACAGGTTGACTTCCTTTGTTTTAAGTAAATCTTGCAACCCAGATAGCTCTCCTCTTTTTTAAGTGAGTTCCTTTTATAATTTTGATACTTATTTTTAATAGTCTTTTACTTATTAGTCTTTCTTAATCAATAGAGTTTCTGCTTCTGAAGATGATTCAGTAAGAATTTATATTTTATTTTTTAGTGATGATAACTCTATTTAAACCTCCTACTTGAAGGATGATTCATCTAATCGTTTAAGACCTTCAAATTTCTTTTCCAATTATGCATACCTTTATCGTTCATGAAAATATAGACTTTCATAAGGATCTATTTCAGTTTGTGTCTATGAACATCGATTATTCTTATTTGACACTATAATAGAAAATAGATTTACTTTCTTTCATTTCAAGTGCTAATTGCTTCAATTCATACTTGTACCGTTCCACAATCTGGAATAGTGCAATTGCAATACCTTGATTTCCCCTTCCCTTAGGAGATTGACAAGAGTCAATGTTTGATTTATGAGAGTGAGTGCTTCTGAAGAATTGCACTCTTCTTCATAAATTATGGGTAAATTGTTGTGATCTTCAGCCTCATCTGAGATTTACTTGACCTCCTCCCAATATTCATTTTGATCTGATTTGAATTCTTCTAATCGTTAAAAGAGAGTTTATAATTTATCAATATATTCCATAATTTAATTATATTATTTATGGCTCACAATTTCCACTCAAACCTCCCAAAAGATTTTGAAGGGTTCCTCCATGATGTTAAATCTTTAGTCCAAGAGAGATAAACTATCTTAAATGGAAAGATTAAGCAAGCATAGCAATAATGTTTGAATAGCAAAAATGAATAAGATTTCCTCAAATGCCAAACAGCAATGGCTAAGAAATTAGATAAATAAGAATCCCAATTCTGTAAGTGTTTTGGTTATTGTGAGAATTTAAAATGGTATTTTGGAGAGAAACTTCAGTTTAGTGCTTTAAGGCTTAGGAAGAGAAAGGAGCTAGTAGTGAGACTTGTAGAGCTGATTCAAAAAAATTGCTTGAAAGTGTATTTGATTCCTTTAAATTATGAAATTAATTATTAATCATTATTCATCATCATCAATTTTAAAATTACTATCTACTCCAGGATGTGGTGTTGATTAACGAACTCCTTGTTCTTCACTACCAAATTTCTAATATTTCTTTATTTCTTCCTTAATCTTTCCAAGTTATTTTTATGTTTTAGCTCTATAACAAACAAAAATAAGCACACTCAATACTAGAGCTCCACTTAGGATGAATATCATCATTTTTAAAACATGCTAGTGATATTGATCAATGTTCTGTGTGATAGTAAGGATAAGTTCATGATTAAATAAACAAGAAATCAAATCCTTACTTATCACATCATCTTAAAACTAATCTTTTTATTCACATTCACTCAAAATTGCATTTATTTCTACAGAAACCTTTTCCCCCAACATATTAGGATCATCAGTATGACAAACCACTTACCCATTAATGATTTCCCAATTATAGAGTGTAAGCGAGTAAGTATCTACCCCAAATAACAAATTTTTGGATTAATTTTTATACCAATTGTGAACTGATGAATTCAATTCAAATTAAGGTTCATAGAAATCTAAATTAATTGTGTGAGACAACTAAAAGGCATATAAATTCAGAGATGTCTAAATAAATTACATAAATACAGTTAATTAACTTAAAAGCGAATGCCTAACTATATTGTGAATATCAGCTCCTTGTATGACTGCAAATTTTGAATTAATATCTATTCCTTTCGCATCAATTTTTAAATAATGCTGATTCACAATAAACCATGCTCCTTTATCTAAATTAATTTCATAATCCACGAAAAGAGCATGTTTTTAAGGCTTAATTAGTACGACAATACTTTCATCATTATTTACATCAAATGATATACCGAATTCATTTCTTATATAAGGGATGTTGGGATCTTAGGACACTACAATATCATTATTATCGAAATTAATTCTATAAATATGAATTCCATCATTTTCAAGTAAATATAATATTTAACCATTTTCTCCTCCTAATGCTATATCAACTATTTTCTATTCTGAATCTATTGTATTCTTGTAAATGAATTATTAATCAGCTATTTTATAGATTTTTAATCCCCCATCAGTAGCTATATATACATAACCTTCACTACTCTATAAATCATTAATCCCTTTGATTACAACATCAACTGATGTAACTTGATTATTATTGAGCAAAAGAGTATTATTTTAATAAAACAATACTGTTGTTTGTTCTTCTATACTATAGATACCTTATTAAAATATTTATGGCGCATTCACAAATGAGGAGATTGATAAATTTTAATCAATTTCTAATTTATGTAGTGAGAGAGTGATGTAATGATGCTATTCAGTAATGAAAGCAATCATAGATCCTTGATTGATGACACCAATTATTTAATCATTCAATGGATTGTACATTTCTGTGTCCTATTATAAAATCTGTTTAGTGAAATTAGCAGTTAGAGTCATTGTATCATGTTCAACAGTGCATATTGATGATGGGGGAGTAACTGTTGATTTTAAGATTGCACCTTATGGATACTAAATGAATGGCAATCTTTCATCAACTTGAAGATCTGCAATAATTGACCTCTGACCTAAGATAACTCCTTTAATTACTTGCATTTAATTAGATTAAGTAATCCTTGGCCTTAATTTGATTACCCACAACAACAGAGAATAGTACAAATATAAACATTTTATTAATGAAATCGACAACTTTTACAAGATGTCAATAAAAAGAACAATCAGATGAAGCACAAGATTGCATATTTGATTTGCTTCCAGAAGCATCTTAATAAATCTCCAATGCGCTTACCCCTGATTTTAACAATACAAAATCAAATTAAGTCCTCTCCAGTGTAATCGGGTAAACAGATAAATATGGATTCACACACAAAAGCGAACGTCATTAAAAAGATCGAAAAACCTTAAATGCCAGAATCGAGAAATGGAGAGTGATGCTTGCAGATTTTTAAGGTTAAAGTAAAGAGTTAATCAAATTGAGAGTGAGAAAAGTATTCATATTATGAAAATTAGGGAGTACCTGATGGTGTTAGATTATTGGTATGGCCTCTTTTGGCAGGTGTCCCTGAAGGAAAAGTTGATGCTTGTTTAAAATTGAATCGTGGAAGATATGAGGATTTCTTAAAAGATTAGTTTTTTCAATTTGAACATCAAATCCGTTTAGATGTATTACGAACATTCCCATAAAACATTAATTTTTAAGTATTCCTAATTTAACTTAGAATCAAACAGTTCTTTCAGAATCCTTAGTTAGTGTTTGTAAAGCATTGTCAATAGCTGTATCTGATATGGGATATTGTTAAGGATTAAATTTTTTGACTGCAGCCCTAATTATGGTCACAAATGATGAAAATGTATTACTTTCTTGAATTAGGCCTTCTGGATTTTATATCAATTAATGACTAAATACAAATTGGCTGATAAATATAAAGATCCAAGCAAAGTTTACAGAGAGTTTTACATACTCCAACAACTAATAAATTAATATCATCCCAATACAGGTTCAATTATAAAAAAGTATGAAATAGATTTGTTCTATTTTACAACAGAATGGTATCAAAATTGTTAATTAGGTTTATTACCATATTCTCATCAATTCTACCAATAGATGTATTTTATAGAGTTTTTGAAATATTCCTTATTGAGGGAGAAAAAACCTTATTTCGTTGTGCCCTCACTATTATAAGTTACAAGGAACAAAAATTAATATAATACAATGATTTCGAAAGAGGGTTAAGACACATGAAATCAACCGAAGATTTACAGGATATTGATGCAGATCAATTTATCAATCACATGATTACAAAATACAAATTTTCGAAATCCCTGATCAATGAACTTGATGAAAAGTACAAGAGATCAGCCAAAAAGTGAAAAAAAGCATATTGATGACCTCCTGTTCTGAATTTATTATAAATTACACTATAATCAGAAAAATTATCTCAATTCACAAAAGCTTAATGAACTTCGATAAGTGAGTAAAATTCTTTTTTGAAGTACTCCTATTTTTTGGAACATTTATCCAAAACCTAAGGGAATTTCATTGTCTTGGTGGTATAATTAGTAATTCATCGATTTGTTTTGATTTTGGAGGAAATAAATTCCATTTTTCAAACCTCTCATATTTGATTTTCTTCTGCATGGAATCATGAGTCTGGCTTAGCTCTTCAAGATCCCTATGCGTTCTGGTTGCTTGCCAATATTCAAACAAGAAATTTTCAGATTTCTTCGAAAAAGCAGAAATTTTATTCTTAATGTAAAAAAATTACTTTTACTTATTTCTATTAAAAATAACAACAAAATATATTAAAAGCAGAAATTTTGATCTCCTAGCAAAAAAATGGCTTGAATTTCTATTAAATAAAACACCAATTTACATTAGAGGCAGAAATTTTAATCTCCCTTAGCAAAAAAGGTGCACTCTTTTTCTATTAAGTAACACACCAATTTACATAAGAAACAGAAATTTTATTCTTTCAAATGATAATTTTTCATATATTATTTAATAGAATAAGGGTTATTTTATATACTTATTTAACTCATTGTTTTTTAAAAATGTTAAGTTTTCCCCAAAATCCACCTTTTTTAGGCTCCTCCAGTTATGGGTATTTTAAATATTGATGAGCCTATTATTGAATGATATAATTACAATATCTAATTATATTGGTTTAGGAGGAATTGGTTCCATGAGTGTGACAAGATCTGCTGGTTTGTAGGTTAAAACATTGTCTAATGTAATATTTTCAGGTGATTCTAATAATTCGAAAAGAGTTTTCTGATTGGTTTTATCTTCTAATCCAACATTTTGAATTTATTGGCCTACTAATTTAATTGCTTCTTGTTAAGTTTTCAATCCATTTAATTTACTTTTTTATTAAACCTAGATCGACAATGGCACCAACATTTTCAAAAGTGTGTGTGGTTCCATTTTATTTTCAGCGTATTTTCTGTCAGCGATTCTTGTCAAATCATCATGATATTTCAACAAACTATATGACTCTCTATATTTTTCATTACTAAAGTATAGGCAACCAACGAAAAAGCATCTTACTGCTTTACAAAAGAACTCTTTAGCATCTAAAATTTTGAATAAAGTTATGTCCTTATTAAACCTTTCTTCATCCATGATTTATCGAAGAATTTATTAATAATTATCACAATATTTGATGATTTCTTATGGTGTTGTTAATTTTAATTTTAGAGCCTTTTTTGTTTGTAAATTCTAAAGATTATTGCTTCCATCTTCCTTAATGAATTTTTCTGTATATTGACGAATATGTAACTCATTTCTCTCTAAAACTGCACTCTGTCTTTAATAATTGAGGTAACCTAGCACTTTATTATGGATTTCCTTCTCCTACTCTGATGTAGATTGATCCTTGTCAATTTTAACAAGTTTTGAAGCCTCATCATAGAGAGAAAATAATGTAGTAAATGAATCCAAATCACCAATTAATTTATTTTCTTGCATTTTGAGAATGAGTTTGATGACTTTTTCATTTTTAATTGGTAATTTAGTTTCCTAATACTCTATTTCAAAAACTCCTTATTATTAAGTAAGTTTTGCTACTCTCTGTTCTTCTAACATTTCTTCGAATTTAGCTATCATGATTGGATCACTCTAATCTTTAAGCATTTTAGTCAATTCATCAGCAGAAAGTGTTGCCAATTTCTTAGCCCTTGCATTACAATAACGAATTTATTGATTCAATTGTTCTAATCTTTCTTAATAAATCCCCTGGCTGAATTAATCACACACTTTGACTATTTATTCATAAATAGTATAGCATTTAGCAAATGACTCAATTGCTGCTTCCCATTTTTCTGTTTCAAAATTATAGAGTCCCTGTAAATACCAAGTATAGGCTTCTGCTTCAAGAGCAGTCCTTTTTTCTGTTCTCTAATCTGCAATTGCGGATAATTATTTAGCATATTAAACAGCCCTCTTGAATTTCTTAACCAAGTACACCTTAACTTGTCTTTTATTGATTTTTTTGTTCACTCCACTATTTATCAATTATTTAAGTGTCATAGCATGAGCCCAGTTTTTTTCAGATGTAAACAACAACACTTATAACACACGTGGATCATTCTAAGTATATTTGATCCTTTACCTTAATTGTCTCCTAAATCACTCTCTTTTAGTATTTCTTTCCATGAGTAAATCCCATTTACTTTCTTAATTTACCAACCTTGTTATCACAATATGTCTGATATCTCTAATAATCTCCGTGCTGAAGTCCATAATTTCTTTAGGCTTCCCTTACTTTCTAAAAGACTAAAATAACTAACAAAATTACCAAAGAGTGATCCTAAATTTTAGAGTATTTCTTATTGTTGCTCTTCCTCCATTTTAATTTTTAATATTAGGAAAATTTTATAAAATTAGTTCATTTCTTTGGACGATTTCTCTCCACAAAGATGAGTTCTTCGAGTGCCTCTTTTCTTTGCTTCTCTACAAAAATATCTAGTCTACTTTTTTAGGGTCTTTTAAGTTTTCTTCATATATTTGTATATATACTTTTCTACATCTTTGTAATTAGAGATTAGAGAATCACATTCATTGATACATCGATTGACTTCCCTTTTAATTTCATTGTTAATACTATACCTTCTAAAATTGCTACTGATTCTATTATCATAATCATTACATCATACAAATTTTTAGTACTACTGGTTGTACTTTAGCTATTATGATATTTAGAATAATGCGATGGATCAAATTAGAAATTGGAAATGAATCTATTTCTCACTTATTCTGGAGATTACACATTCGATTGTTGATTAGATGTTAGAATCGATTACAATTTGTGTAAGGATCCTTTATGTTTATTTTTCTTCCCAATTAGTGCCTTAAACCCGAATTGTTCCATGATTTTTGTGGCATTTTAAGATGGTTGGTATTCAACAGAGTCTTCCTTTTCATATTTACGTTCATCAATAGATTGTTGTTTTGAAAGATCAAGACTATGATACTAAACATCTATACATTTATCGGTTCTACTTCTTTTTCATATCATCAAGTATTTTATCACATTGTTTTTTCATTTTTTTGGTCCATATTTCAGCAATTGACATAATACCAACAGGTCGTTTGGGTATTGAATTAACCCTATTCACTTTAGTTTCAATGGAAAAATTGCGTTTTAACAAGTATTTATATGGATCTGCTATACTAAAACATTAGAGTGTAACATACTTATCTTATATCTCATTCCCTATATCATGAATCATTTTATTCAATTCAGATTACTTAGCCTACTCTATATATTTGACTCTTTTCACGTCGTTGCTCAATGAGTGATATTTCATTATTAATTAATGTCAATAACACTTTATTACAATCCCTACTCAACAAGATGCATATCTGTGAAATGTGTGCTCCTACTAACGAAATCAGACTTCAACGAGAAACCTATTGATGTTTTAAAAGATGAACATCTACAACCTGCTTTCGCAAATATCAATCCCAATCAGACTGTTCCAGCCATCACTGAAGGGTTCTTTAGCCTATTTGAGAGCCATTCAATTTTAAAGTATATCACACTCAGCAGACAAGATTTTACTCTTTATCCAAATGTACTGGATATAAATATAAAGGCCTTGTTAAATAAAGCTTTAGTTGACTCCTATTTAGATTGGCACCAAACTTAATTTTTATGCATCCTAAATTACACAAAAGAATGCTACCTGAAACCCTTGCTTATTGGGAACAAGATACCCCAAGATAGGGTTTAGAGATTAGTTGATGTAGATGAAACACTCACATTCTTTGTGTAAGTGTTCCTCAAAAATGGAGAATGGAATTACATTTTCAATTAACCAAATTATACAATAGCAGATATTAGGTAAGCTATAATAATAAATAGAGCGGCATGTGATTTAACTTCATTGTTTTTAGCTAATTTTGATTTTGAGAAATTCCCCATCATAGAAGCATACCTTGCAAGAATGTTTAAAATACAAGAATTGCATCAATCACATTAGGAGTTTTTTAATTTCATATAAAAATAGAAATACAAAAACTAATTCATTCAATCAGTGATCAATAAAACACCTAAATTAGAACAAATAACACTTTATTTTCATCCTCTCTCTCCTCCTTCAAGAGCAGTGAGATCATTGTTACTGTTAGCTAAAATTGATTACAATGAGAAAGTCATAGATATTCTGAAATCTGAAAATAAATCAGAAATTTATACTAAAATTAACCCAAATCAAACAGTTCCATCAATAAAATAAGGATAATTTACATTATTTGAAAGTCATGCTATCTTAAAATATATTTGTGATCAATATAGACTCTCAAACTACTATCCCATCGATTTCTAGATTAGAGCTAAAATAGATTCTTATCTTGATTTTCATCACAATGAAATGAAATTCATTTCTGAGTATGTAATGAAATATTTTGTGATTCCTAATCAAATGAAAACTGAAATTCCTGCAGGGAAAGAGGAGGCTTCAAAAAAAGTTGAAGAATTGCTGAACTTTTTTGTTAAAGTTTTTCTGAATGAGGGAAAATATCAGCATATTTGGAATAATAAAACACATTCGATTGCTGATCTAAGGTATTTGTAAAAGTTATATAGTGCCCTGTAAGAGTTGCTCTTCTTAATGATGGCTAATTATGATTTTAGTACAAGTCCTGCAATTTAAAAATACATTACAACAATGTTAGAGAATGTTTCTGTAAAATAAGCTGCGAAAGAGTATTTACAAGTTTTGAGTAGCTAATAAATAAATTACAATTCCTTCAATAAATAAGTGATTACTACATCAAAGAAAAAAAGTTGTTGTTGATTTATCAGTATAAAAAAATAAATTTTACTATTAAAAATAAGAGCTGCGTTCTTTTAATACTAATTCTGCACAAAAGAATATAATTTCTGATTCTCACAGTTTATTTACTCAATGGAGAGGAGAATATTATTTCTGATATGAAAATCGCAATGCTCCTTATAGTATTTCTGCTCCTAATTCTGCTCCTAATTCTGCTCCAAATTCTGCTCCAAAAGAGAACATAATTTCTGATTTTCATTGTATAAATTTTGTAATTCTATTAGGATTGTTTCTATTCGGTATAAAGAATATAATTTCTGATTTTCATATATCATCTGTCAAGGATTAAAATCCTTCCCTTGATATAGTTTTCGTTTTCAATAACATGAGAATAAGATTTCTGATTTTAGTTAATTGAATGATAATATGTTATAAAAGGAAATCACAAAAAGAATAATTTTTCTGATTTCTAAGTATTTTTTCCTTAAAATATTTGACTCAAATCAATACATTACTGAAATGTGAGCAAACTCAGTGCAATAATTATTCTCTGTTTTGAAACGATAGAATAATTTATCTGAAATTCATTGTAATTTAATTAAAATAATGAAAAGTTTATTAATACCGTTCACAAGAGAATTGCAAAGTATTTATATCCGTAACCTAGAATTGGAAAGCTGCATAGACAACAAAGGGGAATAATCATCATTCTTAGGCTCATTGTCAGGTATTCGAAACTCTAATATTAGAATAAATGGCTAAAACAAAATAAAACATTTTGAAATTGGAGGCAATTCATTAAAATAAGCGCAAAATCTCTTGTGACTACTTGTAGAAGCTCTAAAAGCTTGACAATAAATTATCTCAATCAATGGACCATAGTTCACAAAAACGTGAATCCTAACTGCAAGCCATTCAAGTTAAATTGAAGAAAAAGAATTAAAGAAGGAAGATTCACCATGAAGTTAATAAAGAGCCAGAAGAAGTTAAGCAAGTCAAAGAAACTGTAGTGCATGTAGAGAAGGAAATTCCTCATAAAAAGGAAGTTACGATAAATGAGATTCCAGAAATAAAGTTAGCTTAACCAAAGAAATTAAACGAAGTAATGTATACAAATACAGTAGGAAGAATTCTTTAAAAAATTAAACATGAGTATGGATGCAGCAATTTAAAGGAGATCATAGCGTTTATAAAATATACAAGTGAGATTACATGCGCAAGATGAAATAGTAAGTATCACATAAATTAGATCAATTAACATGTTGAGAAATCAATGAAGTTTAAAGAAGAATAGGAATAAAATCGGTTGACTCAATTGTACAGTAAATTGATGTAAGCAACACAAAAGAAACCAAAACCAAAGCCTAAACATAAATAGAATCACTCATAAGATGAATCTGTACCAAAGTAGAAAATCAAGAAATATACTGCAGAAGAATTTTTCGAACATAATCAGAGTAGAACTGCTAGATCAATAACATAAGATTAAAAATTCATAAAAGTAAAAGAAAGATTAGAAAAATAAAAAGAGGAAAGAGAATAGATTGCTCTGTCTATATTAGATAGACATTAATAATATTCATATAGAATTAGGTAAAGTAAGTAGTTGATGGATGAATTATCAAATACGTGTTAATATTATAATTTTAAGATCAAGGAGTAATTTATCATTTGATAATATAATATTAATATAAATAATGAATGATGAAGATGATAAATTGAGACAGGATATTGAAAAGTTTCATAATATTTTGGATGATGAAGTTGAGGGTCATTAGAGAGGGGAATACATGAAGAAATGTAAATAAATGTCTGAGGAAATAAAGAGGGAAATATAAAAAAGAATAAAGAAAGGAGATGAAAATCAAATAATGCGATTAATGAAATACTACTCATAATAAAATAAAAGACTCTAAGAAATGGAATTTAATCATGTTGATGAAGACACCTCTTTACTCTCTGAACATCAATCTTAAGTGGAGGTTTAATTATTTGAGGAGAATGTGATGCAGCGAAAATAGAGACTTTAGAATGTACATCGTAATATGGCAAATGTTAAGAATATATATGAAAAAATCTCGGAAGTTGTAAATACTCAAGTTGATTAAATGTTTCATGTTGAAGAGAATTATGAGTATGCTGAAAACAAGACTTAAAAAGCATCATAAGAATTGATAAAAGCACAATAAAGCCAGAAATCTAAATTTGGCTATTAGATTGTAATTGTATGTATATTGATTGTAATTGTTGGATTAATGATTTTAAAGTGATTTTGTTTTGTTTGTTTATATTTTGTTGCTCATTTGGTATTAAATTAAAGATATCTATCAAAAATAAAATTATTCATTTCCTTAAATATAGGTTCTTGAAAAAACTTGCCCTTTTTAGTATTTGAAAATGGGTGAATGATAAATGAAGTTAAGATGTAAATGATAGCCCTTTATTTTGAGTTTTAATATAAGTGGTATTATTTACTATTCGTTTATATAATAATTATCCGTTTTTCTTAGGTGTGTAATTTTTATTTTCCAAACTAAGATGTGTTTGAAAAATAAATATTAAAAATGAGACTTGCCTTGTGCTTATTGGTTATCTTGGCCATCGTCAGTGCCACACCAAAGTTGGATTACTCTAAAAAGAGATCCATTACAGCTGTTATGGCTGAAGTGGAAGCTAAATTGAAGAGCAAATCACCATTGGATGCTATCTTGAATGTCTTGAGAGATTTCAGAGATGCAGTTAACAACGAATAAGTCAACCACGATGAAATCTACAACATCTAAGTCACAGAATGCGAATCAGAAGATGCCTTCAGAAAGGGAGAAGTCACAGACGCCAGCAACGTCCTCAGAGACTCCACTGCTTAATTGAACGTCTGCTAAACATCCAAGATCAGAACAACCAATTAATAAGAAGTCAACCAACAATAATACTTCTCCGCCTAAGAGCACTTGAACTCAGTTCTCTCAGCCGCTGAAACAGAAGCTGGTTACTTCAAGAAGAGAGGAAGAGATTATGAAGACGCCCTCCACGCTATTGATGAAGCATCTGACATCTTGGCCGCCATCTACAGTGGATCAGGAAGTTTCGCTGAAATCAGCAGAGTGTCAAAGAGCTTACTCTAAACCGCCTTCAACATCAAGGAAACAACCAAGTTTGCCCCAGTCTTCTATGCCTTCGCCCAATTAGCCAGCCAAGAAGGTCAACTCGACGAATCAGCATTAGAAAGAGTCGCCCAACTCCTTGAAACCCTCAGAGCTGATATCCAAGAAGCTTACAACGACTACACCGCATCCAACGCTGTATCAGTTGCTGCCTTCAACGACTAAAAGGACAGATTGAACACCACCATTGCCAGACTTGAAGCTTAAAACGAAAGACTTTAAAACAAACTCGACGGATTAAGTTAATGCATCGGAACCCAATCAGCCATTGCCCAAACTGCCTCAGGAAAACTCCAAAGAAACCAATAACTTTGGGATTAAGCTTAAGCTTTATGCGCAACCTTTGCCAACGAATACAACTTTGCCACTTAAGCCAGAAGAAACGAACTCTAATTGGTTGCTCAATTGGAAGAGATGGTTGAAGCCAGATTTAACTAAGTCGAGGACGAAAACCACGAAAGAAACCAAAGAATTTCCAACTAAGTTTGATTTTCTTTCACATACACAAATAACCAAATTTAAATTTATAATATAACAGTAAAAAATGAGCATGACATCAACCTAGAAGCCCAACACTCTCTATCAAGTACGATAATCAAGTGTTACTCCTCCTTAGAAACACAACATCAATCCTATGTATTAGAGTTGTCAAAAGATGAGAATGTATTGAAAGGATCAATAATTTTTAGGAGTATTATCGATTAACTTTCTCCAATTAAGGATTTACCAATCAATAATAGCAGTCAAAGAGGGTCATTTTATTAAGTGAGAGGTAAGTCCAATGGAGGACAACATCCATCTACAAATAAAACACAACCTAGCAGATTAATGGATTCAACTAGTTTCAATACAACATTAAATTATACTCATGATAGTTAATTTGAAAGAAAGAGCAACACTATTCCAAAAGGTGTGAAAATTAATAATTTCGAAATTCTCAAAGATTAACTAAGATTTGCACTTTGCCAACTTGATGATCTCAAGAAATCTTTCGATAGAGTTGTGCAATCTTAATTCGATTAAGTTATATAGGTTATTAGGTCCTCATCTCAATTATCTAATTAATTGATTGAAGATAACATTCTCCTCAGAAATCAAATATGTACCCTTCAGCAGAGTTCTGAGTACGATAAACTAAAAGGAATCATGGAACAACTTCAATCTAAAATAACTCTTTTAATGGGGGACAATTCAAAATTAAATCATCAAATAACACATTTATAGGAGGAAAACAATAAATTATAATCATAACTTCAAGAATCTGATAGAAGACTTTAAAATTTTAGCACTACTCACAATAAATCTTAAGCAACATTGTGCAAAGAGAATTTGAATCCAAATATATCTAATTGCAGCAATAGAAGTGGATATTCTTAGAGGGAATTGGCTTACAAGTTGGAGCAAGCTGAAATCAGATTGCTTACCTTATAAATTAGTAATGATAATTTGAGATAATAATTATAGCATAATTAATTAGATTATTAGGGTATTGAATAATTAAAAGAAACTATTTCAGCATTGGAAATAAAATCATAAGCCATATTAAATTAAAAGGATTCATTATAATAAGAGAATGAGTTATTAAACTAAAAGATTCAAAGTTTGGAAAAATAAGTGAAAGAATCATCTCAAAAATCAGAATATATTATTTATATACACTAGTTAGAAAATGATATAAAGTCAGTAAGATAAGAATTAAATAACAATCATTAGACTATAACTTCATTAAATAATACAATAAACTAGTTGATGGAATAAGTAAATATAATGAAAAATTAAAAAGAACAATTGGAGGTATTGTATCCTTATAATTTAAAGTACACAAATAGCCAATAAACTCAACAATATTAGAGTGAATTATAGTAAGCTGGTTCAAGGTATTAAGTACTCTGGTAGGAAATTTCTGAAATGAGGGAGCGTTTAGAGCAGAGACAAATTTAAGAAGAAAGTGGAAAAATGCTTTCACATGCAGAAAAGGCACTGTTCGAAACTCAAATCTCAAACTTGAATGATAAACTCAAAGATTATGAATAGATATTTGTTCATTTTGAATAGAAATCAAGGTATCTTGAATTTTTAGATTAGAAACTTGGAATAAGAATTGAATCAGTATCAATAAGAATGTCAAAATTATAAACTATAGATTGAAAAATACAACAATTAAATATAAAATGTGAATATGCAATGCAACAACAATATATAAATGGAAATACAAGAAATGTAATGGAAGATTAGCTAGTTGAGTATTTATAATCATAAAAAAAGATCAAATCATAATGAGAAAGGACAAAGAATATTAAAATAAAAGTGAGGAGTTGCAACAATTGAGAGCAGGATACGATTAATTAAGTAAAAAGAACTAGAGCCTTGAGATGAGAATCTTATACTTTGTAGAGTAGGAGGTAAAGTCGAATGCACAAATGATAAAGAAATGATAATTATAAATATAATTAACAAATGGGAGTATGTGTGTGTACTGAATAGATTACTGTACTAAGTGAGGCTCCTCCACTTACTTTTAGCAGCAAACCCATCACTATAAGGGAAGTTGAGTAAATTGATGAGCCTCTTATGCAAGGAGAAACAGAAAAAAATCTCTCACAAACCAAAACCAGATAAATGGAGGATTCTCTTGTCCTAGAAATTCATAGACCTGATCCCAAAAAGGCATGGTTAACTAATAGGTTGTTCTAAACCACCTCGTACAAAGTGAGAGTAAATTTCTCATCCTAACCCCATGCTAGGAACTTCTCGATTCATTGGGTCCTTATGAGGTAGAAGAGTAGGAAGGATATTTCTATGGAGTGTACGAGTTGAATAATGGGAGTCTCTATCAAGGTTGTTGGATTGAAGGCTTGAGAGCAGGAAAAGGTATGGAAAATTCAGTTATATAATTAAGGAGTTTAAATTCTAAAGAACGGAGCAATTTACGAAGGACATTTCTCTCGAGGAATGTCCAATGGAAAAGGTAGAATGATCTATGCTGATGGAGATTACTATATTGGAGAATGGTGTGATGATTAACGTAAGTATAGTTAAAATAGTAGATCATGGATACGGAGAATATTATCATTCTGACACCACTCTCTATAAGGGTTAATGGTTTGAAAATATGTAACATGGAGAAGGATTTGAATCATTTGAAGACCAATCAACTTACACTGGGTAATTCAAATTGGGCAAACGTTATGGCTTCGGTGTTTTTTCATTCCCAGATGGTTCATAATATGAAGGGGAGTTTAAAAACAATTAGTTTAATGGATAAGGGTAAGGATTGAGTTTGAGATTAGTACCTATTCTTGGTCTAATGGAAGGAAGTACATAGGGAATTGGGTGAATGATTAAATGGAAGGCCATGGAGTGATGACATGGACTGATGGAACAATGTATGAAGGGGAATATAAAAATGGAAAGAAACATGGTTTTGGAACACTTAGATGGCGTAAATTAAAATAGTAATTAGTTAGCTGATTCTCGATCTTACTCAGGTAATTGGGAGTTTGGAAAGCAGCATGGAGTAGGTGAATACACTAATACTTCTAATCTCAAGAGAAAAGGGGAATGGATTAATGGAAAAAGAGTTAAGTGGTGTGATTGATAATATATTAATTTAATTATGAGTGAATTACACACCTCTCTCCTTAATGGTAATCTAACCTATGACTAATTATATGAAGTATCTATAATCTAAATATTAGACAATTAGATAATAATTAGTAGATTATCAATAATCTGTTGATGAATTACAAATTTTAGGAGAAAGCGAAATAGATTAACATAATATCAATTCAACATTTCAATCTCTCAAATCAATTTAAATTTAATCATTAACAATTAAGGATAGCTTAATGAAATTAGAATAGGTATTTAATATATTAATTTAGTTATCAAGGGGTGTTGAATAGAGAAACAAAACAAAAAAATTAAGAGATCTTTATACAAATTAATAAACAAGGCAATAATAATTGTATAAGAATATGATCAATGAATGTGGTGTTGAATCACTTAAGGAAACTTTAAAAAGCATTGATAAAATGATGAAATCATCATCTAGATCAGAAGTTTAAGTATTTACTCTATAATCCACATCCACTGCTAATACTTCAAATCGTGGTAGCAGTCAACCATAATAATAATAATCTTAAATGTTGATGATGGAAATTGAACCTATGGAATAGATTGAACATCTAGATTGGCATAATTAAATAATTAGATAAAATTAAGAGGAAATAGATGTGATTCATTAAAAAACTCAAACAATCAATAAAATTGTTTAAGATCTCGCCTTAGAAATAGAGCACTAAGATACTTACTTTGAAATCATTGATAAGAATGTAAATGAAACAAAAGATAATGTTGTAAAAACTTAAGAGCAATTAGTTAAAACAGAGGAAACATAATAATCAAGCAAAAAGAAGTATATTTGTATGTTAATTTGTGCATGCATAACATTTTTGACTATTCTCTTAATTGTTTTATTGTGATTTATGATAAAATAAATTAATTAAATGATTTCAAAATTTCAATGACTCATTTTACTAACTAGTATTATGAGTTGAGGCTGTACTTCGAGTACCTTTATATGTTGGATCTTGATTGCAGTCATATCCATATCCAGCAAAAAGATCTAACATATTTACAAATAATACTTTAAACACTGTTCTTTCTGAGCAGTAATTGATTTTCCTTTATTAATTCATCTTGAGATTCTTCTCCATCATCAGAAATTTGCTATCTATACATATCTTCAACATTCTACTATAGTTTATTTAATTACAAGGGGAACATATGGAGCTTCTAATTATTTATTGTATAATTTATCCCAAGGAACTCCTTTCAACCAAGGATGATTTTTCACTTCCTAGGGTCCATTGAATCCTAATCTATTTTATGGTTTTCTTTGTAACAACTAAACTCAAATAATTATTACCCTATTAATAAAATCTATTGCTTCAATAGCCCATCCATTTGGTAAATCTTCTTTTTTAACTGATGCTTATTTTGCTAAGATTTAATCTCGAATTTCTTTTCTAGATTTACCAGAATAAGGTCTCTATATTAGGTGATTAGAATTACTTTGCCAATCATAAACTCATATGCAATAACTCCTAATGCAAAATAATCTACAGCTATTCCATGATTTTATCTACACATAACCTCAGGAGCTAGCTATATTCACTAAATACCCATGTATCCTGGTGTACCACTTGTATCTGCTGAATTATCTGCCCTCACTCTTCTAGCTATACCTAAATCTGTGATTCTTGCATATCCCTTAATAACCTAAAATTATTACTCGTTTGTCTAAAACTATATTTTCAGGCTTTATGTCCCTATGTATGATATTGTTATTATGTAGATATTCCAAACCACTAACTATACAGGCAATAAAGAATTCTTGATATTAAAATAATATACTTGTTTAATGTTCTTTGAATTTTCTCATTTTTCCAATATGAAATCTTAAATCTCCTCCTGTTAGCAGATCCATGATTAGATATAAATTATCCCTGTCTTAGAATGCATAACACATATTCACTAAGAATGGGTGCCTTAACTAAGATAACAGTTCTTTTTCATTCATAACTGAATTTATGCTTCTCTTAGCAATTATTTTAGATTTCATCATTTCTTTCATTGCAAACATCTATCTATTCTTCTTTAATTCCACTTTCCATACTTTCCCAAACCCTCCTTTACCAATAACATAATTATAAATAAAGTTCCCTTTATTAAATCCACAAAACTCTTCCCCTAAAGGTTTTGCTTCCTAATTACTAGTGTCAATAGAGAGATTTTAATTTTAAGAAGATTTTTATGATTGTTATTATTGCTTTAACAAATTCACTAAATCTATGGTACCCTATTTGCTAATATTACTGTTGTTGAGATTTGATTTTTATTGTTCTTGCGATTAGTTTAATTTAATTTTCTATTAATCTAAAATGGAATTCATTTCCTGTCTTTCCCTTAAACGCCCAGTCTATAAACCTTTTGGAATTTTTGGATCTCTGGCTATTGAGCGATTAGTACTACATAATGAAATTGAATACTTTTCATTAATTATCGAATGTGCTGAAGTATTTCTACTTTAAGAACTATTATTCCTGGAATTACCTTTAGATTATGATGCCATATTGTAGTTGCTAATTAATATTGGTTTCCTAAAATCAAATATTGATTACTTTTCTACACTCTTTTACTGCTACTTCTCTTTCGATTTAGATGGTTTTGCTGTTGATTGTAATCCAAATCCTACAACCTTTGTAAAATTGATGATTTCTTCTTTCATAATTGACATTGGAGTAACATCCTTTGGTTTTTTGAGATTCTGTAAAACTTCAGCTATTGATGAAGATCGTGAATTTGGTTTCATGTCGTTACAAGCATATTTGTTCTGAAGCAGGTCTTTCAAATTCTTGAAATGAGTCTTCTACATAAAAAATAAATATTTAAATTATCGATTGCTGCTATTGGATAATCGTTAAATTAAAATACACACTTCAAAATTCATTTAAGTTGATTGAATGCATTCTTGGCTTCTGCTTGGCTGGTTTGCTTTCCGTAACGTGTATAGTATTGGATCTCAATTTAGTGGGATTCTTTGTTTTCTTTTTTCCGTAACATTTAACTAAATCTTCAATTGTCATGGTTTGCCCTAAGGCTGTAATAGATTTTTTTCTAATATTTTAACAGAATACATAACATTTTATGACACCTTCTTCTTGGGTATTTTGATTGTTGTTTTATTTAAACAGGCTTATTTCTGTTAAGTAACTATAGTTGATAGTCTATCTTAAGTTGTGTCAGTCATTAATCTCTCCTAACTACTACTTTTTAATTGCTTTTTAATTCTAACAATCTCCTTGGATAATTGCTTACAAAATATCACAAAACACAATACTATGATTTGAGAATTAGATTTCTCCAACTGCTTAGACATCTCCTCACAGGCATCTTGCAAGTCCTCTGCATACAATTTCAACTGCTATTAAATTTGTATGTGCTTCCTCGATTCAGTTTCCTTTTGAATTAGTTAGTCCTCAAGTTTCGAATACTGATTCTTCAGTTCATTGTAACCCTACAAAAAGGAGTCCACAATTTGACACATAATTCGAAAGCAAACCTGCACATCCTACACCATATGTTCTTGTGGAGGCAATTCGTCATCATCTCCATTATTCATCAATTTCTTGTAATACCTGAGTATCTATGATGGAGGGCAGTTTTACCTCTTTGAAAAGCTACTTAACTAATTAATCTTCTTTCAACTCTTGCATGTTAATTTTACAATGAAATTATCAATCAGAAAATCACTTCACTACCACAAACGGGATTATCCAGAACAAAGCCAGTCTGAGGAATTTTCAATTGATAGTATGCAATGTACTCATGTATATATATTTAGAGGCTTAATCTGAAGTTTTGAATGAGGAACCAAGTCCTTACACAATTCCGATTTTCCTCATACCGCTTATTTTCTCATCCCTTATATTCATATTAATGATACAAGTCCATTATTAAGAAAAGCCATAGCATAATCCAAGTGGCGCCTAGGCTACCTTGAAAACATTGTAAGAGAATTTGGCTCAATCTCCGATTTTAGATGCAACTAACACAATTCAAATTAATCATCTACATAGACATTATTAAAGTTGTCCATATGGTTATGAGATAGCTACGATGGGAGTTTGGGATGGTGTTAATTCAGGTAATTTTCGTATTAAGTTAAGGGTGTTTATGTAATGATGGCACAATTAAAGAACGAGCGTTTTGCTTTACACACTTTAAGTCGGATTGTCAGAGTGTTCCATATTTTGGAAAGAAGAAGTTTCAATACTGGAAAGGATAGATGATGTGTGTGCAGTATGCTAAAAATTGGAGATGGGTCGGCAATGAAGAATGTCCAGATAATTTTTATAAATGTGGAGATGGTTTATGTATCCACAAAAAATAATCACTACAATCAGGTGATATTTGTCCTTTAACTGACATAATTGAAACTCCTACTTAAACTGAAAAATCTCTAATCATAGGGTCAAAATATTTCAATAAATTGCGAAACGGAACCACACCTCTTATTAATTTTGAGATTGTTCCAGGAGTTCATCCCAATTCACTATGCTTCAATTAAAGAGTTTAGCCAAAATTTCAGAGTGGAAAATATTACCCATTGGCGATTGTTCCTGAAGAAGGATGTGATAAATATGGAGACACATTCAATTATTCTAAAATAATTGATTCAGATTTTTAATTAAATGTTTACGATGATAATGATTTTACAGGATTTGAAACTATTCCCTATTTCCTTGATTATATTGACAGTGTAGATACTTATACTCTCTAATCTTTGAGTAGAATTACAATTAATTAAACTAATCCTTAATGTAATATTGTAAATCCTGACAGCATTAAAAAAATGAGACTTTAAGGGGAAATTATTAGTTCTTATACTCACTATGTCTGTAAAATTTCCATTATATTATCCTTAATCCTAGGGATAAGTTCAATTTTGTTCTATGTTTTTCGGAGTTGCAGTTTCATCACAGTTGACTTTAAAACCTTTTAACATATAGAATATCAGCTCATTATATCCTTTATCATTTCTATGAGTAACATAGCTTTAGGAATCATTTATTATACTTAAGCAGATGGACTTAAAGGTATAGATGGACAGAATAGAATATTTCATGAATATGAAAAATATAATTGTTTCACAGATTAAGGAATTACAATGGTAGATATATTTCTTATCATAAGGCTGTGAGTGAAGTTATAAAATTTGCAGAGCACAGTTATCAGTAATCAGAACCCTTAGTAAAAGGTTGTTTCTATGCGAGTGTTCTCTATGTTTTGCTTATTACATTGCTCTTATTTCTTCAATACAAGAAAATTTAACAATTTTTCGTCAAACCCTGGAAGGACTAATAATGAAAAGTGTGATTAATCAATTTGTTTTAATTAATATAATTAAATGATTCACACAACTTTAGGAGGATTTTAAATGTCAGAAATGAACCAGGATGTCGAACAAGTAATATTTCACTCATAGTAGATTATCCTTCAATAGATATAAAAGCAAGCAATAGCAAATATAATAACTCAAGCTTAAAATAAAGAAAGAATTTTATAAAATGAAAATAGTAAACTGAAAGATGAGAATGCTAAATTAGCAGAGAAGATTAATTTATTCGAAATTAAGCAAGAAGAACTTGTTAATGAAGTATTAATAATCATTACATAGATTTAAGACCTCAGACTTTTGGTAAAGAGAGTCTATACTGAAGGCGAGATCCATTCAGAAAAACTTAGGGAAAAAAATGTAATTTTAATATTTATGCAGCTCGAGTTGACTTAAGAAAATGACACCTTGCTCAAAGCCTTAAAGAGTTTATAAAATAATATTGAAATTTTTTCTAGCCTAAAATAAGCTGGTTCATTATATGATGACCTTACAATTGACTATTGATTGTATATATATATCAGAATAAATATGATGTTGTATACGATCTCATTAAACTAGTTACCTTGCCTAGAGCATACCCAATACCACTCATTCCTATTCTTAAATATGACCTGTTATTGCCATTAGAGACAAAAT
>JMSD01000053.1:74173-114807 GCA_000715435.1 Paramecium caudatum
TATACTAATAAGGTTGATATTTGGTCGCTAGGTGCAGTTATTTTTGAACTCTATGATGGATGCGAGTTATTTGATGGTTATGCATTAGAGGCCTTGGAAAAAATTAAATCAAAGGGTAAATCCAGAATGCTTAAAAGCATAAATGATTTGGATATCGAAATTTTTATGAAGGAGCTAATAATTTCAATGCTTGATGAAAAACCAGAGAAAAGACCCAATTTGAAATAAATCTATGAAAAAAGTTCAGGCATTTCGAAGGGTCGAAGAGGAATTATAAAGATTGATCACTATTTTAACTGATCTTAGAAATATACCTGATAATACAGATATAAATGAATTGGAACGCCACGAAACAATTCTTAAGAACTTCCTAGAGGATCTAGAAAAGCCATTTCCAGAAGCAACCCTTTGAAAAAAATATAATAAGAAAATTTATAATAGAAAATTAAATAATTTCATCAACTTATTCAAACTGAGAGTATTTCTAAAGGAAAATAAATAAAATAATCTATTAGCTCAACTATTTAGAGGGTTTTAGATTCTCAAAAAGTATCATCAATATATAAATTGTTCAAATTTATTAATTAAATATAAAAAGACAGAAATCGAATGCTGAGTGTTAATCAAATTATCTAAAGTCCTTAGGAAAAATATTAAGTTAAGAAAATTTTATATGCTAATCCCAGCAGAGCTGTATATTTGGTATAAAAAGAAAGTGACAAATAAGAATATGTTTTAAAATCATAGCCTCTTCCTGATATGAAAATAGGTGAAGAGAAACTTATTAATGATTAATTAAGAAGCTTATAATAATTAGACGGTCTTGTCAAGTATTATGAAGCATTTCCACAAGGATAAATTTTTTATACTGTATAGGAATATTGTAAGGGTGGAGATGTAAGTAAATTGCTTGAAAATGGTTAATCTCCTCTAGACAGAATTTAAATTTATGAAATAATTTTAGATGTAATTCTCTGATATATATAGGTATGCAAATCCTTGAAATAATTAGACTCTCTTGGCTTATTTCATAGAGATATTAAACCATCTAATATAGTAATTTATATCGATTCTCAAACCTAAAAAAAAACATATAAATTATGTGATTATGGTGAAGTTAGGTAAAATGATTTAATTCAATTGACTGGTAATGTAGGAACACCACAATATCAAGCAAGGGAAATAGTGGATGGTTCGATTAAAAATTATGATAATAAAGTAGATATTTGGTCATTAGGTGCAGTGATTTATGAATTATTTGAATAGACTGCTTTGTTTGATGAAGTCAATAGGCTTAAACTTTAAAATCAAATAGCCGATAAAGATCCATCTGAAAGAAATAAAAAGATAGACTCCTTAAAAACAGAAACTTATTTAAAATAAATGATTAAGAAAATGGTTGACTATGACCCAAAAAATAGACCGACCATTGTTTAAGTGGTAGAAACTTTTAAGAAGGTAAAATAATATGAGATTGAATTTACCAAACTCATGAAACAATCCATAGAGTTGCTTGAGGAAAAGTAAGTTTTATTAGAAAACCCTGATGCTGAACTATCAGATTACGAGAGATTATCATAAAAATTAAAGGATTGCTAAACAAAACTTGAAATTTTACTCGCCGAATAAAGCAGATGATTCGAATAGATTATATTAAAACCAAATTTAGATAATTCAACTAGTAAATGAAACATTTCCCATTTCTACTTCTTAAACTTTATCTGAAAATACAATTTTTTCCATCTTCTGCAAGAATTGCTTTCCCCATTCTGGTTTCTTTTCCAAGAATTTCAAGTAGTCTTGCAATTTATTATAACTAAAAATTATGGCATAAAATCCAAGAATAATTTAAATTAAGATCATAAAAGCCAATCCACAATTATATTGATATTAAACCTCTGAGTTATCTATCTAAATAGAATTAATGTTTTATTAATATTGAAGTTCTGCTACAATCAAAATTATGTACAATCCCATAATTACTAAATTAACCAAAATAGCTGAATAATTCATAATATTTCTAAGATAAGGTCTCTTGTAGAATAGCAAGCCAAAATACAACGTAAGTATTGTAAATGATATAGAGTATTATATATAAGGGTAATTATTAAGTATAACTAAAGCACAAGCATTACATATCTTAAAGAAGTAATTTACAAATTCAAAGTTCTTTTTAATTTCATTTGATTATTTGAAATTTGAAAAGAAAGTAAAGTATTTATTTTCCATTTCCTACTAATCTTAATCCAAGAACTATGATTTGTACACACTTCTAAAATACAACATATAATAAAGCATTGTAAAAATAGCTAAAGAAAAAGAGGCAATATTAATATCTGAAGTGAAATCATAACCCCATAATTAGAGGAAGCAAATTATCATCAAAGGCAGGAAAAGCAATTCATGAACCCTAACCAACAAATCATTACTACCCTCATGTAATGATCTAATAATTTTAAGTGTTTCAATCTTATTGTTAATTTAGTAAAGATTGTGCATTATATAACAGATTAACCAAATAAACCACATAATTATTAATATACCAAGAATTTAAACTCCTCCATTGGAAATAAAATTATAATAATAACCTGCATTATAGAGGAAGTTGTTATTTGGCATCTGGCTATTGATTGGAGTATTGAAAAAATACAATACAATGCCATTTACTGAAACTCCAAGTGAAGGAATTCTCTTTAAATTTACAATATCTAGTATCTAAAGGGAGTTTAGAGTAAGGGTTGAAAACGAAAAATTGATAAATATCATTACCTAAACACACTGTAAATTATTAATAATTAGAAAGAACATTCTTCTTTAAGTTCTCAAGATGAGGCATAAAAGGAAAACAAAGCAAAAGTATGATAAAAATGCAATGGTTAAGTATGTGCTAATCTCTTCACTTTTTGCCTCTCCATCTGGTTGTATATATTGAGCTGGTATTTGTAATTTTTATACAGCTATATCACTACTCACTGGTGTTTAATCTGTATTTGTAATACTATTTGTAAAATTACAAACTATATTAGTTATTTTATGTGATATGGAAAAGTCTGTGTTGACTAAAAAGTTTTGGTCATCTGAAATTGATTAAAGAGTCCTTTATAATTGTATTCAAATACAATGTATATTAATTTGGATCAATGTTAGCTACTGTTATCTATGAGATATTAAATGTTGAAGGATCTATTGCTTCTGAAAATGATATTTAAAACACAATGACTGAACTATAAGATTCTATAATATTTAAACTATATTCTATGTAATTTACACATGTTCTCATTTTTTCATTTGAATATTAAGTATTTGTACACCTACTGCATAATGAATCAATCATATAATAACCTTAACTACAAAATATACAATCTGTAGGTGTACCACCTGAACAAGTTTCACAAGTCAGATTACAAAGTTAGCATGATTGTTGATATGAATATGTTCCAGTAGGACACTTATATTTGTAATAAGAGTACTTCTCTCACACAATTAGTACTTAATTCATTTTTAAAATATGGATCAGGACATGTATTCAAACATTAACGAGTAATGGGTTATCCATATGTCCCAGATGGACACCTATCTTTACATTAATAATCATTCAAATCACCATAATATGGATATTAACAAGTAAGTTCACAACTATTATTTGAATGAAAATAAGGTAGTAAGCATAAATAACAATCTGATGAAGTCTATCCAAAACAAGTCATCTGGTTTAGGATATAAATTTACACACTCAGAACTGCAATCAGAACATTCAGATTCAGCAGTACTTTCAATGCAATTTCCACACATCAATCGTTTAGGTTTTATACATTTTGTACATCCATTAGGGGCACCATTATAGCATTCCAAACAATTAGTGTTACAAGGTAAACATTGTTTAACATTGTTTACATAATTGGAGTAATAATTAGATCCACAACTTTGAATGCATGAATTATCTTTAACAGAATATGGTTGGATCTATGGTTAGTATAATATTACACAAGCAGTACAAATAGTTGAAGTAGTACATTACAAACAATTCTAATCTTATATCATGAATAAATATACCTGAACATGAGTGAACAATGATTAGTAACACAAAAATGAACATATTTGAAATTATATAATGAAAATAAGAGTATAAAGATTTAAATTTTTATTTAAAATAAATGGTCATCAAAACAGATTTGTGCTCATTTAGTGAATGGAGAATCTATCCTGGACATGGACGCAGGTTCGTCGCCAAAGATGGCAGACTTTTCTACTTCCTCAATCAAAAAAGTAGAGCATTCTCAGCTAGAAAAGTAATATAACATAATATTGGAGATTAAATCATAAGAAATTTAATGGACTGTAGCTTGGAGAAGATTAAATAAAAAGATCAAGACAGATGAAGGTGCAAAAAAAAGAAGAGTGCGAAACCTGAAAGTTCAGAGAGCAATTGTCGGAATATCCCTAGAGGAAATTAGAAGAAGACGTAAGGAGGACGACAGTAATTAAATTTATTAAATTAGAAACTCGTAAGGCATAAGCTGAATAAGCAGCCAGAGAGATTAAGGAGAGAAAATAAAAGTAAATTGAAACCCAAAAGAAGAAGGCACCAACCACATAAAAGGTGGCCTAAAAGGCAGAAGTTAAAGCATAACAAAAAGCATAGAAGGGTGCAGCCAAAGCTAATAAGGGCAAAAAATGATTTATTAAAATATAAATACATTATGGAAGCTAACGAAGCATTGTTAAGCAAGGCTCTCAAAATAGGATGCACAGTTACTATATGTTATAAGGATGAGGAGGGCAACAATTATTATGCATGTTGCGAGGGCTTCACTTCCATGAAATTGCGATTACTAAGAGCATCTCAAATTAGGGAATAGGGACGATTATCATAATGTTTGTTTAAGTTAGTTCCCCCTTTTTAGTATACTCAATTTAATAAGGGAAAGGATGCATTTAAATAAAAGGATTCCCTAAAAGAAACCACTAATATTGATTAGAGAGGTTAAGAATTATATATTTTAAAGATTCTAGACTTGAATTCCCAAAGTAGATCAAGTAAATGTAAGATGAATCCACACTTAATCAGGAATCATTGGAAAAATTGAAGGGATAAGCCATCTTTTATGGATAAACAATTCAATTTATTCACTAAGCAAGCAATAAATATTTATGTTACAACAGTGCATAAGTTAGTGATTATGAAAGTGATAGTTGGAAAGCAACATTAAATAGAGATCATGGAGAAGACACACAATTTAAGTTCCTCTCCTCTTTCTCTTTTCAATAAGAAACAGGCGGTTATATTTTTGATGAAGACACTGTATATATAGTTAGTGTTATTGATTTAAATACTGAACCAGGATTACATGCATCTGGTAAGAAAAAAGGTAGAGATAAAAGAGAATTGAATGTGGCTCCAGAGAAAAGATCATTTTGGAAGATAAATATATTTTCTAAATACATAGATGATGAATTAAATTAGTTATCTGTATTTGATGTTGTTTGGATTAATTATTCAGAAACTAATGTAAATTACATATATATTGGTAGTTAAATTTAATTGTATAAAAGTATAGTCCTCCAGGTGATGATAAGAAGTACCTAAAATTTGAAAAAGGAGAAGAAAATGAATAAATTAATCAATTTGTTGGAGATAGTAATGGTATGTATGTAGTTGAAAATATTGATCCAGAAAGAGGTGATTTCTTGAATGGAGGTTATGTTGAATGGATTAAAGAATATAGATTAAAACATTTAACTACAAATCATTATTTAAAATTAGAGCCGTTTCAAGATATGTTTGGAGCAGATGTAAGTTAATTTAGATTGATTGCTGTTAATACTGTTACTTAGGCTAGTAATTTTAAGTTTGAAATGATATATTCAACTATTAATGGGAAAGATAATATTGAATTTATGTGCAAAGATTCATACTTTAGATTATCAGTTAGAATAAATTAATAGGATTAATGGTTAAAAATTGATACAACTATCCCAAATGAAATATATAAAATAGAAGGAGATAATTTTATTGAAGATATCACCATTCCTTTGTTTTCAAATGAGAAAAAAGATGAGCATGTTTTTAATTTGGCTTATGCTTCAATCAATGATGTTAGACTAATATAATATTTGTTATCATGCATGAAAACCCTTAAAAGAAGTTAAGAATATTTGGATGTAGATCTTGATAATACTGAAAATTTCAAACATCCTGATTTTCAAAGTGTCTACAAAAAGCTAGGAGTTAGATCATAAGCTCTAGAACAATGTTTAACTGATCTCTATCTTCTTTGTTACAATAAATTAGAAGGTTATGTTTCTTTTGATTCAGAATTTGGAGTTCCTCATTAGAGAACGTAAAACTTACTTAAAGAACAATATTTCTTCGAAATTCTTGTTTAAATCCTCATATACTGTTTTCCGACATAAGAAAGCTTAGAAGAAGCCTCATAACCTATATAATTAGCTAATGTCACTACAGTGCTTTCTTTTAAGGAATAAAATGATGAAAATTTAGAAAAATAAATAAAGGCACGATTTGTTGAAAGGAAGAAGGTGATTTGCACAAAAATATTTAATCTACTTACAGCAATGGTAATTGATAATTTAGCGAATTAAGAGTATTGTTCCAAATATCTTCCTATTTTTTCAGTCTAATCACTTTACTTAAATGGAGCAATTGGTACTATTGTGTAAATTATTCGAAATTTTGAAGAATTACTTCTAAACTTGAATAAGGATGTTAATGATCTAGATCTGCATCCATAAATGAGTTAAAAAGTTAATTCTGCTAGAGCCACTCCCCTTGCTTAGACCAAGCATAAAAAAAAGTTAAAGGAAGAGACTAAAAAACCATCGATAGATTACAATTAGCAATATAAAGCCATTTCTTTGTAAATAAAGAATAACAATCATTCAAGGATATAGAGATGGGATTTGTTGATGTTTTTCACAACAATGTTAAAGAGAAAGGATTTTATGTTCAATAAGAAGATAGAGATTATGTAGTTTTTGAAAGAAGCATCTTGTCTTGAGGGAAGAGGTATCAATGTTAATTAAGAATCTGCATACAAATATATCCTCTCTTCTTAAACTGTTTTCGAAGATGAAACTCTAATTCGATTAAAAAGTGATGGTCCTTAATTGAAAGTTTATCGGGGAGGTGATGAGCAAACTTTATTAGACTACTATCACAGACACAATCAACATGATTAGAATTTAGATCCTTACTTCATTCCATATGTACAGGAATTGATGTTAATGTATTCTAAAATGTGCAACTCCAGGAATTATACTTGGAAGAAATTTGCTGAAAATTTTTTCAATGTAGAAAGTCTGATAGAAAACATATAAAATAATTAATACAATGTACAGATAAGATCAATAATATGCAATCTACTTAATAAATTATATGTGGATCAAGAACCAAGAAGAATTATTGTTTGGCCTGAATTATGTAAGATAGTGCGCACAGAAAGAAAAGGTTAAAAGAAAGACTTAAATAACACAATGCTCTCAGAAGGGAAATACAATAAATAAAATGAAAAATAAACCAAAACTGACCCAGTCGACATTCCTAAAGTATAAGAAAAGATTCTTGGATACTTGTTTGAGATGTACAAGATCGTTCAAGCAAACTCAGAATTAGTGGATTTAGGAAAAGGACCTAATGAGAGAAAAGATATGCTTAAAACAGTATTTACGAATGCACCTTTTATATACAATGAATTAACTCTAGAAGTAATTCGTTTATTTAGACTGCTCATTTAATTTGGAAAGTATGCTATAAAAATAGGAGAAAATGAGGAAGAAACAATTAATTTGAATAGAGAATTGTTTCAAAATATAAGATCTATGACTGCTATTTTAGAATACAATTCAACCTATCCAGAAGTAAGGAAAATCTTATGTGAAAAACGATAAGAAGAATAAGCTAAAAATGAAAAATTGAATCTAAACATTTTTGGATTAGGAGACAAAAAGAAATAAGTTCAATAATAAATTATTAAATAACAGTATTCTGGTGAAGATGATGCTCAAGATTTATCTGAGGCAGAAGGGTTTTAAAAGTAGGTTGAATTTCTATCATTAAAAATGAATGAATTCATGTACAAATAATAATTAATAACAGATCCACTGATTAAATTAGAGATTTGTGAAATTTTGGATTAATATCTAGATAGTAAAATGGATTTTTATCTTAATAATTTAAAAATATAGTTCTCTGAATGGGTCGAGAAATTGGATCTTTTTAATAAGGTTTTTAATAGAGATTTAGACATAGATAATGATGAACACAGAAACAGTATTTCGACAGATTTTAAGGAAACTATGAAAAAAAATATGGATTCCATGTTACCTAATATAATGAAAACAGGCACAAAAGTTGATGAAGATTTGTTCAAAAAAAAAGAAGACAATTAGTTATTTGGATTGAATATAGCAAATATTGCAAATCTTGCAAATAAATTAGTAAATATGGATGGAAAATAATCTCTTATGAAATCTCTACATGAAATAGAATTAGACAATATTGTATCTTTTTCAATATTTCCTTCATTAATATCAATATTCTGTCTTAATTAGAGTAATGATTTGGAACCAAAAATTCTTCACATTGTTACGAGGCTCTACAATCAAAGATATGAATTTGCAGATTTATCAAATAAAATGCTTTTACTGTTTGATGATACGAATATTAATATCTTCAAGAAATCTAAAAAGAAAATGTTGGTGTTGGCTAAATGCGTAGATGAATCTGAAACATGGGTGCAAAATTTAGAGTAACCTCAACATTTAAAGACACTAGAATTGGTATAAGAGCATTTTGAATTCTTTACTTAATTACTGTTTAAGAATTCATATTTGAATGAGGCATAAGATGTCGAAAAAGGATAGGATGGATAAGTGGATAGCATTAGATAAGATATGATGCGACATCTTAAAGTAGATAAGCTAGGAGTAGATTTAATTAAAGACAGTGTTTTTATGGTAGAATAAGAATAGGATCCCAATTTACTCGATAAACTTAAGAAAATGTTCAAAGTCTGCTTAACCTTCCTGAAGTACTTTTGTATGAATAACCTTGCTAATCAAAATGTGATGTCTTAACATATTATTGCTCTAATCTCAAATTTGAATACAGATTTAGGTTAGGTAGAGTTGTTATGTGAAATTTATAGAGATAATAAAGCTATATGTTATGATAGATCCTAAGAAGTGATTGATGATTTTGTGAGGCTCATCATAGCAAATGGAAGAAGAGTTAGATACTTGGAGTTTTTCCTCGTAATAATACAAATTAAAACAGAATACATATCATAGAATTAAAAAGCAGTACTAAATCTATTTATTGATCCTCGATTCAAAACATAGCTATTTTATATGCATCCATTCAAGATTGATGTAGATGAGCATCCGATTTTTGATTTTTGTTAGAAAAATTCCGATAATCCCAATTATCAGGATGAGCCATATAATTATCATGCAAAATTCATAGAAGTTTGTGCCTAATGCACAATCGGTAAAGAAGGGTTGCTTAGTTCAGAAAATAAACTCAAAGCGCAGATCACATTCAAATACATAATGGAATTATTGTTACAAAAGGATGGATTTTCAGAGGAGATAGAGGCTCCTTTTGAGGATGGTTAGGAGGACCAATTTTAAGAAAAGACTCATAAGCAAAGAATGCAGATAAAGAGTGGTTTAAGTATATAGGGGCAAGTTGATTTATAAGTTGATGGAATAACTATTTTAAAGCCATCTCTATTAGATTTATTATTTTATACATATTTGGAATCTGAAAAGATTTCAGAAGAAATATTTTAATGTTTTGATATGATTATTTAATTTGTAGCCATGGAAAAGGAGAGGATTAAATTAAGTAAATCATTCATCCCTGCATATCATGATTACTTTTTCAGTAATGTTATGCTTGTTTTGAATGGTTTCATTAAGGTATTTAACAGAGAACTTGGTCAACAATAACTTTAAGTTGGATCAAAATTATCAAAACAATCTTAAGATTTTGAATTTTAACTTGAGGAAATGAGAAATGTGTTAACCCCAATATTTTTGGAGAAATTTAAGAGAAGTAGTCGATAGGATGTCTTGTTGGATTTATTTCTAACTGAAGCCATTATGAAGGAAGATCTGAATAAGTAGAATTAAGCCGATATCTAATAAAAAATGGATATGGAATAATTGAATAGATCGAGATAACCCTCACAACGTAAGATCCCTAAAAGATAATAAACCATTTAAACTTCAAAGAGAGAACTAAGTACTGATTAAATCTGGAAGGAATTATGGAACATATTTTTAAAAGAATTCTTAAATAGCACACAATTATCGGAGGCAATTAATAAAGAGCAAATGGCATTTGCTTAAGCTATTTCAAAAGTTGAAGAAATTTTCACTAAGGATAAAATAATCCATTAGTAGATCAATAAAGAAATAATATTCTAAAGATTGATTGCCTTTTTGGAAAAATCATCAGCTTCTTCTGACAATATATCAACATTTAAACTAATCTTAAATGTTTTAAGGAATTTCATACAAATTGAAGATGAATCTGAGTTTAATGATGACATGGATGAAAGTGAGAAGAAAACCATATTAGCAAGATAAAAGAGAGATAATTAAAATTTCTTGAATAGTAACAATGCAATGTAAATGATATTGACTTTACTTTCTGATTATTCTGATCCAATAAATTCTTAAAAAATATTCAATGATTTAATATAATTTGCAATTGATTTGCTTGATGGAGGTAATTAAGATATTTAAAAATCAATATGGAACTATTTTCAAAATTTTACAGAGAGTGAGATCCTTTTTATGAGATTGCACAATGAATTTCAGTAGGCAATAAAAAATATGAGTAAGCCAGATGAATCACTTCCCTTGCCTGCCTTTCAGGTACAATCAGACTTGATAGGTAATATTCTAAGACTTTTATAATTGTTTGCTGAAGGTCATTATACGGAGTTGTAGGAGTACATGCATAATTAATCCTTTAATCATCATTCATATGATTTAATACAAGATTTCATTGAACTTTTATAAGCATACATGACAGCCTTGGAACCAGATTATTTTTAAAATATGGTGTAGAATTTCGATACTATTACTGAGTATATTTAAGGACCCTGTAGAATAAATTAACAAGCATTAATATCAGCTAATTTTTTTAGACTTAGCAAATACTTTACTTAAAATAGATGAAGTATTATTGGAAATAAATGATGAGATCTATTCTGATACTCAATATGTTCCAGAGGAAGACGAACAAGAGGCTTACGGAATTTAACCAAAACATTTACCAAGATGGATGACTGCCATTCTCAAATATAAATGTTCTATCACCTTAATTTCATTATTGGAAGATAGAGACACAAGTGATATAGTATTTAGAATACAAAAATCCATTTCTCCAGATGTTCTCAAAAACAATATTTCGAACATATTCTATCTTTTTTAATTAGACTATAATTAAGAATATAAATTAGAAATTTTCAATCACTTTGCAATCGAACCAGAAACCAAAGAATAAGAATTAAGAGCCAGTTTCATCATCGAAACAGGTTTTAATTTATTTTTCATCCTCTAACTGTACCAGAAATTGAAAGCACAAACTCAATAAGCAAGAAGAAATGAAGAGGAATAGGAAGAAGATCTTGCAAAACAATTTATGGACAGTCCATTTTATAAGATCTTCCTTTTAGTTTAAAATATCATGAAAAGCATATAAGACAGTGCATTACAGGTAGCAATGATGGCCATTAGAACAGGAAAGGTGACTCCAAAAGAAAAAAGAGAAAGATTCTTACAAACAAAAGAAAAAATCTATCCTTAGGCTTCTAAGTTCTTTGCTTCTAAAACAGCTAAAATAGAAATAATGTTGGAAAGCAAAAATGTTGAGGAAACTTATTTCTATATTCTACCTTATTGTTAGTTAGATGATGATGCTAAAAAGAATTTTAATGAAAGTGCAAATAGAGTTTCAAATAAAGCTAAAGTGACTTCATTGGTAGAATCATCTGAAGAAATAATAAAACTATGAAGCTTAATTACAAAATTTAATTGTATTTGAATTAAATTCAAACAATTAAAGTAATCATTGAAAATATAGATCTATTGAGAGACATAGAATTTTTACTTGCTCTTGTTATCAACATTTTTATATTTCTTTTTTACAAAAAGACTCAAAATCCCAATTCATAGAACTCAGACTTGAGTGATGAATAAAATTGGTCAGATGAAGATAATTTTGAGTATAGGGATTTAATAAATAGTCTCGGTATTGTTTCAATAGTGTTATCGATATTAATAGTTGCATTTTTCCTGAGTAGGAATGCTCCACTATTGTTAGAAAAAGCCTGGAGTGGTGTTGGATAAGAAAAATTAAATCCTATTGCCTATTTGATAAGACTTTTGAAAACAGTGTACTATTTTCTATCTGATTTTTTTGCACTCTATTACATAATGTATGGTGCTGCTGCAGTGTTAGGAAGATTTGTTCATGTATTTTTTTATTCATTTCACCTGTTTGAAGTAATGTTACGTTTTCCACTATTATTAAATGTAGTTAAATCAGTTTGGAATCCAAGAAAGATGATTTTGTACACAGGATTACTTTTACTGATATTTATGTTTGCATTTACAGTACTTGCTTACAGAATATTTTATGATAGTTATAAATAAGGATTTTGCGACTCAATGTGGATCTGTTTTTTGTCGACTTTAGACTCTGCCTTCAAGTATGATTCAGGAATAGGAGGATTTTTGAATCCACCATATGATGTTTATGCAACAGATGAAGTACTTTTACTAATTAGATTTTTGTTTGACAATTTCTTCAATATTTTAGTTTTAATCATAATGCTTAATATTGTTTCTGGTATAATTATTGATACTTTTGGTGAATTAAGAGAACAATTATAGGAGTACACTTCTGATTTAGAGAATTAATGTTTTATTTGTGGATATGACAAAGAAACTATTGAGAAGGAATCCATCAATCTCTAAAATTTTTCTGATCACATTAAAAAGGAACACTATTAGTGGTACTACTTATTTTACATTGCCTATCTCAGAGAGAAGGATCCTACTGAATATACTGGAATTGAGAGCTATGTGGCAGATAAGTTGGAGGCAAGTGATATTACTTGGTTCCCACTAAATAAGTAAATATTATTTAATATTTTAGGGCTTTGTGTCTAAAAAAAGATTTTGGAAATGAGGAAGATAATTCAATCGCTAAACCATTAGAATCAATTAAAGAAAATGCTTAGGAATTAAAAAATGCTTTAATTGAGATTCAAAATGAGATAGATGAAGAAGATTGAACAATTATAATTTATATAAACTCGAAAATTATGATTTCTGATCGTCACTTTAAAGGATAATATGGAACTTATATAGAGAAAGCTTAGCTTGACTCTCAAGAAGATTATTGTTAATACAGAATAGAATCTTAATCAGGAAAAGTACTTTTATTAAGGGAATATGATTGTTTGCCTAATGAGGATGTTTAGAGGAATATTAAATATTGTATCGATAATAAAGAATCATTTCCTAATGTGTGCGCTGTTCATGATTATTTTGAACAATAAGGAAGATTTTACATTGTTTAAGATTACTATCTTTTAACTTTAAAGAACCTTAACCATTTGAACAATAAGCAATAAATAATTTTTGATGTATGATTATTGTTTAAATTCAGCTCTTAGAGGCAGTTGAACAATTGCATAAGAATAAAATAGCTCACAGAGAGATTAAACCCTGGAAAATTGCTATTGTTGACAGTAAATATAAACTAGTCAATTTTGGGAAATATCACGAAATCGCAAACATGAGGAGAGCTAATAGAATTTGCTAATAGAATTTTGATGCTCCAGAAACTCTAGGAGGTGGAGAATACAAAATGTAATCTGATATTTGGTCAATAGCCAATGTCTTATATTGGATTTATTCTGATAAACAACTCCTATTTTCAGCAAATGGAGATTCAAAAATTTAATAATCAATAAAGAACTATTGCTTAAATTAATCTGAAGTTTTCTAGAAAATTGATTAACTCCTTATTTAATCAGAGAGTAAATATATGCTGAAATAAATGTTGCATCCAAACCCTTCCCTAAGGCCAGATATTTATAATATCTCCAAAATTTTAATTAATAAACACCATGTGAGTTTATTCAATTATGCTGCCCAAGCATAATAATTTCAATTAAATTCACAATCTTTCCCCTTGAGTTAATAAAACACTTCATAGCTAACTAATTTTATATCGTTCGGTTAACTTCAAACTGACACTACTCAAACAATTTTACTAACCGCTCAATTTGATCCTTATAGAAATAACCTTGTTGAATCATTTATAGTATCTCAACAAGTAAAATGATGCTGAAGATAATATTTTTATATTCTATAATTATAAATAATAGAAAAATCAAATAAATGAGCTTTCTTCCGTCAAAGGTAGTTGAAGGGAACAAGGGGAGATATATAATAATGAAGCATTTAGATAAGGGCAGCTTTGGAAACGTGTATGTGGTAAGGAATGAAAATGATAATCAACAATATGTTTTAAAAGTATAAACATAGATGAAGGAAGATGAAAAAGCATTAATTTTATATTTAATTGATAATTACGAATCTTTTGATTGCATTACTCGATTTTATGAATTATTTACTTTTAATTTTAGTCAGTGTGTAATTTAAGAGTATTGTCAAGGAGGGAATTTATATTAATTAATGTCTAGGCAAAAATTAGATAAAATTGAAATAAAAAGGATTACCTAACATGTATTTAATATTTTAATTTAGATATGCCGGGGATTTAGACAACTACACACCAAAAATTGGTTTCATAGGGATATAAAACCAGAAAATATTCTAATATAAAAAGATCCAATTCAAAATAGAAATATATACAAATTATGTGACTGTGGAGAAGTTAAAACAAGCCAAACAGATATCCTTAAAACATAGAATGTTGGCACACCCTATTATTAAGCTCCTGAGGTAATATCTGGGGGAAGTTATGACTCTAAAGTTGACATTTGGTCCTTGGGTTGTATGCTCTTTGAGCTCTATACAAATGTTACACTTTTTAATGGTGCCACTCCTTTTATAATTCAGAATAAGATTCTAACTGAAGACCCTCGAATAAGATTTGAAAAAATAGACAATTTAGACCTGGAACCATAAATTAAAGGTCTTATTAAAAGAATGGTTCATCCGAATCCTAATTAGAGACCAGATATAAGTGAGATTGAAAAAATATATGGCATAGAACCTTAAATTGATTTTTAATAAATTTTGAAGGTGAGTTCTGGGGAGAAGTAGTTTAAAATGTAGGAGTCGCCATCGTTATAAAAAATACCAGTTTAGATAATTTATAAATAACCCCCATAAAACTTCATACCAAATACTATTGCACCAAATTTCAATCAATTTCAATAGAATTAACCCAACATTTGGAAAAATAATTAATAAAGCTTTATTAATTAATAACCAAATAACTAAGCAGTGAATTTTGCAGGGAAACCTATTTAATGTTAATAGTAAATTCCAATCATGTATCAGTCATTGGCTGTCAAATAGGATCCTTTATACATGAAACCAGTTATTAAGTTTTACCCTCCTTAATTGAATAACTAATAGAATTAAGCTCCACCTTAATAGTTTGTTCCTTTTTAAAATAATTTATCTCCTACATCTTAATAATAAGTGAACTATATGAACAATAATCTTGCGAATGGGGAACTAAAATAATAACAGGAACCAATTTGGCAGGCGAACATAAACTAACCACAATAAAATACTGGCGAAAGCCATCCAAAACCCAAAATTGTAATAATTTCTTAAAATAACACATTTGATTAACTTTAATAAAAAAAGCCAACACCACCCCCTTAATAGCAACTTCCCAATTTACCACAAAATCCTATCCAGATTCCGACACCACCTAAATTTTAGCCATAGAATTTGAATACACAAGAAAAATAGGATTAGCAAAAAGAAGAGTCGGGTATTCAGAGACTCCCAACTCCAACTCCTGCTAATTAATTAAATTAAGTTAAATTTCACCCATAATAACAAAATATACAAGCTTAGGAATTTAATGTCATTCCTCCTTAGATAGTGCAACAAGAACATGGAAATTACAATGTTGATTCCAAAATATCGAATTAACAGAATTAATAATTTGATTAAGGAATAAATAACACAATTACTTCACAAACCCCCTCTTAGATTAATTCATTAACAGAGGAACAAATAAGACAGAAAGATGAGTAGCTTGAGCAAACGATGTACTAAAAAATGCAACTTGAAAAAGAGCTTCAAGTGATAAAAGAGGAGGAGGAGAGAAAAAAATAATGGGAATAAGAAGAAAGAGTTAGGATAGAAAGATTTCAATAGAGTTGGCGAAATTTGTTCAAATAAGAAAAACTCAGCTCTTTTGCAGAAATAATATAAACCCCTGAATAATTAAAAAAGGGCATTGATATTTACCTTAATTAGATTGTCTAAATCATGATAGAAGATAACTCAAAAATTCTCAAAAAAGCTTCAAAATAATAGTGAGTGTATAAATTAATATATTATGATTAATAAAAATCTGATTTTTGGAAATCATATAACTGCACATAAATTAGAGAGGCTCATTAAATAGTAAAAAACCTTGATGCGATCACAGTATCAAAGATCAGATCAGCATCATAAATCAAGAAAAATATGCAAATCAAAAAGCTACAAAATGGACTTTAATAATATTTTACTTCTGAACAAAACGATTCTCCAGTAAAAAGTCCAAAAAAACCATCCTAATAGCCTGTTGAAAAAAGTCCTCTTAAAGGATTCCCATCTAAATTAGCACTGCATGGTATTGGTTCGAGTGCAAGATCATTCTCAAATTTACCTTTAGTAAACAGCCCTATCCACAGTAAAGTGCAACGAAGATGGAGTTTTTACGAATTAATGAGCGAAAAATAAAAAAGATTGAATCATAAAGCTCCAAAAACTTAGATTAAGTTCACTTAGTTAATGGCTACAAAGGAAAAAAAATAAAGATTGCATCGTATGAAAATGCAGTACAGTAATATTGTGTTTAAAATTAGAGTTTCTTGGCAAAATCAATAAAAACAAAATTAGAAAAACAAGAAGCAAATCCTTACCCTTGGTATCAGTAGTAAAAATCAGACACACTAGAGCAAAAACTATTACAGAAGATTTTTATAGAGGCCCTATTTTTGGTTTAGATGAACGTTTAAACAGAAAAATAGTGATGTTAATTCTGCTAAAAAAAACTGCACTCAAAAGACATACATGCTTCTAGCTTCCAAAAAAAAGTGTATTAGTGTCAAGAGAGAGATTGCTAAAATTTCAAAAATAAATCTAAGATAAATTAGAATCTGATACAGAAAGCTATATAGGTTCCCCATGCTTGGATACAATGAGAACAAATCGCAAAATTTATTTTGAAGAAAAGAAGTAATAAATAAAAGTAATGTCAACTAAAAAGAAAAATTTAATTAAGGCGCTCCTAAATAAACCTTCCTATAATATCATAAATTCTTACATCTCTAGAAAAACGAAAACATAAAACTCTTTGCATAATAATAATAGTATTTAACCTTTAACTGAATTTGTCTCCTAACTTGGAGATAGAATCAAAACATTTCACAGCTCTTAAGACAGTACTTACTAAAAACGACGTCCTAATATGCTCACGAAGTTGCAGCCTTATCTCAAAAAGTAAAAATGATTAAATAAAAAAATTAAATTCTTTTACTATTATTATTAAATGCCATTACTATTAATTTGTGGTCCCCCAGCTAGTGGAAAAACATAAAGAGCAAACGAATTAAAGTAAGTCATAAAGGATAAACTAAATAAAGAATGTACCATAATCAATGAGGAGAATCTTCAACTAATAAAAAATGAGGCATATAAAGACATGGTTAGTGAAAAGATGACAAGAGGATATCTAAAATCAAATGTTGAAAAGCTAATTTAAGCAGGATAAATAGTTATATTCGATTCCTTGAACTATATTAAGGGTTTTAGGTATGAATTATATTGCCTTGCCAGAGCATGTAAGACAACAAATTGTTAGGTAAATTTATGTATTATATTTAGTTATACTTAAATGTACCATTAGATGTTTGTTAAAAAAATAATCAAAATAGAGAAAACAAGTTTAATGAGGAACTATTCACAGATCTATATAAACGTATGGAAGTTCCGAAACAAAAAGATAGATGGGAATGCCCTTATTTTGAGGTGCGATTTTAGGAATAAACCCCGTTAGAAGCTATAATTGAGACTTTATTTTTTGCAGAAAAAACAGCAAAGGATCCAATAGCCACAAAAAAAGTAAACAATTCAATTTAATCTAGGAAATTTAAAATGATGGGAATTTTGTCCATGAATAAGAAAAGAAAATTTAAGAAATTTTAGACCAAATTCAATAATAACAAGTTGAATGTATTTAAATAGGAAATGGAATAATTAAATTTTAAGGAAATAAATAACATTTGGCACTTAAGAGAGCATTAAATTTAATAGAGCTGAAGAAATTGAGAATTGAATTTTTTAATATGTTAAGAATAACTCCAGTAAAGACTTTAGAATAAACAGGAGAAGTGTTTATAAATTTCATTTAGGCCTAAATTGAGAGGCTCGGTTGAAAAATATATATATATATTAAATTAATTTTTGGAGAAATTAACATACATTTTAATACACATTGAATAAATACTATCGATTGAATTAAAAATATCTTAATTATTATCATTTTCTAAGAATCAATGAACTCTATTTCTGATACATAAGCCATCGAGTACCTAAGCAAATGTGAAAACTACATCCATGCTTCTTTAGATGAAACCTAATTGGAGTAATTGTGTAATGGACTAATTGATGTTTTTTGTACTTTTTTAAATTATACTAGACGAGTACATAGAAGGTATTCAAAATTTTAAAAGTGAAGTCAATCTATAGAAATTACAATTACATGACGAAATAGATATGCTAAAGAATAAAATATTCAAGCTGTAAGCATAAATTGATGAACAGAATAATGATTTATATAGATAAATTGAGTTATGCCAATAATTGGAAAAAGAGCTTCAAAATATAGAAAAATAAGCAGAAAGGAATTGTAATGAAATTTAGATGGTTGAAACTGAACTGAGAAAAAAGCTGCATCAATAAAATTCTGAGTACAGAAGCCAGATTTAAACTCTTATTTCTGCCTAATAAGTCATTGACGAGGACGTTTTATAACTAAAAAAAGATAAATAAAATATTTAGTTGAAGTATGATCAACTTCTTAATCTTTATGAAGATCAATAATAGCTTATAGAAGAGCTGAATGAAAGAATTAATCAATCGACTCATGAATCTCCTAATCAAGTTGATAGGAATTGTAAATGTGACAATGAAATATCAGAGCATTCCTTTGAAGTAGTAAAGGATAAAAAAGAAAATTTATATTACTCTAACTGCCCCTCTCACAATTAAATTAATTTTAAATGGGAAAAAATTTAACCAAGTATCTCGACCATCAAAAATTCTTATACTCTTTTGATAGCACCAAGTAACTCGAAATTTGATTTATCATCAAAAAGGAGAATAAAATCATTGCTTGAAGTCAATGATTCAAAACCTAAATGTGATCCATATTACGAATTTTTCAAATTAGTATTATATAAATTTATTTTAGCTAACCTAATGTGTTAAGTTGAATTTGGGTCGAATTGAATACTTTACCCTCAATTTAGATCATCTCTTTGAATAATTCAAGTAACGAAATGTTCCATTTAACCGATGGTATGAAAAAATCAAACAAGAAATAAAAAAATGAATATGATCAAAAATTTCTTTCTTAAAATATATATATATTCCTCATAGGATAATATGGGAAAAAATTCTGGTAAATAGTAAACACGGCGATATAATTAATTTTCCACAAATGGGAGGAATTATTGAAAAATTCATGAACTCTTTATTTAAACGAAAAGAAGTGAGATTAATGATGTTGGGTTTGGATGCAGCAGGAAAAACCTCAATTTTATACAGATTAAAATTCGAGTAATTCATTTAAACAATACCAACAATTGGCTTCAATATAGAAACAGTAAAATATAAAAACCTTGATCTTGTCATTTGGGATATTTGTGCGTCACCCAAAATAATACCTCTTTGGAATCAATACATTCCAAATAGTTAAGGATTAATATTTGTAATCGATTCTTCCGATACAGTTCGAATAGGGAGAGCTAAACAGGAATTACATAACCTCATAGCAAATGAACATTTAAAGAATTCCGCAATACTCATATTTGCAAATAAATCTGACATTGCTGAGATGAAAATAGAAGAAATTACTCAACTTCTTGAACTGAAAAAAATACAGCAAAACTGGCATATACAATCTTCTTGTGCATTGACAGGAGCAGGATTATTAGAAGGAATGCAATGGATGGCAAAGGAGATTGATAAAATTTGATTTTATTCTTTTACTTACAATCATTATATTTTCCTCAAGATCTTATGTTTTGAGTTGATAATTTTCTGATTATTTCCTTCGTAATCATCATTGATTAATAATTCCTTGTAGGATAATTCGATAACTGTGAGTGTATATTTTCTGAAATTATTATAAAAAATAAAGAATTAATTTTCCTGATAGGATATCTAAGGAATGAATATTAAAACAACACAGCCAAAAAATTTATTTTCTATAAAATGGGTGCTATAATCGAAAAAATCATGAATTTCTTATTCAAAAAGAAAGAAGCCAGACTACTAATGCTAGGTTTAGATGCAGCAGGAAAAACATCAATCTTATACAGACTGAAACTCAAAAAATTTATTTAAACAAAGCCAACGATTGGATTTAATGTCGAATAAGTTCTAATAAACAAACTTATTCTCGTGATTTGGGATATGGGGTCCCCATCTGGAATAATATCACTATGGAGACACCATCTTCAAAATACCCATGGCTTGATTTTTGTGATTGATTCTTCTGATACTGATCGGATATTTTAAGTTAAGACTGAGCTTCATACTCTATTAGTGAATGAATATTTACAAAATTCAGCAATACTCATATTAGCAAATAAATCTGATATTGCTGAAATGAAAATAGAGGAAATCACTCAAACCTTAGAACTTCAAAAAATAAAGCAAAAATGGCATATCTAATCTACTTGTGCATTAACAGGAGCAGGACTATTAGAGGGAATGAATTGGATGTCAAATGAGATTTATTATAAATAATGATAACAAATTTAGTTCGTAATATAGTGTAATTTGGAGGTACTTCAACATTTGAAAAAGCTAGATTATCTGCAACCTATAAAGGTGACTATTAGCATCCAAATGAAAGTGATATAGAAGGTATCTGATTGGGTGATCGTATAGCAATAATGTTAACATTATCAGGGAAGGACCCTGATACCAGACCTTAAATTGGATACACTACCATAATTGGCAAACTTGAAACATCACAATCCAAGGTCTATTGGAATTATATAATAAAAAACCTCATAATCCTAGATAGATGTTTAGAATAGCGCTATTTCGTGTCTGATATTGCAGATATGAATGTTAAATATGTGGAAAACTATGTTGAATAGGACACTAAATTCAGTAATTTTAAGAAATAATTTAGAAAATATGTCTGTTGATTCATACATTAGAAAATACTACCTATTAATAAAGAAGAAAGCTGCCTTGTATTCTATAAAAAAATCCAGCTATAATACACCTCGGGAAGAGAAGAAAAACTACTTTAAACAGTAAACCGAACAATAGATATTTGATGAATTCAATCAAGGATAGCTATTATTCGATTAAATATTGGATGTAAGTGTGCATTGTAATTAGATTACCATTCATGATAAGTTAGGACTATTAAAATATCGAGTCAATTAATATGTATATTAGTTGCTATTATTTACAATGCTTAATCTATACTATAATTCTTATATTTTGATTGTGGTTCTTTTGGAAAGACTACTCAAATTACCAATTCCTGTTGTTAAGAAATTTAAGGATTTGTACAATTAGTTTTTAAAGAACAATGAGAGTCTCATTAATTTCATTAATTCAAGGTTGTTTATTAAAGGCTTCTCTGAAATTAATACTTGTGATATAGCAAAAATTGATAGCAGAATCATAGGGGCAATAGAGGAATATATCAGAATTGCTGAAAGATCAGAAATATCAAAAAACTTATCAGAAGACATATAGTTAGCCCCAGAATTAATTGAAGAATAATTGATATTTGCTGCAATCGATGTAATACGATAAAGTATTCACTAAAAAGATGGACACTAGGATGATCCACATCGTCCAGGTATTTGCATTTTTTATATCAAAAGAGTAACATAAACTCAGTACTATGATTACTACTCAAAAAATCTAAACATTTGAAAGTAAACTAAAAGAGTTTGGTGTTAAGAATCCTACTTAAATTGACTTAAATTGCTTTAACACATACAAATAATAGATTTTTTGGGAATTTTTTAATAATTATTCTACTGAATACTAGAAAATAGACTGCAAATTATTTAAGACACTTTCTGTCCCTAATGACAGAGAATCTAGTTAACCGAAGACCAGTACAGAAAACAATGAAACTCATGAAGAAACTGTTCCTATAATATTCATAAAACCAGAAGTAGATTTTGATCCAAAAGTATTTGAAAGTTTTGTAAATATTACATGCTTTCAAGTAACAAAATTATTAGATAATATTGATGAATTTCCAGATGCGGAAGAAGATGATTTTCCAGATTATGAGGATGATTGATATATATATATCACATAATTTTTTAAATTTATAAGCCTGGAATTAGTTGTTTAGGTTGAGACTCTTCCCTTTTGACCCTCTTTTAAATTGGAGGATCACGAGTAGGCTATCCGTCAACTTCTATTCTAGGCATACTTTATGTTAATATGTACTACTTCTAGCAGAATTTAACTTCAAAATACTAATGATGCAGAGCTTCAGAAGCAGTAATCCTCTTTAGAGGGTTGAGATTAAGCATCCGATCAATTAGATCGATGAGTAGTGGATGGGTGTTTTAACTATGCAAGAATTTACGTAGAGTTCTTTCTTTGGGCTCATTAATGAAGTCGTGGTAATGAGGGAGTTATTTCACTCCCGGCCAATCATCATAAAAGAAAAGATAATATTCAAACCTTCATGTGGTGTGCCACATAGTTCGATGATTTTGTGAAAACACTGACTCTCCGATTTTGTTAGCACGAAGGGACTTTGTTTAAGGAAAAGCTCAATAAAAAGGATACCAGCAGACCAAACATCGACAGAACAATCATATCTTTATCCTAAAATTTTTATCTAAAAAACCAAGGTAAATTTCTGGGGCCCTGAATTGGGGGATAAGGATTCTTTTAGTTTGTGGCCTTCGTTTACTGTATTCGTTAGCCATTCCGAAGTCACAAATTTTAACTTCCCCTTTATTGTTATACAGTATATTATTGGCTAATGTTATGATTCTAGTACGCTTCAGGTCCCTATGATACACATTGCGAGAGTGAAGATAAGAAAGAGCATCCAAAATCTGATACATGAGATATCGTAATTACGATACATTGAATGTAACCTTGTGCTAAATGAGGTGTTATAAATCAGTGTCCATGTATTCAAGAACGAGGTAAGTGTTTTCTCTTTACATATATAAATACTGCACTAAACGGCGACTTCCTTGAAGCGGACGATATTTTAATGCTTCATGGAAGATAGTAAGTGAATCTCTCTCAAAGCAGTCCGAGGAAACTAATTACCTGATACTATACTCCACTTGCTTCCTTTTCTTGCTTAATTTTTTTGAGAGCTACAATCTCCTGATTGAATTTGTTTTATGCTTTGTACACCTATCTGGGATAGTTTAATTTTCACCCATATTTCCCCTGTCCCACATGTTGCTTGATTGTGTAATTCTTATCCAAAGGTTGGCAAGCCAACTGATTGGTGGTCACCCTATTGATTTACACACCCAAATTTCCCAACATTTTTTGGGGAATTTATATATTATAAACTCTTTCACATAATCACTAAAACAACTATTTATAACTTTCATTCTTGAGCTTATCAAATAGAAACATTGTGTTAAGAAACTTTTTCTTATTGGCTGTAAATTTATCTATCACTCCTATGGTTACAATATTTTGGCTCGCTAATATCACTAATCCATTATCTTCACCATCCTTGAGTATACATTTTTTTTCATCATGAACAGTAACATAATCTAAATAATTTGGGAGTATACATGTTTTATTATCAAAATTAATTGCATTTGTTCTAAATTCTTTAGTATTGAAAATTTAGTAACTCTGAAATAAGTCCATTACATCTGAAAAATTGATCCTTTATTCAGGGCGATGTAATATTGCTATGGGAGGAATGTAAGTGCATTGAATATCTAGGCTATCCTTTTGAATAAATTTGTTAAGATTTGTATTGGCTTCTGGGAATGATTGTAGGTACATTAATAATTTAATTCAAAATATATTGCAGCACTTTTATTTGTGTTCGTAATCATTGAGCTCTGTCAAGTCAATTGAATCATCTGGGTCTTACTCTTGTAAAAAGGAAAATCTTAATTCATCCATCAGAATTACATTATGATTCATGAGCTTGGAATAATAATCAAAATTACTTCCTAATATTAAGAATCACTTAGATACAACTACCCATATCCAATAATATGTATTGGAATTTTTTATTCAAGGTATTGAATATGTGGTAATAACTCCTCAAATTGCTGATAATTTGAAAATACACAAACTGTGAGATAATTTTCAATTTCTTCTATTCTATCTCGTGATCTTTATTAGTTATTATTTACATGAATAACACTTTTTGATAATATTATTGTTATTCTCTTCGAATAATCTCCGCTTAACCAGGAACAGAGAAAAGTTAAACGAGTTTTCGTTTCATTAATTAAATGAGTTTTTGCTAGCTTCTGGTGATGAGTGTACTAATCTTACTGTTAGTACCCACTAATCAAACTACTATTGTAACAGCAGCTGATATATGTATATGTACTGAGCTTCGATCATAAAGTGACTGTCTTCTGAACTCTGATTGTGAATGGTCTGAAAGTTGTTAAAAGAAACAAAATATCACAATAGTGCCTGCAGAACCATACAGTTAATTGTGTGGTAGTCTTCTCCCTCCAAAATCAACGTGTCCAGTTACCTATGGTTGTGCTTATTTGAATTCTAAATGCATACAATTTAGTGGATGTACAAGCTATGTATTTATGACACATGCAGAGTGTTAAAGTGTTACAAATTAATGCACAACAGATGGGGTTTAGTGTATAGAACCAAGGGCATGTGTTTTGAACTAAAATGAAGAATTGTGTTAAACAGTGATTAGTTCAACTGGATCAAAAAAATGTGTATGGACTGGAACAGTTTGTAGAGATTAATATTGCACAGAAGCACCACTTGGAAATACTACTGACAAAGATTGCAATTCTTTCCTCCCCGGATGTGTTACAACAGGAAGAGGATGTATTGATAAAAGAATGAATTGTTATTCATATGGCACAGATTGTATAGGAAAGGTGGGTAGTGATGGAGTATGTGAATATAAGGATAAGCTTTGTTAACCTAAAGATTGTAGTGAAGCAGACTCAACCCATGATACAGATGAGAAGTGCCAATTATATAGAAAAGGATGTCGAAGTTTCGGATTGGGTTGCACTGAAAAAACTTTAAAAGCATGCAACACATATAAAGGGGCAGCAGATGTGTGTTTATTATATATAGGAAAAGATGGTAAATGTGAAGTCGGAAGTGATGGGTTTTGTTAAGCGAGAAAGTGTGAAAATGCTCCAAAGAGTTACAAGACTAATTCAGAGTGTTAAAGTTATTCTGCAATATGTGTAACAACTGGATAAGGTTGTGTATCAAAATTACCATTGTGCAGTACTTATGAAGGTACGAATGCAGAATGTTTATTACGTATTGGAGCAGATGGAAAGTGTAAAGGATAATATGATGGAATTTCATTCCCTTGTAAAGCAAGAGTGTGTACTGATGTTAATTATGTCACAGATAAAGATTGTAGTGACTATCAACATGGATGTTTAACAAATGGAATTGGTTGTGTTTATAGATTATAACCTTGTACATCTTACTAAGGAGATTCAGATACATGTAATCGTTACATAGGACTTGATGGTAAGTGTGGTGTTGGAATTAATGAAAATTGTGCATTACGTACTTGTGATGCAGGTTAGTATACAAGTACAGCATTATGTAAGAATGTTCAATCAAATTGTTTGAGTGATGGATCTAAGTGTGTTAAATAAACTACATGTACAGCTACATTAAAATAACCAACATGTTAAGATACAGGTAATTGTTAATGGATTGGATAATGCGTAGCAAATAAATGTAGTTCATTTAATACATTGGGATTGTGTACTTAACATGCATCAACAGTAGACTGTTATTGGACTGGTAATGTTTGTGCAGATAAGTAATGTAAACATGCTGGTCTTACAATAACTACTGATATCGATTGTGAATAGTTTCATGCTGATTGTGTAACTAATGGTAAAGGATGCATCGAGAAATCAGCACCATGTGAATCATATATTGGTTTAATTGATACATGTTAATTGTTTAAGGGTGTTAATGGTACAGTTTAATGTACATATGATTCGATAACTGTTAAATGTAGAGCTTTAAGATGTAATGATAATAATGTTGCAACATCATCAGATTAATGTAATACGTTCCTCTAAGGATGTACATTTAATGGAATTAAAGGTTGTTTGGATAAAAGTGCAGATTGTTCATAATATTATGGTGATTCTACAATTTGTTATTCTCTGAATCCTAAATGTAATTAATTTATAGGTGTAACTGACACATGTAGACCAAATCTCTGTGAAGATAATACAACTGCAGTGACTGATTATGATTGTGATCTTTTTATGAGTGGTTGTGTAACAAAAGGTTTAGGATGTATTTCTAATAAAGAACCTTGTACCTCTTATCCTGGCTATTCAATTAGTGATTGTGAAGTTTTTAAGGGAAATGGTGTTTAATGTTGGTATGATTAAGATTACAATGGATAATGTGTAGATAAGAGATGTGATCATAATACTACTGCTACTTTAGATTTAGATTGTTAACTTTTCCTTGATGGATGTGTAACAACAGGATTAGGATGTTAATCTACTACTCTAGCATGTGATACATATTCTGGTGATGAAGATACTTGTGGATATTTTAAGGGTAATGGAAAAAGATGTGGTAAAATAAGTAGTTGCACTGATAGATAATGTAGTGATGTATAGAATGCCACAATCATGAATGATTGTACAAGTTATTTAAGCACTTGTATTTATGATGGTAAGTAAGGATGTATAGAAAGGGCAAAATGTAATGCATATTAAGGGTTTTCTGCTGATGAATGTAAATTATTAGTAAATTTGAACAATGATTATTGTTGGTAAAATAGTACTGATTATCTATGGTGTGGTGATCGTAATTGTGCAGATGCAAGTGAAATTAAATCTTAGGAAGATTGTGATTCATTTAGATCTGGGTGCATATTCAATGGAACAGATAAATGTGTAGAGAAAAGTAATTGTTCATAATATTAATTTACTAATGAAGCTTGTATCTCAGCAGTAGATAAAAATAATAATTAATGTTGGTATTCTGAAAAGAATTGTAGAGATAGAACATGTGATGATTTAATTTCTAGTGTCTATTCTTAGGAAGTTTGTTAATAGTTTCGTGCAACGTGTATCTATACTGGTATAAAATGTGCAGAAAAGTAAACTACTTGTCCATAGTATGAATTATCGTAAGATGAATGCAAATTTATTAATTGTTGGAAAGAGAATGATGATGATTCTCCATGTTCTGATAAAACATGTGATGATACAGTTTCATCACCATCTGATGAAAGTTGTAGGTTACATCTCGAAACTTGTAGATTTAATGGAATTAATTGTGTTTCAAATTAGGCAACTTGTAAAAATTATACAGGATTTACAGCTACTGCTTGTTAAGAAGTAACTACTATATCAGGTGTATATTGTTGGTCAACAACAAGTGCAATTTGTACTGATCGTACATGCACTGATTCATTACCTATGTATTCACCTGATTTGTGTATGAAACATATTTCGAGTTGTAGATATAATGGAATTAAATGTTAAGATGGAAAAGCAAAATGTAGTGATTATACTGGATTTACGAAAGATGCTTGCTAATAAGTAACCACCATCACTGGGACAACTTGTTGGAATTAAGGTGACAGTAGTATTTGTACAAATTCAGCTTGTGAAGACTTAATCCCTAATGCATCATCTATAACATGCATGTAGCACAATAATTCATGTCGATTTAATGGCTATAGATGTATAATAGCTTAAGGAAATTGTGAATAATATGATGTATTGTCTGCTTCTTTATGCTAACAATTAACTAATAGTAGTGGAAGTGCATGTTGGAGTGATATTTCAAATACAAAGTGTGTGACTAAATCTTGTGATAATAGAATGACTACATATAGTACAAGTATCTGTGAATCATACATATAAAATCTAGTAAGTGGTAATTACATACCAATATGTTCATATAATGGATAGAAATGTGTTACTATGATGAATGATTGCACTAATTATCATGATTTTAGTGGAATATAATGTTAATAAGTACGATCTAGAACATCCCTTTGTTATCTTGAATTAAATATTAAATTAGGTACATGTAGAAAAAGAAAATGTGTAGATAATACAACAGCATCATCAAATATGGAATGTGCTGATTTCTTAACAGGATGTGTAACAACTGGTAAAGGATGTATTGAAGCAACTGCATCATGTACTGCATATATTGGAACTATATCTAGTTGTGCAAATTATGTAGGTAATGGAATTAAATGTAGAGGTAATAATTCTGCAGGATAATGTTCAACAAGATAATGTTATCATAATACTGAATTTACAAGTACTGAATAATGTGAAAACTTCTTACCTGGATGTGTAACAAATGGTAAAGGTTGTATTGCTGCCACAGAACCATGCAGTAGTTATGTTGGTAACCTTTTGTAATGCCAATAATTTACTGGTAATGGAATACTTTGTTGGTCAGATTCTGATTAGGTGACAGCTTGTAGGGATAGAGTATGTTCAGATAATAAAACATCTATTACAGATGATTAATGTGAATAGTTCCTACCAGGTTGTGTTAGTAAAGGGTTTGGGTGCATAGAAAAATCATAACCTTGTTCTTCATATACTGGAATTTAGGCTATGTGTAAGAGATTTAAAGGAAATAATGGATAAAAACTATGTTGGAATGTTAGTGATGCTACTTCCACTACAAAATGTATCAATAGACAATGCTCTCATATCCCAAGAGGAACAAATGATACTGAATGTGGTAATTTTTTGCCTGGTTGTGTGAGTGATGGATTTAAATGTGTAATTGCCACAACATGCTCCCAATTCTATGGAACACTACATACTTGTTCTTAATTTAATGCCACCGATAAACCATGTACAGGTATCGATAACACTGTTCAACCATGTAGAAAATTATTATGTTCAGATGCACCAAATAATTATCAAACTGATGTTTAATGTGAAGAATTCAAAACTGGTTGCAAAACAACAGGGTTTGGATGTACTGATAATAATGCATGTTCAGGTATTAAGACATCAGCGGTATGTGGTTAGAGATCTGATTGTTAATTTGTAAATGGATGTATTGATACTATTAAATGCAGTGGTCTATTATCTTATTCTTAATGTGTAAATTATGGTTGCGGATGGAATTATAATAGGTAGAGTTGTAGAAATTGGTAATGTTCTGATGCAAGTGTATTACTGACATAACATTCATAATGTTAAAAATTAAATGAATCATGTACTACAAGTGGATTTGGTTGTATTGAGATTTCGTATTGTGTGTAGTACAATAATAAAGATACATGTGTAAATGCAAAATCATTAGATTATTCAAGTAGATGTATTTGGGATATTGATCATTGTAGAGCATTTATTTGTGAAGATGCTCCTTAATCTCTGTCCACAGATGATGAATGCAAGATTGTGCATCCATTATGTGTTGCTGCTGGTTATGGATGTACTCATTATTAATATTAATGTTAAAATTTCAATAGTGTAGGGAAGTGTGTAGCTGACTACTTAAATAGACCATGTTTATGGATAAATAATAAAAATTGTGTACAATTTGGATAATGTACTGACATTCATTTCGTAACTCATGATGAATGTTAGAAATATTCAAAATTCTGTACCTCTGATGGAGTACGATGTATTCCATTTTCGAAATGTTCTGATTACCCTAATTCTGAGAGTTGTAATGTAGGTACAGATGGAACATGTGGTTGGGTTATTGGTTATGATGATCAAATGCAAAGATGTCAAATATTTAATGCATGTTCTGATATATAGGGTATTACAATGGAAGATTGCCAATATTATGGTGAATGCATTTCAGATGGTCATAAGTGCATTGAAAAAAATAAATGTTCTAATTATCAGACAAAAGTTTCATGTTCATATAATGGAACTGATGGTACTTGTTTTTGGGATGGTAGTGTTTGTAGATTATAAGTATGTGGTGATGCACCAATTAAGGATAGCATGACACATTAATACTGTAATTCATTACCTGCAACATCAAAATGTACTACTAATGGTGTAATTTGTATAGTAATGCAAAATTGTTCAAATTACCTACAATCTTCATGTTTTGTTGGTTTGGATGGAGATTGCACATATGCCTTACCATTAGGTTAGACTGCAGGAACTAAAACATGTAGAGTTAAGGATTGTGCTGATTACTCTGAAAATAATACAATTGCTTGCCAAAAACACAAATCTACATGTGTATCCAATGGAGCCAAATGTATACCTAAAGCTAATTGCAGCACTTACAAAACAAAAGTAGCTTGTGAATCTGATGGCCTTGATGGAGTTTGTATTTATGAAAATGGTACATGTTCGCTGCTCGAAACATGTTTGTAAGCTAAATCTAATGAAGTTGCTTGTAACAAGAAAAGCAAAGGATGTTAATTTATAGTTGAAGTCAATGAAGGAGTAGAAACAACAAACTGTACTGCTGTAACATGTGGTGACAATAGTATTTGCAAACCAATCTATGATTTTACTGAAACAAAGATAACTATTTGCATAAGTTAAAAGGAAGGTTAGTGTGTGGAAGGAAATGCAACATTTTTAGCATAATCAAGATGTTATGCTTACAGTTACAATACATATACATGGAATAGTTAAACAAATTCATGTGAAAAATGTTAACGATCAACAATAAATAATACAAAGAATGACACTACGAATAATGGACATTTGTTGATATTCAGTTTCTTAATATTATTATTATGAAAGATATAGATAATTTCACTTCCAATCATTTTACATGTGTGCTCTTTATTCATAACTCCATGCTGCCAAATTCTTAGTCTTACATTTATCACCATCTTTTTGTAAAGACAATTGATAGTTATTTTCGATTCGTTCCTAAATTTCATTTTGATGTTTGCGAATTCTATTTAATTTCTATTCATAAACTGTTTTTTCCTTCTCTTGTTCTTCCCTTAAATACCTGAGTCTGGCATTCTTTTCGAATCGCAAATCCTCTCCTTGATAGAGTGCTGAATCCTATGGAGGTCGTTGTACAGTTAGGAATGTATTTTTATGCTGTGGAGTAGCTCCGAAACGAGTAGCACCTTTAAGTTATTACATGCTTTGAGAAGTCTCCTCAAAAGATCTTGTAATTTGTGGTAATTTTGTTTTCATATTTTCATTTCTCTCCTTTGCTGGATAAAGGGAAGGAACAACTCCAATATTGCCTTTATTATCATAAAGTGTCATTCCAGGATAGAGTCTTGATGAGAATTCCTGAAAATTTACAGAACCTTTCTTCTCTGGATCTAAATAATGTAGTAGTAATTATTCTTCATGTTTGTCTAGGATATGAAGTTCCTATAATTTGCGTTATACATCTTCATGTGATACATAACCTACTATTTAAATACAAATTACCATCTTTATCCTTATCAAATGAATTAAAAACATCAAATTAACGTGCACTTGCTTTAAATATACATTGCTCAACCTTTTATAACACTTAACCCATTTCTGGGTTAAATTTGTTTGACAATGACGATAATCCAAAATTAGGATCATAGAATGTAGCTTTTTATGTCTCATTACTTGGAGCTACCTCTTCAAGTGGTTTCACTAAAGGTGCAGGTCCCTTACGCTAAAATGAGCATCTCTCATAAAAATCATCATCACCTTCCTCATATACATAAAATCCAATTTATTCTTTAGGTACTTATAAATTGTTATATTGCATGATTGATAATAATGCTCCCAAATCTTTATTGTCTATTTTCTCACCACAGTTGATAAGATAATTTTACAGAGATTTCGTAAGATCTGGAACATTAACATAATTCTGCAATTAATTTGATATTTGCTATTCGAATTGCTCCTTCTATGGTAGGTACCTTTATAGCATTTTAATCATTCTATTGGCTCTCTACCTCAAATTACCCAAATGATGAGCATTAATTTTTGTACAATCAAATAAATGAATCTTCTCCTCACCAGACAGAGGATTCAAAGTAATAGTCATTATAGGTTTTGGCTTCTTCTCTTCTTATTGTACGTATTGACTCTACAATTCAAATTCCTTCAAATGTTTCATGAAATTACGATAGTCTATCTAATATTCGTCCTTCTTGAACTTATCGTAGAATTTCTTGATTATTTGATCGTTCACAATCTTTTCAGAGATTTGTAATCTACTTAATAATGAGCATACTTCTGAATGGCCTCACTGAATCTCTCGAAGTTCACATGCCCTTGTTTAGCTGGATCTAATTCCGTAAATGCATTATTAAGTAAGTGTAACTTGTTTTTGAGTATCAGGCTTAGTTAATTGAATTATCGATTCTCAACTTATGCTTGCATTTTTTCTCTTAAAACATCCTACAATTAATCATCCTCGCCTTCCATAAGCATTTTCTCCTACTCACCATTAAGAGTGCGTAATTTCTTGAGATCTACATTTAATGCTTCATTGTCATTAAATATCATATTCATGAATTCATCTAAGTTGAGATCGCCACTTCGATCTTCATCTGCACTCGCCACCAATACACGCACTTCATCGAGATTCATGTTGAGACCAAGCTTTTTGATCATGTGATAAATGTTCTTAATTGTCACCTTCCCTTTGCCCTCTTCATCCCATAGAGTGAAGATTTTTTGAAAGTTCTTCCTGTTTGCATACCTTCTACGAATAGCTCGTCTTATCTCCTTCACTTTCTACACATCTACCTTGCCTTCAAGTGTATCCTTAGCATATTACTCCATTCCCACTAATTACGTCTCTTATATAGCTTATCCGTGTTCATCTCTCTTAGCTTGCACCAAATCTCGAGTTATAATTTATTGATCTTCTACTTTACTCAGCTATCTATCACGTTTTGCATCAACGTATACGAGGTATGAATCGCCAACCCAAACTGGTTTTCTTCTTTCTTTCTCCTCTAAATGAGCAAATCTACTTATTAACATCAATACCTTGGTCTTGAAATCTCTGGATGTGATTTTAAAGTTTTATTTGCTGTATTGTAGTATTGTTATGATTGAGAGAGAGGATTAGTGATTGTTGCTGCTAATCGCTTTGCTATCACTTAATCAAATTTTTGCTCCCTTGCTGTGGACAGAAATTCCATCCTTGGTGCATCGTCTGGTCGTTTCCTACCTAGTGATCTGTATTCAAAATTGGTTTTGCCATGCAGTTTCACTCTCTCTTTCCTAAATTACATTTAATTACGAAATATATAAAAAATTATTTTTCATTCCTTGTAGGAAAATTGAAGAAAAAAATTAATTTAAAAGCCAACTCATCAAGTGTAGAGTTAATCATTAATATAAACATGGGTATTCCACTATCATCACTATTTGATTCATGGTTCTCTAAAAAGGAAATGAGAATCCTTATGGTTGGCCTAGATGCAGCTGGGAAAACTACTATTTTATACAAACTCAAACTCGGAGAAGTAGTGAGTTCTGTTCCAACTATTGGTTTTAATGTAGAGAAAGTTCAATACAAAAACATAAGCTTCACTGTATGGGATATTGGAGGGCAAGACAAACTTAGATTACTTTGGAGACATTACTTCCAAGGAACTTAAGGAATCATATTTGTGGTTGATTCCTCAGATAAGGATAGAATTGAAGTAGTTAAATAAGAACTCCTTAACCTGATGGGAGATGAAGAGCTCAAGGATGCAGCACTACTTGTTTTGGCAAATAAATTTGACCAGACTTAAATGAGTATCGAAGAGATAACGAATAAATTGGGACTTCCCCATATGAGGAGGGAATGGTTCATATAGACTACTTGTGCCCTAACTGGTGATGGACTATATCAGGGTCTTGATTGGATGTCAAAATAATTTAAAAAGAGGAAATATTGATTTTTATATAACTACGTCAATAAGGCAATAAATTATTTAGCTCCATTTTCTGCTTTTTAAGAGCTTGGTTCTTATTTACCATTTCCCTCACCTTTTTTGTTTTAGGATGACTAAGATCTCCTAATTATGGTGCCCAATTCTATTGATCTATTGGGAGAGGCTCTTCACTGAAATAAGCATACTCCAATTGAGAATTATCAATTTTTTTTGGAATTGCTTGTTATTCTATTTGTTCTGTATCATCTTTAATTAAGTCAGTGAATTGTTATTAGGCTGCAGCTTCCAATTGCTTATCTAACACTGGATCAGATCTAACCTCTTAACCCTGTTCCTGAGTATCAGGGAGAGTTGACATCTAAGATTGAGACTCGATGTCTAATTTTAAGTGTCTTAGAGATGAACTTTTAGAAATTGCTAAATTATATTTACTTGGATCCTTAAATAGTGGTAATATGTACTTTTATTCTCATTAACATACGTTACTATACTCTATGATCCTACATCTTAAAATCATCAGCTATCATGTTCTCTCTCTTAATCTTTTCATCTATAGCAGCTGTAATCAATTATTGGACCTACTTATTGCTATCCATTTGCTGTATAAATTGTAAGTTATTCTTAATTTGATCTTTCTAAGGTTGTTATTGGATTTGCTTTTCTTCCTTCTTGGGTTCAGATCCAAGAATTTTATTGACATAAGGTTTCATGAGTAGAGTTTGTATTTTATTGGTGAAGACTGTGTACCTTTCAGACTTCATGGATGAATAATATTCTACAGCTTGCTAATATTAGGATTAGAAATTACACTGTATAATTCCAAAAGTTCTTAAATTTCTTCTTTGTTTGCTGCATTGGATTCGACATCCAATTCTAGATTTAGTATCTTTTCAGCAAATTAAGCTGGCAATTTCAATTATGGTTGTTGTACTGGCTGTTAAGCTTTATTAAATAACCAAGACATAAAAAAATAAATTAATCAAATTTAATTCAAGAGAATATCAATGAATTCCTTCTCTGTTATCTCACCTGCAGCTCCACATTCAGATAGTATCTATTACCAGAGCTCTTCATCAATACTACCTATCATTAGCTCTAATTCTTATTTTGAAATTTTTCCATCTTCATTTGCATCAAATATTTTGAAGGCAGCCTTCACCTTTTCGAGCGAAACTAATTTCTCTTGGTTCATGGCAGCCATTAAGAATTCTACATTCTAAACATAAATACCCGAAAAATCAACCTGTCCACTTTGATTCAAGTCAACTATTTGTAATATCTTATTCACTTCACTCAAGGCTAAATCTCGATCCTTAAGCACTTGAGCATACCCTTCTATGAGTTCATCTTTCGAAAGGATTCCATCATTGTTTTTATCAAGGGATTAGAATGTTTTCAGCAATTCATCCTACTCTTGTTAGGATGTCATCTAGCATGCGATGTAGGATAGGACAGCCTAAGTAAAAACTGATTTTGCCTAAATTACTCTAATCGTACTTAAAATTTTTAAAGGTTTTGCAAAACTATTTAATTCACTTTTTCGCTAGCATTATGCTTGGCTATCCAAGGATCATTCAGTGCTTACTTTGCAGATATCCGTTCTGCAGGATTAACTTTAAGCATATTATTTATTAGAGACTTGGCTTCCTTGGAGATCAGTCCCCAATCATCCGCTAAGCTATTTTCGACTCTAAATAATTACCATCATATGAGAATTTCCCATCACTAACCTTAACCATGATGTCTTTCTCAGTTTTACCAGTGAATGGAGGATAGCCACAGAGTAATATATACAATATCACTCCACAGGACCAAACATCACATTTTTCGTTATAATCTTGTTTAAGTACTTCAGGAGCAATATAATATGCCTAAATTAAATTAACTAATACAGTTCCTAACTTTTTAGTCATCTTTTTTTCAACATCATATTTACGTGATGTTCCAAAGTCAATTACTTTTAGAGGAGAGTTTTGAGATTCATTGGCAAAGAGTATATTTTCAGGTTTTAGATCTCGATGCACAATCTTCTATTCATGGCAGTAAACTACTGCTGATAAAATTTATCTCATAAACTCTGCTGCTTTTCTCTCACTAAAATAACTCATTTCCTTAATCCTATCAAACAATTCTCTTCCAGATAAATATTCAGTGATTAGGTAATAGTTTTATTCATCTTAGAAGAGCTCATATAATTTAACGATGTGGGGATGATCGAGGTTTTTAAGAATGTTCATTTCAGCAAAGAGTCGTTGTTGTTCTTCCACGATTAGAGAATTTTTCTTCAGTTACTTCATGGCTCTAACCATTCCTAGTGTAACATTGCAAGGTACCTGTGTTTTTGTGCGTAACTTTCCATACTTTCCCATACGCCCCTTAACCCAGCACTTCCCCTTTTGTATAATATTTATGAATGTTTCCTTGCTTTAAATTAACGAAAACGTCAGCTCCTAATTTAACAGTCCCAATCGATGACACAGTTAGTTTCTTTTTTATTCCATTCTTTGGAAGAGCTTAATTTTAAGACAAAATACTTGACTCAACTTTGCTCTCCTACTATATAAAAGCTTTGCTCTGTGGTCCGTTTTGCTCCCCTTCATATTCTTGCGGGGAATCTCCTATAACTTCGAAATCTTCATAATTTTCCTTCACATCATCGGGTGCCTACTTGCTAACTTTTTCATTATTAATGGACTTCCTTGATTGAGTGTGTAGACTACCCTTGATTTCTAGATTTATTTCATCTGCACTCTGTAATCGATTACAGCAACATTATGCACCCATAATTTTTAATAATATTGAAACAAATCACTCAATCATTGATTTACGCAAATACTTCATGGAGAAGTTTTTCTTCAATGCATGGGCTGCCCTCAAATCCATCTCCTTTGGGGTTAGCATGTTGAGTGTTTTCTTAATCATTGATTCCCTTTTAACTTATGATTGTGCTTATCGTTCTTTGACTGATTCTTGCCATTGCATGTTTCGTTCATACATGGGCTTTCTTCTATCAAAGATATCTGCAGCTGATTTTAAAATTTTAGGAGAAAACGTGCACTCTATCAGTTCTTGTTCGAGTTTTTACGTTATGTATCAGGTCCTTTCGTAATATTCCTTGTAGAGCAATTCAAATTAGAAGTATTGGCTCTTGCTGATAAAAGGCGAGATGTGAGTGAAATTTCTGGTTTGAAAGTATATTTTTTCTTGAATTCCTCTTCTAATTTCAAGTGCAAGTATTCTTATTTTTCTTGCCTGTGTTTTAAAAAGTTTATTCCTGATTAGTACAAATTAGAATTTGATTTTACTCTTACGGTTTGTATTGCGTTTTAACTCATGACATCTGATTCAGAATAGTATTTTTTCTTTATGTACTTTTATTTATTTAGAGACGATTAAGTATGCTTCTCATGCTAGTTTGAGAAGGAAATCTGCATCAAACTTGCCTCATCATAAATATTTATGTTCATAAAAATAATCAAGTTGTTATTTTAATGAAATTTGTAAGAACTGGGTTACCTGATTAAAAAAATCAAATCAAGTTGAAATTCAATATTTTTAGTTAAAAAACTTGGTTCATTCAAGTACTTTTTAAGAAATCAAATAACTTTATAATTTATGAATTTGATAGAAAATTCATTTTGGACTGAGTAAGAGAAAAACTTAGTTGCTAGTATATTACATGGATGGAATTTGAAAATCGAACAGCAGCAAGTTTTAAGAGAGCAAATAAAATAAATAAAAGATGTTTAGCAATTTCTCATTATCCTCTGTGATGCAAATTTTGAATGGCAAACACTTCAGAATCATCTAAATCAATTTGCAAAGGCATGTAATTTAAATGGATAACAAAATAACAAAGAAATAAATGAGCCTGAATTAAATAGCACAAGTGAATAATCCAATCAAATTCAACAAAATTTCAAATCGGTGAATCCAAACCTTGAAAATACAAAGGCAGAGTATGTTAATGATGAGTTGAGAATTGAATTTACCAGTTTGAATAATAGAGAATTTACTCAAGAATTTAATTTAGTCGACATGGTGTTTTAAATTTTGCAAAACCCAATCAATGAAGGAGCCGTTTTTGATTTTGCTAATTCAGAGAAATTAGTAGTTGATGACTTAGTAACTGTATGCCTCAGTGTTAAACATGTCTTTTAGTTTTACCCTAAGTTAGTTTAATTAATGTCTGTTATATTGTTATATAATCATGAGGTAAATAAGGGTAGGTTAGCATAAATTCAAACGGGTGAGGGTAAGACCTTAATTGTGGCAATGTTGGCAGTTCTTATTTGCAAGAAACGAAAATGTAATGTTGATATTGTAACAAGTTCATCAATAATAGCAAAAAAAGATTATTAAGACTATTGCAAGTTTTATCAATATTTCAATTTAACAGTGGGACACAATATTCGTTAAAATTTAGTAATTCAAGAGGGAACTCTTCCATGCTATAATTGCTAAATAATATATGGTGATGCAGCAAGTTTTTCAGTCGATATTTTGCAACATGAATACTCCTAATTAAGTATTATGGGAAGTAGAAAATAATAATATGCAATAATAGATGAAATAGATTCTATGTTGCTTGATGGTCATGAAAATAAAACACAATTAAGTTCATCTATTCCTGGTATGTTAGATATATCAAAAGTATTAACTTTAATATGGTAAGAGCTATGCAAAGTATAGGAATATTTATCCTCCGATTTAAAAGTGAAGTTTATCGACAAAGATAACTATTATAGCGTTGATTTAGAAGAATACATGGAAAAAACATTAGATTATTAATTAAGGGATTGTTTTAAGGAATTTATTCCTCATTTTAGATTGAATTACATTGATATTATGAAGAAAACATGGATTAAAAATGCAATTTCAGCGAAATTTTATCTCAAAAGAAACAGAGAATATATTGTTGAGAACGGGGTTATAAAAATTATTGATTTTTAGAAGGGATTAATTTTATAAAATAATCAATCGTTCGAAAAAGGCTTGCATTAGTTTATTTAATTGAAACATAATATAGCTATCACTCCTCTGAGCATTAGGACAAATTATTTATCTAATCTTGCCTATTTTTAAAGATACCAAGAAAAACTTATTGGAATAACTAGTGCTTTTGGTTTATAAAATACTCAAAATTTATTAGCTTAAAAATATAATGTTGATTTTATTTTTGTACCTCGATTTGAGAAAATAAAAATTGAAGAATATAATAGTATAGCTTTGTTAAATGAAAACGAATGGTTAAGCGCAATATAGGAAGCTGTTTTAAAACAAATGGAAAAAAATAGAGCTGTCCTTATAATAAATAGAAGTATTAAAGATGCAGAAGAGGTGGCTCATATTATAAAAAAGAACAATTTCAAATTTGTTTTACATATCTATTCTGAGTATGACGAAGTGATTTTACGAAATATTGGCCCATAGGAAATTGTAATTACCACGAATAAAGCTGTCAAATTAATCACAAATGAAGAACTAGAATCAAACGGAGGGCTGCATGTTATAATGTCATTCTTGCCCGAAAGCATAAGAACTTAGGATTAGGTATTAGCTAGAATTCGCAGATAAGGAACCTTCTAACTCATAGTGAAGTTTTAATAAAATGTTTATAAAAATCCTGAATTGTAATTTGAAAAATATAGGGATGTAATAGAGTATTACAAGGAACAAAAATAGACTAGTCATTTTAATTTAATAGAAGTGATTAAATTTATTCGAGATTAAAGCGAATAATATCACACTCAATAAATTAAAGAAATGATGGAAAATTTAGAGTATGAGGATAAATGTTTTGAGAAATATTTTTCTATTGTAAAGAAGAAAGTCAACTTAAAATAAAATAGATCATAGTTTAGATCGTTTTAAGAAAGATGGGGTCTGTATTAATAAATCAACAAAGAAAAAGGTTTCAAGATACATGAAATTGAAAATTTTTTGAATTGTGAAGAGAATCAAAACCCAAAGTATTTGATTTTAGAGGCATTAGAATAATAAAATCTCTTTGAAATAAATAAAGCAACAGAAAATAAAAATGATCCCTATGCTTAATACTATAAAGGAGTATTAT
>JMSD01000053.1:116205-200236 GCA_000715435.1 Paramecium caudatum
AATATAAAGATTAAATATTCAATATATTTGTTTATAAACCCTCAATTATATATTTCAAGACTCCTATTTAAAAATTTTATAATAAAAATAAAAGGACTTCAATTTTGGAATTAAAAAAGTCCGTTTGGCTTTCGACTTTGCACTAATCATGCAATTGCCTAAACTTCAACAATCATATTTTCCTAGTTATTAATTAATAGATAGATTTCCTTGAGAAGAATAGAGAAATTCTATAAAATCTGTTTTATAAACCTGAATGGAGAATTTTCAATAATAAAATGAATACAATAGAAAATGAATATTGGTCAACATAGGAAAAATAGATAGTGAAATGCATATTAGAGAATTGGAACTTAACAAACGAAATGTAATAAATCTTAGGATAATAAATTAAAAAAATGAAAAAATACTAATTATTTTTGTCTTTGCTTCTAAACTCAAACAAGAATTGGCATATTCTTTAGTAGAAAATTAAAGAAAAATTATTAGAATTAAACAACTTAGAAATATCTACCTCTTAACCTGCCCAATTTGTTGGATGAGTACAGTTGAGGAGTTCTTAGATATATTATATATGTTGATATTATTCTAATCGATTTTTAGTATCTATTTATTAGATGTCTGATAAATAATTTTTTTTTAATGAATAATTATATTTATTAAACCAAAAAGAAATAAGAATAAATGTCAACTGTTTTGCCTTTCATATCAAAGAACAAGAACTAGTAAAAAATGAGTGTATTGTTAGCGTCGAGATGAAAGCTGTTACCTGGTAAAAAGACTCTCACGGATTATTCGATTATGAGACTAAATCTCTAAGCGTTAAAAAGCATAGAGTTGAGGGTTCGTGTAAGGTGTGCCGCGAAGGTAAGTTATTTGATTAAAAATAGAAAATGAAATAGTTATTCAGGATATCAAGAATAAAGATGATACTCAACAACCATTAACATCCATACAAGCTTAAGGAGGTAATAATGGATAATACTGTAGATTAATACTTCATACAACCAAACAAGACCACTCCTGAAAATGACAATTACTTGATTGTTCGTAGTTTAAAAAATGGTGATGGAGTTTAGAAGGGTTATACGTTATAGTAGGGAGATCTCTTGAAATTGGGACGTGTGGAATATCATGTGATAGAAATTAGAGACAGCAAGGGTTAAATAAAGACAGTGAAGGATGTTTTCTAATCGGAGGCTAAGGTGACACCTGCTCTCGATGCAACTGTCATGAAGCAATGCAAAATTTGCTTAAATGAGGAGGAGACTGCTGAGGATCCATTTATCACTCCATGTAAATGCAATGGAAGTTGCGCTTATGTGCATTTTAATTGTCTTAAGCAATGGCTCGACAGTAGGGGTTATAAGAAGGAGTCAGGAAACACTATTTCATATAAGTGGAAAAAGTAATTATTTCTATTATTTAGACTTGAATGTGAAGTTTGTTAAGAGTTGCTTCCATAGTAGATTAAGTTCAAGGGGAAGGTGTGGGATTTGGCTGCACTCGAAAGACCAAACCAACCTTACATAATATTGGAGAATACTCAAATCTCAGAAAAGGATAAGAAAGCTTAAAGAGGAATCTATCTTATAAAAGGTTGTCCTGATGAACAAATAAAATTGGGAAGAGGACATTAATGTGAGATTCGTATCTCTGATATTTCAGTATCGAGATTGCATGCTTACATAAAGTATGATAAGGGCAATTTTATCATAATTGATAATAATAGTAAATTTGGTACATTAGTTCGATTACAAACACCATACTTAATTTGCATGGATAAGATTGCTATTTAAGTATTTTATTCAATTAAATAAGGTTGGGAGAACAGTCCTAACATTCGTTATGAAATCCTTTTCTAGTCTAAATGCTAACTTACATAGTGCTGGTTAAACGACATTACAAGGTACGGGACTGTAGTAAAATAAATTAGCTAATGGTGGCAATAAAACTTAATCTAACTACAACAATAAGCACATGGGTTGATATTTTAATATTATTTATCTAATATGTCATTGAAGGATTTTAAGATCCTGTCTAAATTGGGTATTTCATCCCATGAACTGTTTTAGGTGAAGGAGCCTTTTCAAGTGTCTACAAGGTTAGAAGAATAGAAGACAATCTTGAGTATGCACTTAAGAAAGTTAACCTAAATAACTTATCTGACAAGGAGAAACAAAATGCAGTAAATGAAGTTCGAATTTTGGCTTCAATAAAACATTAAAACATAGTCAGTTATAAAGAAGCCTTTCTTGATGTAACTACTAATTCACTATGGTAAAAATAATGATCATTCCTAGTATTGTAATGGAACTAGCCAGTGATGGTGACTTATAAACAAAGATAAAGAAACATGCAAAAGTTGGTGTTTCCTTTAAAGAACATGAAATTATTCGATTTGGATTTCAATTACTTAATGCACTTAAAGCTCTCCATGATATGAAAATACTGCACAGAGATATTAAAAGTGCTAATGTCTTCATTATCAATAATGAAGTTAAGCTAGGAGACATGAATGTTTCAAAAGTTGCCAAGTAGGGATTACTCTATACTCAAACTGGGACTCCTTATTATGCAAGTCCAGAGGTATGGAAAGATTAACCATATGATTGTAAATCAGATATATGGTCATTGGGTTGTGTCATATATGAGATGGCAGCACTACAATTACCATTTTAAGCTGAAGACATGGATGGTCTCTTTAAAAAAGTAATAAAAGGTATTATAAATACATAAGTAGGATTTTATCCTAAATTACCTACTAGTTACTCATATGAACTACAGAATTTAATTAGAATGATGTTGCAGGTTTAAACTCACTTACGACCTACAGCTGCACAACTCTTAGAACTGCCAGGTTTTTCTAAATTTAAACTTCATACCTCAGAATCTGAAGGGAAATTACTGAATACAATCTAATTTCCCAAAAATAAAAGCTATTTAATCTTCCCTAAACCTAATTATAAGTTCAAAACTGAGTAGACTGATCATGAATAAATATAACGTAAGAGATAAGCTACGTTGGGTGGGAATGCAACAATATTTTCTAATCCGACAAGATTATCTTAATATGAAGATAGTAATTAGTATCAAGTTAGGAAGGTTGAGAGGCTTGATTTACATAACCTTTAATCTAATAGACATTCACTTGTGAAGCTTCTTTCTGATGGCTCGTAACCACGATAGAGTAGTAAAACAAAAAAAATGATATAAGAGAAAATAAGGAAAAAGATTCTAGCACCATCTGTACTTGACAATATATCTCCAATATTGTGCAAAAAAAATACAAGAAATATTAATGATTCCAATACTACCATTCTTCCATAAATTTGATTAAATAATTTTAACGAATACATATTATTTTGTAAATTCATCAATGAAAGAGGCTGATTTGCTCAGGTTGCATCGAGAAACACAAAAGTACTTGGAAATAGATAATATCTTTAAGAGATTAAGTGTCACATTTATGGACAAAATCTATGAACTAATCAGAGAAATTTTTGCAGAGGAGCACAAGTTCACTATATAGGTATTCGTATAAATTACCCAGGAATTATTAAAATTAGCCAACTAAAAAGAAATCCCATTGAAAGAGTTTAAGTTGGCAGAGCATTACAGACTGAATTCCTAGATTTTTAGGACGAATATATAGGCTATTTTTGCTATTGTTACAGAAGACTTGCAAAGTCAATATAATAAATAAATATTGGTGGAAGAAAAATCAATTTTAGAGCCCAGACAACTTACATAAATAGATGAAGAGTCGTAATTTTGCTTTACTGAAAATTGTAATGAATCCTCCTAAGAACTCCCAAAAACATATAGAGATGATGTTAAAACAGAGGAGGCTCCTTTAATTAATTAGGAAAGAGCTTAACAAAAGATACCATTGGCTAAGTTACTTTCTTTTGATAAAATTACTAGTTTATCAGTAGCAAATTCACCTAGACATTCTAGAGAAAATAGTTTAACAAATCATGCATATAGCACTTATAGACAATAAAATAAACCTATACAATAGTTGATGCTAAATAACCAGAATTCGAATTCAAAAAAGTAGAACTTAACTTAATTGGCAAAGAATAAAAGTCTAGAATTAAAATCTATGGCTGAATCACTCTTTGCCCAACATAAGATCACTCCGAAGGGGAATTAGACTATGATACTGAATTCCCTAATGACTAAGATAACCAGCCTTAAAGAAAATGTTGTCTAATGATAATACTTAATTTAATATATACAATATCACCATTGAAAATTAATTTCGTTTTCGACATGCTTGAATGTGGTTAAGAATTTGGCGTTATAATCCTTAATTTCTACCAAATATTTATCTTTGAGAAATAATGTTTAGAGTTTTGGAATCTATGATTATATAATATTATACAAGTTCTTATGATTTTATTGTTTTTGGATACGAAATCTGTCCACCTCCATTCAAACAACCCATTGGACATGCCATTATTTCAACATATAAATATTTACATTATTTGGATTTAATTTAAAATATTAAATTAGCAATGTTTTTCAATCCATAAACTCTTGCAAATATACCTTAGATTTAATTTTTTTCATCCAAAATTATTATTTCAACGAAGTCTTTATTTTTCCGAATGTTACTTTTTAGAGTCCATGATGGTTATATAAAATCTCGAATAATATAATCCAAATAACTATTAGAAGTACTATTTTCATGTTCTTGACTCGATAATGCAAAGGTTGATAATTAACAATCATTAATTACTTAATGAGACGATAAATATTCTTATAACATTTCTTCAAGTTCTCTAGTTCCCAAAACAATGTTAATTTCTCCAAGGTTCTCTTGTCTTACAGCTTCTAATTTCTTATCATAGCATGGCATTATTGTTGCAATATAATCATGTTTAGTTCTATTCATAATCCCAAAGATTTATTAAGGGCTTTTGACTTTACTCATGTTATCTATAATAGAAGCATCTAGAGTCTTTTCAGCATAACATACCCACCCAGGACATTCTGAACATAGAAGTGGATATACACCACTCTATTTGAATTCTTGGATAGAATTTGATATTGCGATTAGAGTATATTCCGTCAAATCATATATAGTTGTATTCTTTTCTTTAAACATGGCTTCTAAAATTGAGTGCATAGAATTATCAGGCACATTAAATTTATGTGCTAATGAAGCTCTTGATTGTGGACTTATTCCTACAGCTGGACTTTTATATTATGGTAATGCTTATAGGAATTCTTTTAAACTTTAAGTTTCAATTAGGATAGTTTCTGCAGTTGTGACACAACCACTACAAGCAAGACAATCTTATAGTGTTATTTTAGCAACATTATTCTGACTTTTAATCAGATTTGGTTTTAAGATTAGAGGATCTTCCATTTATAATTTTGCATTCTTCATTAATGGTTTTACACATTCCTAACTTGGCATTATGTAATCACTAACAGAGGATATTTTGATTGTGGAAGAAAACATAAATTAAATACAAATTTTCCAATATATATGAATTTCAGAAATTTCTTTGATTAGCTCTTGCATTCCTACAAATAGCTAACAATATTTATTAACATACCGCATCCTAGGGCTTATTCTTCACCATTTAATTTATGTTCCATTTTTAATGGACACTTATCCTTTCCTGGGCATTTAGGTAGTTTATCTCTAGGGTACTTTGATACATAATCTCCGTTGCATTATTTTTTGTGGCATTCCTCACAAAAATGAGTTGTACCCCTAAAATAAGTACACTATTACCAACAAAACCACACAGCTATATTGCAACAGAATTTACACTTAAACTCAATGTAATCCTTTCCATGTTATGGGCAAGTTTCTCCAACTGGAACATCACAACAATTTGCACAAATCAACTCCTCTGGTTTAAATTATTTATCTCCTTCTTCCAATGCTCTTTGGCAATCTTTAGCTCCTCCAAAGTAAGGTTGCTTGCATTTAAAACACATGTAATAACAGTAGATTGCTAAAGCATATTCTTATGGTTTTCCGTAAAACTACTCTCCAGGTTTACTGACCTTTTCATCTTTGTTACGATTCTCATAATTCAATCTGTCGAGAGATTTCTTCATTACATCTTGCAACAACAGTTTATAATTAGCAACCAATGTTTAAGGTTATGATGGTTGGAATTCTAACCATGCATTACAAAGTGGGCAATAGCAAAACTTAAAAACAATACGAGGACCATGCCATCTCATTTCTAATCTCTTTAGGATGCAAGCATAATGGAATATCTAATTAGAAAATACATACATGTCCACAATTAGCTCTAATTATTGGGGCATTTTTCAATCCTTCAACAAAACAAATATTGCAATAATCATCTCCTTTCTAATCCCCTTAACAACATTTATCATTTAAACATGTTTAACATTGCTATTCATTTTTAAACCCTGGACATGGATGACCACACACTAACATCTTTTAACAAGCTAATTGCATTTTATCTTAACACTCCTTCTGATTACAGATATCTTGAAGTGATTAAGGTAAATTTAATTGAACATTATGTATTGGTTCATCGCAATATCGGCAACATCTACATATTCTAAGAGTATTACTTTGAAGCTTTCTTAACTTTATATTCCTCACAAGTATGTCCAAAGTGATATGGTACTGCCTTACATCCTTTGCATTGCTCCTGTTTACATTAGCCATTCACACAAACAAATCGATTATTTCGATAATGTTCAGCATGAACTCTATGTTACAATATTATTATACTCTGAAAGTGGTTATTTTGTTAGTGGATCTTTCACTTATCCTGGAGCTCCTTGCTCAAATGCTCCTTTTTATTCGCAGACAGCGCATTTGACGATATTAAATTGCCTTTCGACGATTTAAGTTGATAAAATTTCAAATTTTTCATCTCCCAATATCATCTAAATAATATAAGGCTATTTACTTTTAATTCATACTAGCTCATTTATTATCTGCAGGGCTGAACAGGACATGTAAAACTAAATTCAGTTTTGCTATCTTTATCTATTTTTTTCATGATGCATGGTTTGCATATGGGTTTAAAGCAATGCTCAAAATATGAAATGATATCAGTGTCAACCTTCTAATGGCATACTTCACATATTTCGATTTTCCTGAATATTTCTTTTAGATTTCCTGTTGAAAATAAGTCAGGTTAATTAAATGATGATTAGGAAATCGAAGGTAAAATAATGTTAGGTTTCGATATAGTTGTGAAATTATGAGGCAGTGATGAACCAAATTATTGTTGTGGTTTGACAGCATTAGGTGCTAGCATAGAGTTTGTAACTTGATTCTTTTACATCAGTAATCCATCGATAGTTTCTAAGAATATTTCAAACTCTATCCTTAGAGCCCTTAAATGTGGAAAAAGCATTTTATCTAAATTGAGATTTTGGAATTGCTAGAAAAATGGGGAGGACCTTCTATAAATCTAGCATCTCCTGATATGCTCTTTCATTTCTCCAGTATCGTATTATTTGAGTGGAACTACTTAGTGGCAAAAGCAAATAAAATCGTAGGACCCTTGCATGAATATTTTGTTGAATAATAAAAATTATATGCAAAAATATCTCAAATCAATCGCCTTAATACCTTATCCTAAGAACGACGGCTTAAGGCTTTTAATCCACAATAAGCATTTCCAAGAGGTGATCTTTGAGTGTATTGCTTACGTATTTCATGAAGCATATTCTATTACACTATAAATAATGAAATTGTAACCTTTTTACTCCACAAGACTTCTCTACATTGCTTTTTCTTTATCAATGACTGGGGAGAGGTCATCTCCATAGAGTTATAAAGATCTATTCCTTTAACGAGTATCCATAACACATCTCATAAATTTCTAACGAGAAGCTTGAATCATTTTTAATTCTGAAGTAAAATCCTATTGCTGAGGTTTAAAAAACATCTGGGGATAGTGGACAGATTGAGTTTTGAGTGTATTTAACTTATTCTTCGTAATCAATACAGATTACTGATCTTATTTAAGTTACTCAAATTTATGAGTCATATCATTCATCATGATGAGGTTCTCCATTCTAGAGGAATGCAATTAAAATTATTCAGTATCATTACTATCATGAAATGTTCTGACCTTCTTCCTGAAAGTATACTTTTATTTATTTTGTTCAATGGCATTAGATTTCAGACAAACTTTAGGGAGTTTGAAATTTTAACGATCAGTGTTAGGGTTTTGAAACAAATAATGTACATATTAAGGGGAGTCGCTCTAAGGGGAAACCCATTGTTGTTTGAGAGATGCAATTCTTTCAAAATCATCAATGATCATTTTTATTTATATATGTCCTTATTCATTTCAATCCAACAATCGACTCAATGCTCTATCTGTTTTCAAAGATTGATCAACTACGGTTCTATTGTTCTTATGGTATTCCTCAATGTCCACTAACTTGTCTCCAACAACCAAATCATATCCAGTGTTTTCCATGGCCTTATAATTAGCCATCAATCTTGTGATATTGATGTATGCTGGACTATACAATTGTTATCCAATGATACAATTGTTTGTTGGATGAATAATCTATATTAGATACATATTACATTCTCAACAAGACCTGAATTTAATTTAGCCTTATAGCTTTATCCAAGACTGTCTTCCAACAAATGAATAATAGACTTGAAGTCGATGTGTTTGTGACCTCTTGCAAGGAGTAACTTTCCGGCATGAGCTCCTCCAAGAACTTGTGCAACCAAGGCTTCCAAATCGCCAGTGAAAATTGGAGCACATGATTGGCCTGTATTCTTGAAATAGATATTCTATCCATTGTAGATTCTTTCAGCCAAATAATTAGTGAATGTGCTTTGTGGACCGAAGGTGATATCAGTGCGTAAGCCAACTAATTAGGGGATGGCTCTTCGTCCCTCCACTTCCAAGTGCTTCCATTCATCTATCTCATCTTAGTGGTCGTGTTCGACTGGGGCCACATATGCAACTTGTTAGTAGGCTCTAGTCTTGGCGAGTTCGAGGGTAGCGACCAATAAATTCTTTTTTGAGGCTGTAAGCTGATAGTAGTCGTGGCTCACGAAAAGAAGGTTGTTGGCTTATTTGATTACATCGTGGAGATCTTGACGATCACCAACCTTGAACAATTCGATATTTCCAGGCAAAGTGGCCTTGAATTGGAGGAGTCTTTGAACTGTGTAGTAAGTTGGGAAGATGTCGGCACATATGATTCTCTCGTATTTGCCACTTTCAGCAGCAACTTTCAAGAAACCTTGGGCGATCCTGTTACTTGCATTTAGAAGCAGGAGAGACATTTATTTAATAAATTTAATATCTAAAATAAATAATCAAAAGGGTCGTTGAGTACGAAGCAAGTAACATTTGAATTCCTCAACTAATTTCCCTAACTACTGGGCTTCTCGTTGTTTTTAGAGCTTTTGTTCCTTCTGCACTTAGAATTTCTTTTATCTTTCATCAAACCTTTCAAAGGATCTCGGGGCCTTAGTCTTATTTGGGGAGAGCAATGTTTATTGGCTACATAGGCTGTAAAAGATACATTTATCGAATAAATGAATCATCGTCTATGTAATCACTAGGTGCTATGGATATTGAAACTATTTGATTTTATATGCTCAATTGTTTCTTGGTATTTCTACTTTCTAATTCTGAAAGAACCTTTGATACAATGACATCAGTATATTGATTGGTTAAGGTAGGAGTCTTCGAAATACGAAGATAAGGTTATTTAACTTCTTGTAATGGCAATTTTAAGAAGACTTCCTTAACTTTTACATTCTCTTCTGAGAAACTTCGATCAGTGTTAGTTTGTTAATCCTTCTTACATGATCTGGTAAATTGATTGATGAAATCTCTGACCTCAGGATTGACTGAATCACGAAGCATATGTATATATCAGTTAGTAATAATTAAATTAAGTCAGATAAATTTTCTAGCAAACATTATAGCTTTAGCTACTTACTTGAATGATCGTTTTGGCTATTTGAGAAGGCCTTCATTTTTTTTCCTCTAAAATATTAGAATAAATTACCTATCTTCCATATTACTTTTTGAGAAGATCTGTAAATGGGAGGAACTACTTAATTTGATTTGGTTTCACTTCCAACTTAAATCTCTTTACATCTTCAATGTCAATAACATAATACTCCATATATTCCTAGAAAACATTTGTCTCATACTCGGTTTCTATTTTAGGTTTTATTTGATTTCCTAATTAATATCTATGATATTCCTTTAAGACTATTGATATATTGTTATGTGGATAGAATATGGCATAGTCACAACCATATTCGAAATCATTAAGAAGTGAGAAGTTTCTCTTCATTTCTATTTGTTGGCTACCATTATATTTATCAACTTCCTATTTAAATATTTAATAATCTGCCATGATATCATCCATTTTTTATTTTAAAGTATCTGTGTCACTTTCTTCTTCTTCTTCATCTGGGTTTTTGAATTGATTAACTTTACTTGTGTGAACTACACTACTGGCAGAAGACATAAGTGCTTAAGAAAGAGATTTGGTGATACTAAATATCTCTGATTGTTTGACTTAAATCTATTATATTTGTTAAGCAGATTATTTGAATGTTGTTTCCCAATTTCTACGTCTATTTCTATCTTCTTTGAATTTAGATTTCAACTTAAATCCCTTTTATATTGAATCTCCATCTAGAGCAGATACATTCTAATCATCAACATTACATTCTTCAACCATGAATTTATGTGTAGGAACACTCTTTTAAATAACTTCTGCAAATCGTTCTAGTTCTCTTCTATTTTTTAGAGCATTGTAATTAACTCTATCTTTCCTCATGAAATCCTTCATTATAGCTTTGATACAACGAGATTTAGTTTTCTAGTACACATAGAGATCAACAATGAAGTGTAGAGAGGGACAATCTCTAATAACATGCCCTGGTAGATCGCATGCATAACAATGTACATTAAGGATTTGTAATTCGCCTTTATTGACTTCTTGATTAATTTAACTAAATCTCTCCCTATCACTTGGGAATTTATCTAATAGTTAAATGAAGTTTTGCCTCTTTAGGAGGAAGACATCTGTAAATCCATTACTTTTTGCAGACGCAGTTCTACCGGTGTTTCCAAAAAAACTAATCTCACCAAATATGGACTTACTTGCTAACCGAGCAACAATTTGTCTAGTTTTTATCAAAACTATATTAATTTATCCTTCTTATATGAAGTATAGAGATTATTCATTTTTTGGTTCATCTTCCAAAAACACATATTCATCAGGTTGGATGGTTTATTCGATGAGAATTTGAGTTAATTCAATTAAAAGTCGTCTAGAGAATAAATCACATAGTAATTTATAACTAGCTAGAATTGTGCCATTGACTTGTATTGTAAATTCATACTTTAATGAGAGTGAGAGATTAGAGCAAATAGATTCTAAATTGATGCTTCTATGTGAATCCCAAATATATTGCAAGTAACGACGAACTTTATTTTGTAGTTGCTTTGGTATTTTAACTTTTGCCATATAATTATTAATTTCAGCAATTCTTTTTTGATATTAGTCTTACTTTTAACTCAATTGCTGCATTGTATTACCAATAGTGTTCATGGTGAAAGAGAACACACCACAAGCGATGAGTAAGAAAAATACACCAAATAGTCTTTCAAGTGGTGTTTGAGGTGATAAATCTCCATATCCAACAGTAATCATGGTAGTGACTGCCCAATAGACTGAATTGACATATCTAATTACCCATGGTTCATCGTAAAGATGATAAATTTCAAGCCAATTATAATCAGATGATTCACTAATCCCTATGTAATGAAATATGCATCCTAGCCAATGTGACCAAAACAATACAAAAGCACACAATTTAAGAAAACTACCTATAGTTTATATAGCTGAACTATCAGCAAAGTATTCCTCTATTTTATCAAGAATAGCTTTAAGTTTAGCTAGCCTTAATAATCGAATCACTTTAACAAATCTAAAGAATTTAAGCACTCTCAATATTTTTGTACTGTTTTTGAGATTGGTTTCGGAGGTAGATATTTCATCTTCCGCTGATCCAGTTAGCACTCCATTTAGTAGCATATCATATGGAAAAGATGAAGATACATCTATCCAAAACCATAGTTTGAGGTATTCGACTGCAATATTTCTATATGAATAACTTATGTTTCCATTGATATAGACAGCAGTATTAAAAGTGACTAATATATCTAAAATGAATGAGAATGTGACAACATATTCAAACTCAGGACTAGCTTCAATAGTGAAACTAATAATCATGGGAATACTGATGATCTCATATAATATGAGTAGCATACAATAAAAATCCCACATTAATTTGCCAGCACTATCTGGACCAAATGTAAACCAATATAATTCTGGTTATTTGTTACGTTTATTGAGAGCAATACCAGCATTATCTGATTAAGATGATTTTGATAATTCTCTTTGCCTCTCATTTCGTTCTTTCTCATCCATGTCTAGATTGTCAAAAGGAAGCAGAACATCATCAATATCTTGTAGTCGTTATTCTAATTTTATTCGACCAAAGTAGACAGAGGAATCATTTAAAATGTATGATTCTGTTTATGAGAGTTCTGCCATTTCTTTGCGGTCTTATTTTGATTTTATGAAGTAGTCTAACTTTCTGTTATCTAAATACTCTCTCTTGCTTACCAGAGCTTAATTTTCATTAACAACTCTGGCAGAGTATTAATCAATGTCCATAGAATTCATCATAAATATATCATTGTAAAAACACAATAAATAACAAAAACTTCACTATATTCGAATAATTTGGAACAGGAACATCTGAAGGACATTTTTCACATGTATTAGAATTCCAACGATAAGATTACTCCATAAGGTAGTAACAATCATCTTTACCCAATTGTTGTGGATTTCCCTCAATACATTAACCAGATTCCCATTAACAAATTGTAACATTCTTAACAATATCTTTTGGATCATAGCTATGAACAACTGTACAATCTTAATTTGATTAATAATGTGAACATTTCCTATCAACACATCCTCCATTTTCTGGTTTGCATGAATGACTATTATAATAGCATTTCATAATATTGCTTCCGATGTCAGAACATTTCTGTAGCATTTAACATTAACCATTCATCCATATACATTCTCCATCAGAGCCATAATTACTATCACAATTATCCTCTTAATATGCTTTACAGAGTGGCAAAGTTAACTCTATACAATTATAACCATCAACTGATGTGCATAATTCAGAAATATTTTCACAATCAGTCTTAGATCCTTTAAATTTCGTACATGATATGAAATCTATGCATTTTCCCTCATAAAAAGCGCAATTTGTTCTTTCAATACACATATTTTAAGTTTGAATAGAGCTACATGCTCCAACATCAACACATTTTTAGAGATCTTCTCTCCAAAAACACCAAAAATTCTAATCACAATCATGTTCAAATAACTGGTCACAAGTACATTTATTGGTTACGTCGATTGATGACGCTAATGATATAATTAAAAGAATTATAATCATATTAATAAGTCATTTCTTTTTCATAACTCCTAACTCAACTAATCTTGCACGCACTTCTTCCCTTTCATCTGTCATTTATATTTTATTGATTGCGGTTGAATAACATTAAAGTTCTACAGCAGCAATTGCTAACATACGATTTAAGAAATGTTTCCACAATCCTTTAAATTCATCATCCCTATCTTCAATGTAGGTTTTATAAGTAAACTAAAATGTAGATTTCTTTTCCTTTTTTTCTCTACTTACGTCTTATAATTGTTTTTCTACTTACAACAATTTATCATTATTTTTAGTCAGAGATTCATTTTTCTTCTCTTCCAATTTCTTTTCTTTGTGAGCAAGCTCTTTATACTCATTTAGTGATTTTTTTTGTGTTTCAACTGACTTTTAACTGTCACTTAAACTAGGTAAAATTTTCTTTTATATTAGAGCAATCAATCCTTTATCGTTGTCCTTATCTATGGGATGTACAATCTTCTCACATACACTCTAAATAGCTATTTTCAATTGTTCTAACATATGTAAAAGGGATGGGAACTGTTGAAATGGTTCCTTAGCCAATCCCTCTAGAAAAACTGCTAATGAATTATATATGTCCTTGCGCTCCAACTCTATTTTCATTATTTTTTCAAAATGCCCTTTCAATTGTTACCAGAAACGCTCATCCTTACACAAACTTTAATATATTTCTTCGAATTGCTGATCAGACACTTCATTCTACATTAATAATAATGGTCATTTCAATAATATATTTTCAATGCATTGTCTAAAGTTCTCGAAATCTGCCTCATCCTAGAACCAAATGTTGAACACTTTCATTTGTTCATCCTAGAAGTGAAAGTAGTACCATTATGGCTTTCCCTTACTCAACTCATAAACTAATCCTTTCTTGATTGTCCTTACAAAATCTTGCGTTGAGTTTTGATTCAAGATCACAAATAAATGTTATTCAGCTGTTTTGAGAATAAAGAAGGGTCCCTAAAATCCTGCCTAATGCCATAATTATGTGCATTTGTCGAACTCATTCAAACTAGTAAACTTGCCTGTGTAGAGGATTGAGTCTAGGGTGGGAAACAGTTTCTTGAGGTAGGAGAAATTGATTTAATCTCTTAACATAAATAATCATTTTAATCTCTAATTACCAAGTAATTTGCTGAGGAAAATTTCAGCATCTTACTTAACATCAGACATATGTATGAATTGTGCACTCTTTGTATATTATTCCAAACCTATTGCACATTAGTACATTAGCATATTGAGGTAGTGCTTCCACATTGAGCAGAATTCTTAGTTCTTTTCGTTGATGTATATTTAATATTGAGTATTGAGTGTTTGTCCTGCAAGCATTTTCTCTTTTTTCGCTTGCTCATATGCTTAATATAATTCTTTTTGTTTGGCAGGGTCAGGATTCTTGCGTTTTTGATCTTTGTCAGCTTCAATAACTGTTTTTGCCTTATAATCATCAAGAAGTTTTTGTTTAGCTTTGATTTGTTCCAATTATCCAGCTAAACTTAGTATAATTTTCGAGTTAATTGTGTTAACGTATTCAAGGTTGGTTTTTTGGGCTTCGTCGAGTGCGACAGCAACTGATTTAACTATTTCAGATAGTTTCGGTATTTCTGTGACCAATTGTTTTTGAATTCTTTTTATGCTATCTATTAGGCTTTTGTTGGCTGTGTTTACTTTTTCATAGGCCAGTGCAAGTTCCTTAAAAAGTGCTTACAATTCTTCAAAGCCTTTCTTATCATTGTTCAAAGATAGATTAATTTCTTCGTGTTGAATTTATGTTGCCATTTTATTATATATAATCAATTCATTGTTGATTTGAAAGGAGATTCCATGTTCACGATTTTGCAAGTAAATGCAAAATTTTCTAATTAAAACTATTGAATCCCAATCAATTCAACTAAAATGTTAAGTAATTTATGGAAGAAGTGTTTGTTTGATTCATTGATTTATTTGACCTTCCCTTTTAGAAGCACTTCCAATTGATTTTCATCAAGTTGATGCATAGAGAAACTACTAACATTATAATACTTAGTTAGAGATATCATTAAAATATAGAGAAGAGGCACATTTGTGAAAAAAGTTTCCGATTTGAGATTTAGTGAAAAGATAGCAGCATTATCGCGCAATAAATTCATCATAAGAGCACTCAACTAACGATAGTTTAATGGTTGAATCTTCACATTAACTAGTGAGGATGGTCTCACTAAAAGTGCAGCAAGAATATTCTTGAGAGATTCAGTATGATAATGTTGTCTATCTATTTTCTTTAGCTTTCTTAATATTCCTTTGTAAAGCAGGGGATACACATTCTCAGAGTAACTTTTCTTTGTTATAAATTTTAAAATTATCTATGTTTCTAGGATAGAGTATTTCCAACATTCAATCATGATATGTTGATTGTGATCCTTCCAAAATGCCTCAAAATTAAACTAGTTTTTGGTCTCATTAACTTTGTAATGTAAGTAAGTCATAGCAGACATTTTGTGTTAAGAGAATTGTAATTCTCTCAAAAAGTCAATCGCGAAATGGGAATATTCCTTGAGAAACTATTGATTAGTGAATGCAACTGTAAATCTATCCCACTCTTGATTGTAATTCAAAATTATCAGACTATCTTTAATTAGGTCATCGAAAACATTATACTAATTTACACTTTTCTCCTTTTAAAGGAATTGTAATCTGAGGTTCTGAATTCTTTCATATTAATGAAACCATGTTTAGAGGGCTAAAAGTACAAAAACAACACACAAATAACTAAATGGTCGCAAGTATATTTTAGTGGCCAAAAACAGAGCCAACAGGCCAGCATTTAGTAAGGGATGAGACGAAATGTTGATTTACGTTCCCATTAGGATGGCAGTATCTTCAATCCACAGGGTTTCATTCATCGTTAGGTGCATCAATTGGGGGATAAATTATATGGCAGATGCACTTAAAGTAAATGAGACCATTACATAGCATATATAATTTACCCATTCCCCTCGTATAGTAATCTTATATAAAATATATGAATATAGTAATGAGAGGACGAAATAGGCAACTGCTAATAAAATTTAGTTCTTAATAACCCAATATGTTCCTTAAAATAAGTATGAAATTATGGGAATGGAGAGTTTGTAACCCAATCCTTGTTTTGTGAGAGCTGCTTAAGTTTATTAATATTTATGTTCAAGTTTTGGATCTGAAAAAGTGAGTGTTAATTTATTCATTAATTTAAAGCAAGGGGGAATTTTAGGGTCATTAGATTAAAAAGAATAAATTTTCTGATTTCGATGTAGCAATATAAATTTTATATTGAAATCAGAAATTTAATCTACTCGGGGGAATGCCCTTGAACAAGAAATGCCAAATCTGACAAAAATTAAGTTTTATAAAGAAATGCCTAATATAATTCGAATTATATAAAAAATTAATAATTATATATTTTCCATTCATAATTAAGTTGCATGCTAATCCATCTCTTGTTAGAGTTCTTCTATAATGATTACTCATATAGAGATTTGATAGAATGATCTAACTTTTTATTTCTTTTGAATGATTAACTTTTCTTCAAAAAAGCTCTAATCTCATGACCATAAATGCGTAATATCCAAGATTTATTCTACTACTTCTTTAAGTTTATAATATTGCAAAATACAAACAAAACTAGAGAATTCGTAATTAATTAATTGATTGCTTTTGTATATTTTTAATGATTTTTATTTCAATAGAAATCAGAAATTTTGTTCTCTAAAGGAATGCCTCGAAGAAAGAAAAGCCAAATCTAAAGAAAATAATTAACAAGAAATGCCATTAATATAAATCAATGACTTTTCCTTTATGATATAGTATTTCAAAACCAATCTATTTCTTCTCCTAGCCCTTCACCAGTGATTACACATCTGGCTTAGATATGCCATAATTATTAAACATTTTCAATTTATACCTAATCACAGTTCTCTCCATTTTATTTTACAAAAATTAAGAAAACTAAAGGTTATCGTTCGCAAAAGGAAATTGAAGGATGACCAACAGAGTAATAAAGAAACTCATCAATATTATAAAACCATTCTTTTATAAAAGGAAGAATATTAATGATTAAAATCAGAAATTTTATTCTATGAAAAGAAATGCCATTGAAAAAGAAAAGCCAAATCTGAACAAACTAACAACAAGAAATGCCAAAAAATTTAAATATCAATGACCATTCTTTTTTATAGTATTTAAAAGCCAAACCATTCCTTGTTTCAGACCTTCTCCAGTTGTAGCACAGGTGGCTTCGATATGGTACAGTTATTTAACTTTGTAAATTTGGAGCTTTTCGCCGATTTCTTCTATCTTAATGACTGCTACATCCATTTTATTAGCAAAAATTAAGAAAACAGATTCTTAAAGGTGTTCATCATCAAAAAGTTTTTTGAGTTCTTCCAAAGCTTCAGAAAAGGCATCCGAATCTTATAAATCTATAACAAATATCACTCCCTGAGCTTATGAAAAATAAGGGTCCCATAATGCTTTTATCCTATAAGGATGTATATCCCAGCAAGTTAGAGCAAGGTTTGCAGTATTGATTGTTGCAATATGAAAAGCAATATTTGGAATTTTGTGGATTACATCTCCAAGATTCATGGAATATAGTATTGTTGTTTTTCCAGCATAATCTAATCCCAGCATTACAATGTTTATGGGTTTTAACTTGGAAAAAGAGAAAAGACTTTATCCCATTGTTATAAAAATTATACTCCATAATATACAATAACTAAAATTTTATAAATCAAAGGCCTTTCTGTTATATGGTATTTGTGAGCCAATCCATTCCTTGTTGTAGTCCTTCCCCAGTTATTGCACATGATTCTTAGATATGGTACAATTGTTTAACTTTGTCAATTTATAATTTTTAGCAGATTTCTTCAACCTTAATCACAGATCGATCTATTTTATTAGCAAAAATTAAGAATATAGCATCTTTAAGTCTTTCATCGTTAAAAAGTTTTTAAAGTTCTTCCATAGCTTTAGAAAATTCATCAGAATTTGATAAATCAATAACAAATATCACTCCCTAAGATTATTCGAGAAAAAGATTCCATAACGCTTTTATCCTATTAGGATGTATGTCCCAACATGTTAGAGCAAGGTTTCTAGTATCGATTGTTTCAATATGAAAAGCGATTGATGGAATTTTGTGAATTACTTTTCCAAGATTCATTTTATATAACATTGTTGTTTTCCCTCCGTTTTCTAATCCAAGCATTACCATTTTTATAGGCTTCCCCTTCGAGAAAAAACTCGACATATTTTAACCCATTGTTATTTAAATTAAAGTTTCCCATTCCACTTATTAAGCGATTTTTTCCTTTAAGGAAATTGAAGGAAATAATAATTAATTACAAATTTAATGAAACTCTGATCAAATAAAATGGAAAAATGAACTTCATTAAATTTGAACATAACAACAACAACAAAATGCCAGAATTATACATATCACTTTTTTAAGGCATTTGCAAGCCAACTCATTCCTTGTTTCAGACCTTCCCCAGTTGTTGCACAGGTGATTTAGATATTGCACAATTATTTAACTTTGCCTATTCTTTCAACCATTTCTTCTATCTTAATGACAGCTTTATCCATTTTATTAGCAAAAATCAAGAAAACAGCATCTTAAAGTTTATCATTGTCAAAAAGCTTTTTGAGTTCCTCCAAAGCTTCTGGAAATACTTTTGAATCTGATAAATCAATAACATATATCACTCCTTGAACTTATTCTAAAAATTTCTTCCATGAGGTTCTTATTGATTGAGGATATATATCCCAACTAGTTATAGCAAGGTTTTTAGATCTGAATGTTTCGATATTAAATCCAATTGTTGGGACTTGGTTAACTATTTCTCCAAGTTTCATTTAATATAGAAGTGTTGTTTTTCCAGCGTTATCTAATCCAAGCATAATGATGTTTATAGGCTTCCCTTTAGCAAAAGAAAAAAAACTCGAAATACTTTATCCCATTGTTATTTAAATAAATTGACCATACCACTTGGTTAAGTAATATTTTCCTATAAGGAAATTGAAGTAAATTTTAATTAAAACCAACCAAATAATGAAAGAATAATTAGTTTTGCAATGACACTCTTATCTAATGTAATAGAAAAATTGAACATAATTCTGAGTTCTGATACTCTTATTAAATAGTACGTATCAATGTTCAATCAAAGTAAATTCCGCAAACTCATATTTCTAATCTTAATAATTTAATTAATAGCATGAGTTCGAAGCGAAAGTAAGTAAAATTAGAATCAGAGAAGAAGGTTAAGTAGGAAGATCTTTCTGATTATGAGGGTTCATTTAATGAATCCAATGATGAAGAACCAAAAAGCACTGGGAAACAAAAGACAAGGCATGACAATTCTCTTTCTGTGTTGACAAAAAAGTTCGTCGAACTGATTCGGAATTCTGAGGAATTGACAATAGATTTGAATGTGGCTGTCAATGATTTGGGTGTACAGAAGAGACGCATTTATGATATCACAAATGTGCTTGAAGGCATAGGGTATATTGAAAAGATATCCAAAAACAAGATCAAGTGGGTGGGAGCTACAGATGACCCCCAATTGGAGACTGAGTTAAGATAGATTAAGTAGGAATTGGAACAATTACAAGATGAAGAGAAGACCATTGACTATTGGATTGAGTATTTACAAAAGAATTTGCAGGAGAAGTTCTAGACCGATCCTGAGGTAGCTAAGTACACTTACCTTACACATGATGACTTCAAGGAACTGTCCAAGAGCTAACAAGCCGAACACAAGGGAGAGGCGCTCTTTATAATAACAGCGCCAAAAGGCACTTCAGTCGAAACTCCTCAAGATAACAATCCAGAATACCCATATCAAGTATACTTGAATAGTTCCAAAGTATAAGGAGTGAACAATGAGATTCAAGTTTATATTTGCTCAGACGAGAACTACCCCATAGAGTATGAGAAGAAATAAAAATGACACACATTAATATATCATAATTAATGACTGATTTAAACTGAATAGGCCTCAATTTCATCAACTTGAAATTCTTTATCTCCTGTAAGTTTTGTGGTTCCATAACTTGGGTTATTGCCACATTCATCACTAATAGTGATTAAAGAGGGGACAGTAATTAAATTTTTATCAAATAGAACTATGTCTTCTCTTTCTTCAATAGTTTGATTACTGATGCCTAATATATAACTCTTATTTTTGTAGAAAAACACACCAACGATCTTATTGTAATCGAACACTCTAATCAAAATTAAAAGATTTTCTGCACCATAGCAACGTGACTCAAAAGTGGCAACATCATAACCATCTCTTGAACCCACATACTGTCTCCTCAAAAACACTTATTAAAAAATGGTTATTCCCAAGTTTTCAAATAAATAATTCAATTATGATGGACTATCAAGTGTGAGGGGTTCGCAATCGCATTCAAATTTTTTTAAAGTTGATACACTTAATTATAGTGTTTAAGTGAAAGGTTTGATGATTTAAATCTCTGAACTAGTCATATCTGCCTCTTAGAAGAATTGACTGGCTGTAGTTTGTACAAGAAATGATTCTCTATCATTAAAGTCGCGTTCACTCTCTTGTAATTAATTAATTGTCTAATCTTTTTGAAATAGATCACTTTTTAGGGTTTCTATTTCCTTTTTAAGGTTTTCTATTTCTTTATCCTTTTCAAATAGTTTTTGATCCAATTTTTATTCTATTGTTTCTAATAAGGAATCCTTTAAATTAGTTGTACTTTTCATGCTCGTCTCTAGGGCAATGGTCAATTTTGAAATCTCCTGCTTTAGTGTTTGATTCTAATCCTGCAATTCAAACATTCTCTTTTTCACCAGATAATTTTCACTGTTACGTGGGTCAAAGTAATCTGATAATTGTTTTTATGTTTTTGGTTATAATCTAAATAAACAATAATCTTACTTAAACTCTTTGACTGATTAGTGTGTCTTCTATATTGGGGGTTCTTCAAAGATCATACTTTATGATTTAAGGGCAATATTATGATAAATAGTTTAATATTCATCACTAGTTAAAGTATCTCTATCAATTAATTAAATTATGAGTTCTTTCAAATGATCTTCATCTTCTGCATACATTTCTAACAATTAGAATAACTCAATATTAGACAGATACTTTCTCTATTATGGTTTAGTGTATTTGTATGTATTATGAGCTGATATCAATTATACAAAACATGAATTATTGAGGCCAAGTGCATCTGTAGGTGTGGACTTTTTATGATTCTTCTTTATCTTTAACATACCTATATCTAAGATTTAAAGGAAAGCATCATTATGAGAATCTAAAAATTCATAACAAGCATGTCTCAAATCTTCTAGACCATATAATTCGCTTAATTGGAATGCAAGTGTGAAGCTCTTTTTACATAATAAAAAAGCATTCTCAATTTATCTGCACAGTCCTTCACACTTAATGAAACTGCATATCTGATACGCTTAATATAATTCAGAATAGGTATTAATTGAGTAAGTGCCTCCATATATGCACTTTAACACTCCTTCAAAGACATCTGGATCATACTCATTTATAGATATGATTGATTTGTCTACATCAAAGAAAGGACTCTCAATTCTGAGATGTGCCTTCTGTAATTCAAATCTTTTGTTTTTGACTTAGATAGTCACATCAGCATGATTATCTTTTGGGAATTGCTCAAGTAATTTTTTATTGACAGATAATTGTAACACTGTTATAGTTGTTCTACTAGGAGATTCAGATGATGGATGAGCAGCAGTTTATGGTCTTTGTAACATTGTGTTTTATTTATATTTATTTTTTCATCTACCCAAGATATTCTTGGTACCTCTGGCAGCCTTGAAATCATCACATGGATGTCTGTAGAATGAAATGATCTTCTTTCCCCATGAGAATTGGGAGACCATGTATCCCTTTAAATTGATGTCATCCTTTGATCCTGGAATCCAATTATGAGTTTCGTGTAATTCTTCCAAATCAGCTTCTAATCCTGGATAGAAATCATAATCCTCGTGAACTTACATATTCGAATTTCATACCCAAATAATCATTTCTGTCACCATACTATTCTAAATCCAATAATGCCAATTGTTGATCCAAATAATAGTTACTCCAAACTGCGCTGTGGAAAGTGAGCTCATTTTCCAAATCTTCTAATTCCTTGCTTTGTGATGACACAACTTGATGGCAAATACGTTCAACATCGAATTCCTTGTTCAAAAGTGTTTCGTGACCTTTCTAGACCTTCTCTACAAGTCCTTCTGTTGTGATATTGTCTTTCCAATAGGCCCAATCAATTTCCTCTAATTTCACGAAAGTTTACTTGTGCTGCAGCTCCACTTGGCTTTGAATAGAAATTGAATAAGGAGCTCAATTGAGATGAGTAGAATCTACTCTCCAAAGTGTTGGCCTTCACTGTTAGAGTTTGGAGCCATTTATTCACTCTCTCGACATTGGGTCCTGGTCTAGCTGCCACAGTCTTATTCCTAGTTGAGTTGGCAATTAATCTTCTCATATCCAAAATTAAATAATTTATTTCATTCAATCACTTCCTCGATTGCTACCTCGTCGTATTTGCTCTAAAATAAGGTGTAATACTCCATGGACATCAGTACAGGTTACTTTTCAGGTGACTCAATTCTTAACACTCTTTAATTGAAATCCTTAACCTGTTTCTGGCAATAAACCTTAGCTGCCTATAAATTAGGCACATTATGGATATCGATAGGCTGTAGTAGAGATTCAATAAAGGTAGGCTTGATATGATATCGTCGTTTTGTGATATGATCAATGCATTTGAATTCATTTTCTTCTGGAATGTAGTGTGCAGATGTAATGATATCCACACATTATCCTGTTCGAGTATAGACTCTATACACATTCTTTTATCCTGGGAATGTAGTTTTGTCATATTCTTCTGATAACTTCATCACAGGTTGTTTTTTGCATTCAATTAATTTGTAAACTAAGCCTAAAGCTGGTTATTTCTAACAAGTCACTAAATGTGTTCCAATTCCAAATATATCGATTTAATGTCCCTTCTACAAAAATGATTTTAGGGCTTCTTCATTGATATCGTTTGAAGCAGCCACTTTATACATTGATGTATCTTTTCCAAATTGTTCTCCATATTATTTGAATAGTTTCTTAGTTTAGCTAAAAATTATAGCAATCATTACATAGAAAGTTCAGCCAAATCTCCAGAATCTAGTCTCACTCCCTTAGCCTTGATTCCTGCATCATCTAATGCAAATGCAACAGCAAGGAAATTTGGGACGCCAGAGGACAGAGTGTTGTAAGTGTCTACCAAACAAAGGAAATTTGATGAGCATGATTGTGCATATGCAATGAATGAAGCCAATTCTCCAAGATTTGTTTTGATGTTCATTTTCTTATGGTATTCTATGGCTCTAATTTTGATATTGATTCCATTGATTTCGACTGAATGTACATCATTCAATTCATTAAATGAAGTGACAAAAGAATGTGCAATTGTTCCTGAAATAGGGATGCCAAATTTTTATCCTGCTAACATATTACTGCTGCCATCGAATCCTCCTAAATACGAGTATCTAGTTGCACTAAGTCCACCATCTGGACCTTAGGCTCTTCTTAACCCGAACTCAAGTAAGTGAACTTTTCCGGCTAAGGACCTGAAACGACTAGCATTAGTTGCAATCAAAGAAGGAAATGAAACCAGATTGACTAAGAATAGCAATCTTAGTACTTAAAGCTGTTTCGATGAGTTAGCATATTCCTTGTGGTCCTTCTACAGTAATTAAGGGTTCTTTGGGGAAGCAAATCGATCCTTCAGGCATAGCACGTAATGTCACTTGCGATGTGTCCAAATTCCGAAGATAATCAAAGAATTTCGGGTTGGCATCAGGAGGTAAAATGCTTTTATAGTAATAATAATACTGTTTCTAGACATATTCGATATCATGTTCTGTGAACTTGAAATTCTTAATATAGTTAGCGACTTCCTCTAGTCCGGCGAAGATCACATATTGGCCGCCGAATGGGCACTTCCTGAATAGCAACTCAAAAGCAGTGTGATCATTCTGCATGTTGTTCTGGAAGAAGGCATAAGTCATGACCATCTTGTAAGAATCGTTGAGAAGAACACTCAAAATATTTTGTTCTTACATATTTTAATTTAATGAAGCAAATGAGAGAGAATTTTCATCTTAAAATTAGAACTGAGTACAGGTAGAAGGAATTCGCGAAAAAGCGATTTGTTTAAGTGTTACCGACTTGCTAGTTTTATAAATAGGCTGTAATTGAGAACAATATACAATAATTACTTTCAGATTTAGATGATTCTAATACAATGTAGTTCATTTCATTTTTGAGTTCTGTAGAAGATCACCAATGTAATCATCACTTAGTAGGTGAGGGGGCTTTGGTAGCTGCAATTTAATCTTGCAAGGAATTGCTAGCTTTATATGGGCATTCTAATAAAGAGGATGTAAAATTGAATTATGTAATTTGAAGTGATAATTTTAGTTACTTTCTATTTTGGGTAATTTAATTGATTTTGTAAAATTCCCTAATCCTGATTATAGTGAAATTATATAAACAAGTTTGAATGTCAGTAAACATTCCTCATAGGATTTGCTATAAACTCTAACATGGATTATTGATGAATACTAACAAAAGGCCATTTTGCCTGTTACTGAATTAAAAGCAATTTATCAGTTTCTATTCGAAAATCTAATGCATTGGCAGATAGTCTCCCAAACAATAGATACTTTAATAAATGTATAATTCAAATAGAAGATTTTGATCAATGATGAATATCTTCATAATTTAATGCGATGTATTGTGGATAGCCAAGAGGAAATGATATTTTGTAAGTGTTGTTGTATATTGGTCAATATGACAGAAACCTCTCGTGTCTCATTATCTCTTGACGTGATTCAAAGGCTAAGTGAACTTTTACAGCGACATGATTACTTACCCCTTTTAAAATTATGCAATATCTACTATCCTGAATTGTAACTTTCAAAGGATGATGTACTTTAGCGATTAGCTCTTTGTCTTAACAATGAAAAATTAGAATAATACATTTAGTTGGCATAGCGAATGATAAGCGATTAATTGATTTCAAATGATGAATTTAGAAAAGCCCTGAAAGATATGGATATGACTAATTAATGTGAAGATAATAAAATTTTAGTTAAGTCGTTGCTACTTCAAGATTGATGTAAATATATATATTGTTCAATATCACTAAATAAGTCTAGTAATTGGTGTCGCATTGGTTTGAAACTGTACTTAAACCCTATCAAATTGCGATTTGGGGATAAGTGATTGATATTCACTTTCTCCAATTTCTCTGGGAAGTTTTTGTAGGTATGGAATTTCTGTAACTATTTCTTGTATTCATCCACAGACTACATATTATATTTTATTACATTCTTCACTTTATCCGTTTTCATTCTTTATTCTAGTTATTCTTCAATAGTCTACTTGAACACAGACTTAGTTAAATGCATTGCTGGGATTTTTTTCTCAAAAAATTTTCGTTTCTTCTATCTTTCATGTAAATCTTTAACACTCTGAAACATATCCACATCGTTTTACAACACTCCATTTTTAGTGATGCATCTTTGGGGTCTGTTGGGAGTGGACATCTCCACCTAAAATTCATAGTCCTACAATATTTGATCAGCCAGAGCATTAAAGTCTAGGAGAGTGCTCAATTTTATATCAGTATCATTTCCTTATATTAACCCTAGTTTCGATAACACCATGTTGTTCATGACTTGAGATTGATAATTAATCCTTTTGATATAAGTTTTCACGTATTCCACACCATGTTTACGAGCAGCACTATCTGCTGATTCTTTGATAAAATTCATTGCTCGATCATGATACTCTTTTGCTAATCGTAGTTCTCCCTGCACATAGTACAGCACACCAAACTGATCATATATTGAGGCTTCACTCTCAGTGTCTCCTAGGTACCAAACATATTGAAGAGCTTTCTTAAGGAAGATCTTGCTAAGGTGGTACGATTGCTGGAGCTTACACAGATCACCCATTTAGATAAGTGCTTCTATTTTGAGACTTTGATTGTTTTGTACGTCTGCAAGTACTCTCAAGACATTATAAGTATATAATCCATTACCAAATTCTCTATTAGAAATGTATTGGTCAGCTAGTAAGTGCAGTGATTTTCCAAAAATATTCAAGTCATAAGCAATACATTGTTAAACTAATTTTTTTGTGACTAGGTTACGAAATAAGATACCATCTATAGCTTCATCCATTTGTCTATCATAAATTAATTTTAGAAGCTCCTTTTTTTAGGTACAAGTAGTATTGTCTTCACTCAATAACTTCCTTGACGTTGACAGTATCTAGTTGTGTTTTTTGTATAGATAAGGGAGCTTGGGCACCTGCCGAGACGAGATGCTTTAGTTATTAAGAGTGGTCTCAATCTGAGATGTATTCGTAACTTGCTTCTTCGATTTCATTTAGTTATATATTAAATCAAAGGACTAACTTTTTTCCAAATCTCTTTTTAGTCTTTTGCAATGCTTTCTAATCGTCAAATCTGTTGCCTGTCAACACCAATTAAAAGTTCTCTCCTGTTTGTAGTAAGAACTTCTCTATCGCCTCCCTTGATTAATCATCAATTTGATTCATGGACAAATTGATCAACCAAAGTCGAGAATTGCGGACTATGTACCAATTATTATCAATTTATTGAATCGGCTCTAGAACAGGGACTGGCTCCTTAATCTTGGCCTTTTTATTTCGCTCTATGATCGAATCTCGCTCTTTCTCCTTAACCTTGTACTCTTCATACTCTTCCTAAGACATGAGGAATCGACCAACATTTGACACTATTCCATGTAAATCGTCAAATGATGTTATTGCATTTCGAGCAAGTCCCAAAAATTCCATAGAGGCATTAGATTTGAGCATCTCTCCAATAAGGTCTAATGATTGCTTGGATAATTTGTTATCATAGAGGTCTAAGCATTTCAAATTCTACACTGAGCGACAAAGTGTATTGACGAGTTTTTAATCTATGATTAGTGAAAGGAGTTACTCAATTGACATGATCGCAGAGTGAGAAATTCAATTCCCTGAATAGTTTGGAGAAGACAATCGTCTACTTGCTACCAGTCAATGAAGAGTTTCTTGATCTTGTTCTCTGGATTGCTAAGTATGGCTGCCAATTGCTGATATGATTCTGTATCGAGATTGTTATTTGTTAATTTGAGTGTTGTTACTCCACTAATCGATGCGCAGTATTCAAACAATTTCAAGGTAATTAAGTCAACTTTTATCTACATTACTCCATGAATTACCGAATTGATTTATATCAATGTTGGGACTAAATCCCCTTCATTGTCTTCAGGGTTACGAAATTTTGTATTCTCATCAAAATCATCTATATCGATAGTGTGCACTGGTTTAATGAATGAAGGATGGATCGGTACTCCAACCCATTAACACAATACTTCCATGTTATCGAACACATTAGTCTTAAGGAATGAAGTCAGTTCTGGTTTGAAGTAATTTAAGAATTCATTCAATTAATCGAGCTACTCACTAGAATACTTTAAGTATTCATAAAATGGAGAAACCTCTTTGAATAGAGGTTCGAGAGGTTTACGCTCTTCCTTTTTTGGTGGCATTAATATAATTTATAAAACGGATGTCCTTCAAAACGACAATGTTCCTATTGTTCATGATTGTCACCGTGTACACAGAAGACCCGGTAGACAAACTATTCGAATTTTAGCAGCTCATGAAACAAAAGACCAAAATACCAAGTACCAATTTCGTAATCCTAGAACAGCAAGTGAGCGAGTATGATAGTTCTGACATTTTCAGTGAAGGATACATTACAGTTGATGAATAATATGATGAGTATGAAATCTATGAAGAAGAGTATGAAGATGATGACATGGAAGAAGAATTACTAAAATAGTAGGAAAAAGAACGATTAGAGTAAGAGAGGCTCGAATTATAGAGATTAGAATAATAACGATTAGAATAATTGCGATTAGAATAATAACGATTAGAATAGCAAAAAATCGAATAATAGAGATTAGAATAACAAAGATTAGATTAATAGAGATAAGAACTTGAACTACAAAAAAAGAAGCAACTTATCGAAATTCCAGAACAATGGACTGATGAAATTGATGAGGAGCCTGTAATACCCAAGAAGAAGAAAAAGTCAAGCAAAAAGCCATAGGAAGACGAGGAAATTGTTGAAGTCTTGAATACAGCAAAAAAGACTAAGGTTTAGTCACTTTAAGATTTTGAAGAAATGGAAAAAAAGATAGTAAAAAAGAGGAGAAGAAGAGAAGAAGTCTCTGATGAATTTGTTTAGAAGGTACCTGCATAAAATCAAACTTTTATTCACTTTAACAATAAAAATAACAATCTTGAATTGGCTCCATGCAGCAATAATCCAATTTAATAGAGGGCTTGTAGTTTATGCAAATCAGAAGTAGGTTACTAATTAGATGATGATAATTGGTATATGATTGGTTTATAACATGGATATAAAAAGGAGTTCCTACTTTTGATTGAAATAACAAAACAATCCTTTGGTGATAGTTAACTGTACTTGAGTTTTTAATCAAATGGTTCAGCTTGTATGACTAGTGACTCTCTTAAACAGGAAATTGATGTTGAAACTGTTTTGCAGCGATTTTCAGGAAGATCCTGGAGACATTTCATTAAGAATGAATAGTTTGCTCTTCCTTAGACTTTAGAAGGTCGAAGTTTCTAGTTCAAGGCAACATATCAAAACAAACAATTCGTTTTCACTGACTTTGAAGTGAAATTTGCAGCCAATCTTTCCAATCAATTAAAATCCAGAAACAGCGATGTATCAATAAAAACAAACACAGTAGAATTTGTTGCAGAATAGGTAAATTGAATCATAACTTAGATGTAATGTACACTTTCTGGAGTTATTAAATAATAAAATGATGAATTACCATACCTCCTTAAACTCAACAATGGAGAAGCTACTTCACAATTAGAGATCCCAAATTGCTAGATTCCTCTCCACAATGAACTTTTATATGGTGTTTCAGACATGTACTTTGGAGAATACTTTAAAGAGGCATTGTAATCAAAATTGACAGGAAACTTTAGAGCACATCTGAATGCAACAACTTCATTTGAGAATGGTAAATTGAGGGTGAGATTTGCAATGAAGAAATAATTATGATTAAATGATATCTCACTCTTTTTTTGGTCTATCCAAAATACCAGCATTATTAAGTTATTGCACAAATTTATCAAATACAATGATGGCACCTACTTAGTACACATAATACCTCTTGTCTTAGGATAATACATCCAAATTAAAAACATGTTCTTAATTGGATAATATAGTGATAAGAGATCGTGGAATGAAAACCACATAACTCGATCAACCAAAAACATCACTAAATACATTATCCAATATGCTAGCCACAATTTAGATTTTCCATCATCTTTACTCTTAACACATTGTACACTCATATATGCAGGATACATTATTCCAATCAATATCTTTACTAACAAATTACCTGCTCCAAATACTGTAAGAGTGAAGGCCAGCAAAATTATTCCTAAAATCATCTGTCCTGTATTGACATTCAATTTCTATGCCAATTTTTGTAGAGGCAACACATCAAGAAAATCATCTGATATTCTCTTGTAGATATCATCCAAGTTGTCAGGTTCTGGGTTTTTTTAAGGGGGCTTTGGTCCTTGATTCAATTTTTACTCAATTGTCTATTATTCTGACATGTTGTATAATTTAATTAATTAAAATTAGTTAATTGGGTTTTTATAATAGTAGGAAATAAAATTTAATATATATATATATAAGACTGCCAACTTTTAACTTTAAAGAATAATTTAACGAGAAAAGAAACATAAGATCGATGTAAATGTTTATTTTGCCTCAGTCTAATGCATAATTGGTAAAGAGAAAATCAAGTAGAATATTTTAAATAATAAATTGAGTTCTATTATCCATCTAATCATTAATAATTATGTTAAAGAGATTAATATTATTGTTTGTTCTTGCCTTTACAGTGCTAAATGTACTTATCGATCGTACTAAGAATTGTAGCTGTGAAGAACTTGATGAATAAAATTGCATGGCATTTTAACGTGCTTGCTTATGGATAAATCAAACATGCATTCACCCAAAGCCATAGGATATAACTGATGAATTTATATGTAATCGAAAAAAGTTTTGTTGGTCCAAGGAAAAGTAACAGTGTGATGAAATTACAGATTGCTCTTAGTGTGAATAAAACTATTTATGCCCCTATTATTGTCGAAATTATGAGATGTATATAGGTTATAGAAAAGATGTCTGCATATCTCCTGCAATAGGAAAGCAAAACTGTCCAACTGCTTGCGTTAAGAATGATTAAATAAATTATTGTGCTCTTACTAAAGATGGTAAATGTATTTATAAAGATGAATATTACACTTGCGAAGAAAGAACTTAATTAAACTATGATTGCGGAGATTTTTGTAAAGATGTGAATGGTACATGTCAGCCAAAGTAATGTGCAGACTTAAGTAAGGGAAACTGTAGAGAGAATATTCCCATCAACAGAACTCATGAAATATTGTGTGAATTTAAAAATTAGACTTGTTAAGAAATGAACGAAGTTCCAGAAATTTTTGAGGAGAGGAAAGAAAATTCTACTTGCTATACAAACGCCAATTAAACTAAATGGGTTAATGACACATGCTATTAATGTTAAAACTTAGTTACTTATCGTTTAAAGTTGGGGTAATATCTTCTACTGGAAAATTAAACAATTGATACTACTGCAACAGGAAACTCCTCACAAAGTGTGAATTCTTCTGCAAATGCTAATTCAACAACTGCAAATTCAACTTCTGGAAATGGGTAAACTACAAATTCAAATGACTCTACCACTAACCAACAAACCAATAGCATAGGAGCGAGTTAACAAAATTTTGGGATTTGCCAATAATTATTGATAATTTTAATAATAATTTTGAATTGATTATTATTAAGCTTGCAAGGTCTTTATGTATTTTCTCCACTTTTAATGGACAATAGATAATGTGAGAAAATCACAGATAGTTCATTATTCGATGTAACTTATTCCCAAAAGATGGATGTGATTTTGATGAGGTGAATGACATGAAAATTTGGAGATCGCCTTATGGAGCTATAGACAAATGGCCATCAATAACAAATGGCATTAATTTTAGCGAGATCATTTATCATTCTAAAAATAATGTTAATTGATTATTATTATTACAAATATATTCATAATTTTAATTAAAATAAGTAATAAATTTAAGTCATGGTGTCGAAGTAGTGATTGGCTTGTATGTTGAACATTCGACACATTTACTATTATCTGAATCCCATAGATAGTTTTAAAATGAATTAGTGAAGCAATTTGAATAATCTAAATGGCTTATATCATCTGCTTATACACAAACAGTTTCTGCCCATTTGCAAAGTTACAAATCTTCAATAATATTGTTTTATCGCTCTAAAGCACAAGTTGCTTCAGTTGTGAAGTCTGCACAGGTCAAAGCTGAACAAGTGTTATTAGCCCATTAACAACCAAGTCCTATTCCAAAAATAGTACATAATTCTAAATTGACTAATTGACTGCATTATCTAATATCCACAGATATGCAACTCCCTGCCGTCCAATAGCATACTGTCCAAAAGTTAGAAAATCCTGTACAGTCCTCTGCAGTCTTCCCACATGGAGTGTATTCGAAGTCTACACATGAATTCCCTTCAATTGTAGGTTGGCATTATTTTTATAATGCATCATTTCCAATTTTGTAACAATCATATGAATCATTGACGTAGTAATCGGAGCACTTGGTAAAAGTTTCACATTTTGAGACATTCCATGAGCAGGATGGTGCAGCATTACAATCATCTTAAAAGTAATAGTTACTGCAAGTTCGAGTTTGGCACAGGACAGTATCCCAGTAGCAGTTGCTGTGCTCCAAACACGTAGAATCAGTGGTAAACTTATCACATGTGCATTGCTTATCATAAGAGACACTCATGCTTAACCCGATGGAGAGAATAGAAAGAATATAAAATGGGGTCATCTAAATTTGGTTTTTTATTAAAAACTGAATAGCTTTTTTAATTTCTATAATAATCCCTTTTTAATGCGCACTTCTTTCGTAATTAATTTAATTATTATAAGTACGAAGGATGCAAATTTTATGTATTTTGAGACTTTCTTTTGCTATATTGATGTTTCTTATTAAAAATGATATAAAATGCAGAATACGCATATTCATAAAAGAGGTTTAGATTTCTTAAAGCTAACAGGCAATCAAAGGGCAATAACAATATAAAAATAGGGCTATTTTTTGGCATTAAAAATATAGTAAGCCTCAATTAAGAATAGTTATAATATAAATAATTCATGGCATTTAAGATCTACAATTTGGGCAAGTATGTTTTTCTTTTTTCCATTTTTTTAAACATTTGTAATGAAACTAATGTTCACACCCTAATTTAGTAACACGATCCTTTTTTTAAAAAGTTTCTAAACAAATTGAGCATTCTATTTCTTAATCTCCTTAGTATTCCTCCCAACCACCATCCTGATCAACTTCTATTTCAGGAAATTGTTCTCTTCTGAAGAGTTTTAGAAAACTTTCAAAAGAGCATGTTAATAGACAAAAAATGAAAACCAATATAAGGACTGGTATCATGATTCTTAAGTTAACTCCAGCAGAGAACATGAAGAGCATCTCATTAAATTCATTGAAAATGTACAATAGTATGCCCTTGTCATCAGCACATCCAATTAAGTCCTAGTGTCGCATTATGAAATATTGTAACATCGATAAGCCGAGTGAATAAACTGAAAGACCCTCTGATATCAACCAAGCAAAGGCAGCAATGCCATTTTCCAATCCAACGATCAATAACAAAAAATTAGACAATCCTTCTAATTTGTAGGTTGTGCACATATCATGATAATAGTATGTGTATATGAGTAAATATGCTGATGGCATGATTAATTTGTAAATAAGCATAACTCTGACCCAGATTTTGTAATTGAAGTGTCTGAGCTCTGGCAAGAAGCAATCAAGGTATTTATTGAAAATCTCTTAATAAATTGTATTTTGCATGAGTAAATAATTTAATAAAATAAACAACAAAATCTATGATACATGTTATTTACTACTATTTTGTAAAATAAATCACTACTTACATATTTAATCATTATTCATTTTTCATTCTTGTCAATTAATTAACAATTTTTGAAAAATTAAGTTAACCTTCCTTTTCTCTTTACTTTATAATCAACTATCTTGCTTGCTTTGAGTCCATGGAGTCAAATTCTAATTCTATTTCTAGTTGCCCTTTTATTATGTCTACATTCTGATTTTCATTGCCTGGTTCTGTGATTGTAATTATTATTAAAGAGCATTGTCTCATGGAGTCTTCACTCATAAGCCACTTAATTTGTCTTTTATGCTCCATCATTTTTATTGGATCGGAAGTTTACTCAAAAATGTAAATTACTCCTTCGAATTCTATATTTAGTATGACAGATTCCAGGGTTTATTAGATGATAAGATTGTCTCTTGGGCACCAAAGCAACATCTTTTACTTCCCTTAATTATTAACATAAATAGAAAAGTCTTAAGAAGAATTATCTTTATTAACTATCATTCTCTACTTTAATCTTTCACCCACTCTGAATTGAGCAACTTTAGGTCAAGAACTAGGGAGATTCCTAAAATAAGAATGTTTCTAGAAAGTTATTTCCCATTTGATTACCCCATAAAATTAAAATATTCATAACCTTCTCAACATATTAAATAATATAATTATGAATCTTAGTTATAGGGTTGAGGCAAGGAAAATAAGTCTTAAGCCCTACATATATCCCAGATATTATGATATTCCAGAGTCATTTGAGAAGGCATTAATACAAAAAACTAAATTCTTTAATTCTCGATTACACACATCTCAACGATAAACTCAGATTTTTTCTCGTGCTGAAACTTTTAGGGACATTGATGAATTCGATGTAGATCCCTTAAAAAATAACAAATCTGCAAAAAAACAATCAGGAGTTACAGAAAACAATGGCGATGCAAATGGTGATGAGGATGAAAAAACCATATAATCTCTATTTTCTCGCATTAATAGATTTTATTCCCTTAATGGTTACAAGGGCAAGATTCCAGTTAAGTAACTATCTGAGAGAACGAATAACGAAAATGATTAATTGTCTATGGGAAGACGAAGTTCACACTAGTCTTAGAATTCTTACAAAAGATTAAAGTAACTTTATCAATTGGTTCCTCATTAGTATGATGTTTAAGCACTGAATTACAGCTATCATCATCAAGAGACTCTTAAATCAAGCAATCAGAAGAAGAGAGAGATGTCAGAAACTTATGATATTCATAATTGTTCATACACCCGTAACACGGGTCCTACTTAAAAGGATTAAGAAAATAAATCAGTTTAAACTCCAAATGTCCTTGGTTTGCATAGCGCAACTAAGAGATAAAATAGTTTGGTGGTTTAGAGAAACACGAAACAATTCGCAGTTAGTTTATTTACTAAATTGTAAAACATAAAAAGTAAGAAAACTAAAAGGAACTCACTTGTTTCTTGTACAAATTATCAATATTTTTGATTCACTATATTATTTAATGAACATTACTATTTTGGACAAAAATAAACTCATGTTTCAAAAACAAAAAGCCAAGGTCTTCACCTACCATGAGAGAATAAAGTCCCTTTCCCTAATGTTAGAGGAAATGAATAAAACAAAAAACAGAAACTCTATGCATAAGGAATCAGACTATTCATAAGATTATAGATCAATTACGACTCTAACTATGAACAGTAGTTAAAATTTCAATAATTTTGTTTTTGTGAGACCATTGTTGAAGCCTAAGAAAGAAAAGACTTACTCTCCATTTCGTGATAGGAAAAAAGTTGTTTTCAAATAAATTTATGATGTGGAAAAAGCCATAACATGTCATGTAAGATCTAAATCAGCCCTTGGTAATCCTTATTCAAGGCTTCTCTCTCACTCTAGTAAAAAGCACTAAAGCTGTTTATTGGATTTTTGATTGTATAAATTTTGTAAATAAAAATGAAGAGTGATTATTTATTAAAAATAATTAATAGGAATAGAAATTTAATATTCAGATTTATTATTGAGAATAGAAAATAAAAATTCTAAATTAAATTTTATATCATTGTAGAATTTATGAATCCATTTATTAGAATTCTTAGTATTGATCTTTAATTTGTTTCATTAAAAGGTCACTGCTCTCCATCATCTTAGTAATTTGAACCTTTTCATAGATAGCCTATAATATGATTAAAGTATACTAATTTTTATTCCTAAGTTTTAATATTGAAGTGTTTGTAAATTGATTCTATTTCTAAGATCTTCAATCTGATACCCTGATTCATAGCTTTAATAAGTTTTTGATTAATTAAGTGCTACTGATTTCTTTTGGCCAGTTGTTGTTCAACTGTGTGGAATTTAGTGTCCTGTACTTCAGACATTCTCACACTTGTGTTAACTTATTTAATTTGTTTGATATAGTCATTGACTTTAATATTGAGATCTCTAATAGTTTAATCTCTTCTAAAGATTTCATTTTCTAATTATGTGATTTGAACTCTAAATTAGTCTTCTGATTGAGGTTATTTCTATTATTCATCCAATTTTGTTGTTAACAAAGTATTTTACTCTTCTAATTTTTTGCTCTTTTGTTTCTCTTTTTCAAGTTCTTCCATAAGAGCTGTGATTTTTTCTTGGTAAAAGGATATTTCTTTTTCATGAACTAATTCTTTTGATTAATCGATGATAGTTGATTTTTGTGGTTCTTTAGTTGATTGTTGTGGTTCTTAAATTTATTGAATTTCTGTATGTTTCACTTAAGGAGTTTATACTTCCTGTTCTTTTTCATCCTAACTTGGTACAATAATTTATGTAAAATTTGGTGAAGGAGAATAATTGATGAATTCCACTTCTTATAGTTGTTTTGCCAATTCTTATTCTTTAATTAAATTAATTTTTTCTTTTAATTAAAGGAAATGCTTTTATTTTAGTTATTTATTTTGAATTTTAGTCATAGTGAACAAGAGTTTATTCAGCTTTTTTCTTAAGTCAATCCTTTTCTGCAGTCTTTTCTTCATCAAAAATCTTTTAATTGATCGTTATAATTTATGAAACCTATTTAATAAGGCTTTTAGGTTTTTCTTCACTTTCTAAACATAAATGTAAGTTCGATATTATTTTTGTATCTTTATAACATATTTTAGTCGGAATTCACTTAATTTCTAATCCAAAAAGTCTCTAAAAGTATCCCTCATATAGATCTTAGTTTTTCCTATTTAGAAGTTCTAGGTTTATTCATAATCCTTTATAGTTTATCCAAACTATTCATTTGCAATGAGTTTCTAAATTATTTCCTTAATATTATTAACTTTTCCTTTAATTAGATGCTTATATTTTGCAATAAAGTCTTAATGCTTTTTCCTAATCTCATATCCTGCTTTTCTAATCTATATTGCTTCCATCAAGCCTGAGCATATCAGTTATCTTCTGACATCAGAGGCCTCAAATGATAAGGCTTCCTTATTATTGTTAGGTTTAATGCATCTAATATATCGAGGCATCGAGCGATTAAGTAAATCTAACAGATCTTTGAGTGAGTTCTAAAATCTTGCAACTACGTTATTCTATTTCATATTCAATTAATTGGGGATTTCCTTCCAAATCTCTCGGATAACTGGGTTTTTGCTTAATGGAAGAGTTTTATGCACTTCTTGATTGATAGAATCTCTGTTCTTTTCCACAAAACCTGATACATTATAAGCTACAGCACCAGCGAAATGTTTCAAGCAAAACCAGTCGAATTTGGCTATTCTATGTGCTTTTTTATCAAATCTAGGATCAAGATCAATTGCTGTCTGAAGATCAGCCGCTAATAAGAGATGATCTTTGGGAAGGGTTCTTAATGATCCCAAAAACTCTTTATCCCCTCTATTAAGTGTAATGGTTTAATCTATAAGCATTTTATAAATTGAAGTGGATGAATTCTCAATCAGGTCTATAATTTTTTTATTATCTGGAAATTTAATTTATTACCACTGAATGCCTTCCTAATCATATTCCTTTTACTCTTCTATAAACATATGCTCATTAAAATGTTATTGTAATTTTTCATTAGTAAAGTTAATGTTAAGTTATTCAAAACTATTAGTATGTAACCCATTCTCATCAGTAAAGATCTCAAATCCAAATATATCTAAGATACCAATCATGAATTTTGGATGTTCTGCACTGTGAGTTTAGCAATTAGACTTAATTGTTGAGATTTATTCATTGACTCTTTCTATTAACCAATTGAATAACTTATCATAAAGATGTTTAGCTAATGTATCTCTTGAACTGATAGCAGCCTCTAAACTATTATGTTTTATTAAGACCTCCTTGCCAACATTACTGAAGACTTTACAAACTAAATTACTGAGTTATTCTTTAGTAATTCCGAGGAAGGTGCAAGCCAGCTTCAGTGAATCCCCTTCTACAAGTTAGGATTGATTTGATTCATAGGAGATCTACACATTTCCCAAATGTAGTAATCCAGCCAAAGTTTAATATATGTATTTCTTCTCATCTGGGGTGAAACATAATTTGTCAAGACATTGATCTGTTTCTTCGAATTCTTCTCTGTCATTCTTCTAAAATTTCAAATCTCCATATTTTAAGTATTCATATTAATTGGGACTCTTTAATTCTATTATTTGATGGAAATATTACATAGTTCTGGTATTTTTGCTGCAATAAGCTGATAGAATATGTGGTAATTCCTTTCCATTTTACCAATTTTTACAACTCTGCTTTTTTCAAGGAGATAGTTATCAATTTTTGCGCTGCTAACTCTTTTTGTTTCAGAGTTCAGGTATAAATGTATAAATTTTCCAAATCTACTTGAATTGTCATTTCGAGCTGTTTTTGCATTACCAAATGCTTCAAGCACTGGATTGGAAGCAAATACTTACTACTCTACAGTATAACCCTGTTAAATTGTCCTAAATAATCCACTCTTTGATTCTGCAGCAATATATTTGAGCAATATTTTGGTAGACTCAGTCTTCCCTGAGCCACTCTCTCCAGAAATGATCATTGAGCAAATACGCAGCTACTTTTACTTGATCTCGAACTATTAATCAAGCGACAATTATGCAATCTTAAACAGATGTGGTTCGAATTCACAATCATTTACACTAGTCTTTAATTGCTGTTTTGTTTGGCCCATTTTGACTCTGTAAAATGCCAGTGATTCTTGGCTGTACAACTAAGGTAAAACTTGATATGGATTGATGGAGATTAAAATCGCTTATCCGATCTATGTGTAAATTTATTGTCTTAAATATCTAACTCTTATATTGTGGAGGCAATTGTATTCATTTAAATCAAGTAACATCTTTATAACTTCACATAATACCAATAAATCTTAGGCACCATTTTTAGCTAATTGATCGACTCTTGCATTTTTGAGTGTAGCTTGAGAGATTTTGCGAATCACACAGACTTCATTGGGATCCTCTTACCAAACTTCATCGTCTAAATTCATAATTAAATATAAAATGAAAAACGATTATATAACTCTTATTTGTCTGCTTTTAGTGGCTGCAGAATGTATGGATTTTGATTCTAATTTCGATAATCTAAAAGTCAACATGAAGAAAATATAAAAAAAGCAACCGGAAAATTAAGAGCCTCCAAAAGAAACTCCAAAATAACCATAAACAGGTAAATCGCAGAAAGAACTGCTTGAAGAATAATTGCAATAAATATAAAAATACACTCCGACGAATATTACAGTTGAGGGTGGTCGAGTATTCACATAACATGAAGATTTGTCTGAGGAAGAAGAGTTTTAGGAAGGGGATGAGGTTTTATTGGCTATTAAGTAAATTGATCCTGATGCCCAATTCGATGGGATCGAGTTTATATTTAAAAAACGCTAACTTGATCTGAAAAGAATGACAACTCTTCTAACAATGATTGATAATGGTGAGATAGAAATTTCTTTCAAACAAATTAGATAGCTGATTAAGAAATATCAATTTGAGAATGTGTATTAAAAAGCAATTGAGTCTTTAAATATTGATGAACCGGAAGAAGAAATAGAACCAGAACCTATTTTCCCTGAAGAAGTTCATGAACTTGAAGATGAAACTATTGTTTAAGATGATAATTTGAGCTTTGATGATTTGATAGATTTTGATAATGATGAAATTCAAGCTGCATAATATGAAGAAAATGTTTAAGATGATGAGAATTTTATTTTTGATGAACCAGATTTAGATAGTTTTGATGATATTTAATATTAAGAAGAGATGATTCCTTATGAAGAATAATAAATTCCTCACTTACTACCTGAATATTCAGTAGATGAAGAATCAGCTGAAGAAGAATATGAAGAAATCCCATCACATGAGGAATTAGGATATAATTCTTTTGAAGAAAACGAAGAAGAAATGGATTATTTTGAAGAATTAAGGGAACTGGAATATTTTGAAGAAGAACATGAGGAAGAAATGTATAATTTTAATTTATTTTAGTTAAGATTAACCCCTTGAATCTGATAAATAGTTAGAATAGATTGCAACTAATAATTTTATAGAGATTTCGAGTTCGAGTGATAATATTTTAAGTAAGGAAGAACAGAATAAAACATACTTAGATGATGAGTCTTTCAGTGAACTAGAGTTTAATTTCTAAGAAACCCCTGACTAAGTTAAATTTTTAAAAGAATTTGACCTCGTTTAGAAAACCCCAGAAGCCAATCTAACTGCCCTGCAGGCTCAATTTAACTTAAGTGAAGAAAGCTTGGAATCAATAAATTAAAAATACGAGCTCATGGATTAACAATTTAATCCCGTACCAGAAACCAGTCCTAATCCTTCATTTATAATTTAGCCTTAGTTTATCCAATTGTCTTAGGAGGAAGAAAAACCTAAATTTTTATAAAATTATAATTCCTCCATGATGGAAGTACCCACGAACTTAAATGAATCGAATTTGCTCTAGTTAGAATACCCTTAAGAAGATGGTTAATCAACCGAAGAACCATAAAAATCATTGAATTAAATAGAGGATACATATTTAAATCAAAATAATTATCTAACTGTTAATTAGGACGAACATTAAATAGAATAAAAAGATGAGGAATAATAAAATATAGAACAAATAAGCGAAAAAGAATAAGAACAGGAGTAAAAGACAAATGATGTTTAAGAAACATAATCTACAAAATCAAATATTAAATAAACCACAAGTAAACCTGCTCAACCACATGAATTAATCATGTCAAATCCCACATCAGAGATCACTGAAAAATCTGAAGAAGAAATAGCAAAAGAAAAGGAACTAAAAGCAAAGGCACGTTATGCGAAAAGATACTAGGCTTTAGATATTGAAAATGAAAGCAATAAGAAAAAGGAAGAAGAGGAAACACATTATGTAAAAGTTGATCAAAATATTGATGATATTTTCATCATTCAATCTTTAGCATCTACTAAGAAAAACAATGTTGTCGAAATGAAGGATTTAAAGGAAGAGCCTTAAAGTTTAACTTCTGAAAGTGATGCTAAAATCAACATTGAAATATACAATTCTAATTCAGAGGAGCATCCATAAAAAAATCATAAGACACAGCATTTTGTTGAAGCATTTGTGCAAGATATGTCTCTTAAATCCTACACTTGCGACCCTAAATATTTTGGTCCAAATAAGGAAGCAAGGTAATTTGCATGTGAGTGTTCCAATAAAATATTTTTATTGGATGAGGAGAGTTGGTACTTGGCTGGATCAATATAATTTTATAAGCAATACGAGAAAATATTTGAATAAATTAAGAAATCAATCCCACAGGTGTATGTAGGAACATCAAAGGAAAAGGTTTGTTTTTCCTCATAATCCCACTAACCTATAATTTTAAATGATTTCTTAAAAGAAATGTTCTTGAAAACAAAGATTTAAAATAATTTCATAACAATTCCAAATGTTTTATCACTTTCCTATGTGTAAATGGAGTTTTCAGAGAATAAAGTCAAGAATTTTATAATGGAAGTGGAGTCGAATGATGAAATCAAACTGAATCTTGGATTTAATATTAAACGAATTGACATGAGGCTGGCTTAAGAAGATCTCCATATTTAGTATATTGGATCATTTTTAACCCATCAACAGCAAATCCCATTCAGATTAACAAATGAGTATGGTAAATTGAAAATCGATACAATGGAAGTTACAGTTTAATTGCCATAAGATGAATAGATTTGTCTTTAAATTTGTTCACAGATACTTAGTGGAGATGTGGCAAGATAATTATAAGCTTTTCTTAACTTTAAGAAAGGGTAGTACTACATCACTGTTAAGGTGCTAAGTTCTAATGAGAGCTTTGAAATATTTTACAGCATCAGAAGTTGAATATATATTTTTATTTATTATATCAAACATCTATTATATATATATTTTTGTCACAAAATTATTAAAATAACAAAATAATGCGTAGAGTGGTAGTGACAGGAATGGGTATGGTTTCACCTCTGGGCTTAAATGTCCCTGAATCATGGGGTAATTTACTGGCAGGAAAGAGTGGAGTTGTGCGTGTTTAAGAGAGAAACAAAGACTTGCCAGATGTGTATATGGGGTTGATACCATAAACATTTGACAGCAAGCCCTATCAGGTAGAGTATTGTCCAAGTAATTTAACTTCATATGCAATGTGTGCTGCACAGGAAGCTATAACAGACTCTCAAGTCCTTAATGATTATGATCCTGATCGAATTGTATTATAGTCCTAATTTTAGGGTGTGAATATAGGAGTCATGAATTCAAGTATGACCAAAATTACAGAGATCATTAGTAATGCGGCTGTGAAAGGGAGTAATAGAATCAACCCATTTACTATGTTGTATGTATTATCTAACATGCCCACTGCCTTATTGACCATTAAATACAAGTTAAAGGGTCCAAGTAGTACGGCATCGACGGCTTGTGCAACAGGATTGTCGGCGATTGGAGATTCTTATAGAAAAATAAAATATGGTGATGCAGATATCATGATTGCAGGTGGTACAGAGGACACTTTCAATACTACTGCTATTCATGCATCCATTAAAATGTAGGCTATGTCTACTAAAGTGTATGAGGATCCGACGAAGGCATCGAGGCCATTTGATGAGGCAAGATCAGGGTTTTTGTTGGCTGAGGGTAGTGGAGTGCTGGTTCTTGAAGAATACGAGAGAGCGAGAAGAAGAGGGGCAAGAATATATGCTGAGATTCTCGGATATGGAGAATCGAGTGATGCATTTCATTTGACAAGGCCTTAGGACAATGGAGAAGGAGGGAGAATAGCAATGGAGAAGGCATTGAAGGAAGCTAATTTAAGCGATGTAGATTTAATCAATTGTCATGCAACATCTACAAAAGGGGGAGATTAAGCTGAAGCAAGAGCTATAGGTAATTCAAAGGCTATTCTGGTTGCCAATAAAAGTTAATTGGGTCACACATTTGGGGCAGCTGGTGCAATAGAGTCAATCTTTACGATTAAATCATTGCATAAGCAAATTATTCCACCAACCCTAAACCTCGATAACCCAATTATAAGATCCAATTAGTATGTTAAGGAGGCAACTGAAAAGGAATTGAAACATGCATTAAAGAATGCATTTGGATTTGGGGGAGTGAATGTTTCGATGGTGTATGGAAAAATTTGATTAAATAATTTATTTAATGCAGCTAAAATCAATGACAAGTGATAAACAGGCCAACAAAACAACAGGTCTTGGGTCGAGTAGAATTGATATCAGGATGCATACAGCAAAGTTGAAATCTTTAGAATCTCTAATCTCTGATAAGAATAGGCAACCAACATTTCATTCAACGAATAGGAAAGATGTAAATTCCTTTGATATATTTAGTATAGCAAATTAAATATTTGTAAAACTATTTGTAAGAGAAAATTAATGAGTAATCGTTGGTTGAAAAGAAGATAGAATAATATAAAAAGGAAGGAGATTAGATGAATGATTATGTGGAGGATTTGATTAAAGAATATTCACTGTAATTGGTACGTTAAGCGAAGGAGGATAATCCGACGCCTCAAAAGTTGGAAGAACTACAATAAAGAAAATAATTATTGAAGCAGGAGACCATTCAGTTACATAATCTTAATAAGGTTCAATATTTTGAATTGGAAGTGCAGTAGGGACTTAGTCTAAAATTGAATGCATCAAAGTAGTAACTTAGGAAAAAAATACAGCTTTTTGATGAATATTATAAGAAGACTGAATAGAAAATAAGACAGAAGCAACCTAATTTAGATTTCAATGAAATGCCTAAAGCTTAAAGGAACAAATAAAAGCCAAATGCTGTAGCAGTGATAGAGAAGACACCAGATGAAATACTATAAGAAAAAACACTTCTTATTGAGGAGTACACAAAGAAAATAGATTAATTAACTTTTTAAATTTAAGAAATAACAAGGACATGTATTTTAGAGAAATAGGAATTGATTAAGAAGATATAGGATACGTAGGAGGAACAATTAAAATTGAGTGATAAAATTTTGAACCTAAAACTGAGATTAAATAAATTTGACAAATTGGAGTAATCACTTTCAAGTGATAAAAAAATAAGTGAAATAAAGTCTAATGATACAGAGCACTCATAGTAGTAATAGTAGGAATTGATCATATGAATATAATTTAATTAATAATGGCATAGTAAATTGCACTTTATCTGAAAATGATCGCCTATTACGAATAGAAGTTAGAAACAATCAAATAAACACTTATTTCTAATAATGAAGATAACATAAGAGGTGCATTTAACCTAATTGCCTGCACTGAGTAAGTTATCACTAAAAATGCACTGTTAAGCTTCTTTGTTGGAAATCTTCAAACTGTTAATTATAAGGATGTTGTAGAACTCATATGGTTCATAGGTGATAAGGATAATTTTACAATTAATTTATAGTAATTTTAGGTAAGAGTTCTCTCAAACATTAGGACTATTTAACTTAAATGATTATGCATAAGATTACTACAAAAATCGAACATTCATAAAATGATATTCAGAGTCAGTTGTCTAAACTTTTAATGTAGTAGATTCGGGTCATAAAGTAAGTAAGAGAGAGTAAATTGCAAATAATTAACAGTGATACTTTCAATTTACATCAAGTATTGTTTATAGTTATTAGGTATTCTAATAAATGAGTAATGATGGAGAGTTAATAACATCTACTACACTACTAAATTACATGAAGAAAGAAAAGGTATAATTTAATAATTTTGACTATGACTTATTGACATTTGCGATCTTTGGTAGGAAATGCAATATTAATTTTGAAATGTTTAAAGATCTGTTCTCCAATAAAATTTCAGTTCAACGTGTTGTATTACGACAAATCCCAGATGAATCATTTATGTAGAATTCATATATTGTAAATCTTGCCAAATCAATAATTCAATAATAACAATAATTAATGCCTATTAGTGAGGCTAGTAGTGTAGTAGAATTCAAGACTTCAGATGTGAAACCAAAAACAAAAGCTTATTAGGAATAAACATATATCCCTAAACCTTATTGATTATAAATATATTATTCTAACGATTTAAAATGTCTTCAATACCTCCGATGAATTTGTTTAGTGGACCTCAAATTTAGAAAACAAGCTCTATTTATAGACCTTTTGGAACATAGAGGCAAAATTACTATTAATTACCCCCAAAACCATTATACCCAGAAAACTATTATTCAATGCCATCTTATAGTGAAAGTGTGTATTAAAGAGATTATCCAGAATATGTTGATAGACAACAATATATTCCTATAAATAATAGTCCTTTTGAAACATTGCATAAATATGAAAGAACTAATCCAACACCTAGAGATGCGTTTATTACACCCTATAGACCAAAACAGCCTACAGATGAGGAAATATAAGAAAGAGTGCCAGTAATAGATTTGGTGTTGGAGTAAACTAAAGTAAGATTAGGGTTTTAGGAGACAGGTCTTCCTAAAGGATATGTAGAAGGAGATCATTAGAGGGATTTAGAATGTAGGTACAATGATGAAATACATCATTAAATAAATTATGGATACAAATTAGATGAAACTAGATCGAAAAAAGAAATTGATCAATTTTATAGAAGCATAAAGGTCACTGTTGATTAGAGAGGAAAAATTTCAGTGAACAATATTAGAGAACCAGAAAAATAACCTAAAACACTCTCCACTATTTATAAAACTACTGAAGTTACGACTACTGTCAAAGCTGCAAGTAATTTGTAGACTTTTGACAATAACGTATACCACTAACAACAGATCATGAATCCATTTTAGTAATCATTTTAGCCATTTTAATAATCACAACCAATCTTAATCCCAAAACCTTAAATTGAAGAGAAGGCTCCTTCTGAAAAGAATTCTGTAGTCATTCCACTACCAGGAGGTTAAGATTCAAATTTACAATAATCTTAACTTGATTAATCAAAAGTGTTAAATAGTAATGAATGAAAATTATTATCAACATACTTAAGTAAATAAATTATTATCCCCGATTTCTTAAATTAATTATATTTTCCCATCTTTCTAAATGCAAACTAATTTTAGAATATCTGAGGATTTGTAGTAAATTTGTCTAACGTGAGATTAGCCTTATGAATAAACATTGAGTTATAATGATTGGCTTGACTTGTTGGTTTGTAAGTCTGACAAAAATATCACTGCATTACTGATATATTCTTTAAATTATAATAATGAATCTAATATTATTATTATATACATCTTGATGTTTATTTAGGTTTAATGTGAGCACAACCAGTAAAGTAACCCCCTGCTGAACAATTTAGTGATTTTCCGATTTTTTGATTTACCATGAGATAAAATTGAGAGTCATCCTCTTACCAACTCACAACTATCGTTACTTTATTATTATTTAATTTAAGGGGTGTGAGTATGATTGGGTGATCTGATGCCACAAAATTTCCACAATAATCAAAATATTTATCATTCTTGTAGACTATAGTCAATTACTACCCTAATCTTACATTATATAAAGTTGCCTCGACAGCATTTAATTCTACAAAAGGCTGATTTTAAATGTGAGAACAAGATATATACTCTTTATAAACTTTGATTACTCCTATCATGATCTATCTTTTGCTAGATAATAAATCTTAAATTTTAATATCAATTTCTGGTATGAGTTTCATATCTATTTGTTAAAGCAGTCTATTTTATTTAACTTGATCTACTTGATATTTAATATCTATTGTTGGATTATTTGAACAAATGCTTATTTTATCAAACGCTTAAACTAATGAGCTTTTGTTTCCCTTAAGAACAATTTGCGAATTTATATCCTTTTTATTATAAAATTAATTTGTGAATTCTTAACTAAAGGATTTAATTTCAATATTATCATTTTTGACAAAATATCCATTGTCCGTCTCAATTCCAATGATAAATTCATACTACTTACATGAAGCATCACAATTTATTGCTTAAAATTCCTCAATTTCTAACCATTGGTTTATGGAATTGCAGGAATCTTGATTAACTTCTATAAAATGTCTTTCATCAAACTCAGGTAGCAAATCAGCATCAACTTTATAATTCATTGATGGTTGTGTCGATATTTTCGGTATTGGTAAAACAAAAAAATATAACACTCCTGAAATCAAAACGGCGAAAAATAATACAATTATAGACTTTTAAGTAATTGGATTTAATAATTTAGATATCTGATATTTAACTGCAACTGTGTACATGGCATATGTCATCATGAATAGTAATGCTGCTTCAAATATAAATGCCAATCCTAATTCAATGTGTAATTTTTTTATATAATCCAGAGCATTTACGACACAATCTTAAGATAAACAACTTATTTAATTATTCTCCTCCCACATTTGAACTTAAAAGATTGCTTAGCAATCACCAGAATAATACTTTGTACATCCAAGTTGTTAAATGATATTTTAATGAAGAGCTCGAAGTGGTAGTTATTCATTTTCTGGAGCCCAAAACTACGCATTCCTTATCAAAATACATCCAAATATAGTGTGTAGTATGGAGAAAATCAAAAATAATGTTCCAAACAAGTTGTAGGCCCTTTTATTGCCCATATAATTAAATAGCATGGAAATAGCTAGCAACACTAAAGTTGGAAATTGAAGAAAAGTATTCCATTCTATCCAATAATCTGAAGTTTATAGCTATGGAGGTAATTATTGCACCTAAAATATTCTGATTCCACTCACAAAGATTACTATACACAAGGTCAGGCTATGATATTTAGAATTACAACCTTTAGAAATAAATTGACAATCTTAATACATTTGGAGACTTGCAAAAATAGCTGTTGTTTGTCAATACCACTATTTGAATTAATATTTGTAGTGCAAATCCTCCTACAGTGAGATATTTGTATAAATAAACTTAATGAGCTATAAGCATGTATGCCATTAGACTATAAACAAGTATAACAGATATTGTAACACTGATAACTAATTGAAATCGAGTTAAAAAATTATTAGTAGTTTCAATATGTTAAGCTTATGATTTGATTATTTCCTTGTTTTGATCATAGCACCAATAAATTCTCTAATTTAAATTTAAATTACAATAACAAAGCATATATTCCTACAATTACATCAATCACAAAATAAATTATCCCAAAGTGCAAATAACTCAAGCCACAGCTCAAAAGAAATTACAATAGTCCCATGGCGAATAGTATTTTTATTCTCCTAAAAATTACATCTATATCATCTGTTTCCATGTCTATTATCTCGTTTTACTGTTAATTTATCATATAATTAATTAATATCAAATTTTTAATTGCATTTTCAGCATTCTATTTTCTTCTTTAATCAAGTGACAATCAGCCTATTCTATTTACAGGAGTTGCTGATTTGTTTTTAACTAAAATTATTTGAATTCAAACTCTTATTCACATTACTAAATATATTTAATAAGTACCTCTAAGAATTCAAAATATGATTTAACTTTTTCACTAATTGTTCCTTCACTTTATATTTGATAATTGCAAAATCTTTTAACATTATTTTTTTTGAAAAAATCTTCTAACAATTAGGTTTCATGAAGGAGTTATTGATAATCTTTTTCTTTTTTATATAAATCTTCTTTAAGTTGATTAGTAATATTGATATCCTTACGTAATCTGTTTATATCTAAAGAGTACATCAATTTTTCTTCATATTTTCTTTACATAATTTCTTTTTCATCTGATAATTATTTATATTATCTTTGAAGAGTTGCTAAATCAATATTTAATTTTTGATTAGCTTTTTACAGAGCTGAAACATTTTCTGACAATTTCTTTTGTTTAATCTCATCGGATTCGTTTAACAGATTGCACTGCAGTTGCTAGATAGTCTACTCTAATTCTTGTTTATGATTAGAGATTTCGATTTTTTGTGTTCGTAATCTAAATTTTAAATAATATTATACTTGTCAATCTCTTCCAAAGATTTAGCCCTTTGTGTTTACTCTAATTTCAACTAAGATTTCAGTTTTAGTACTTCATTTTCTTTCATGATAAGTTTTTGATTGATGATGTCAAAACTATCAAGAAATTTACTCAATTTTTCTTTCTAATATTTGAATTCATCCTTTAATTATTCGTATTTCTGTAAAGCTTCTTAGTCGATTAATTTTTTCTCTAGCTCATCTGATAAGGCCTAATTTTAGACAACTGTTTCATTTAGATTATCCTTAGTCACTTAATATAACTATAAATATTGATCTCTTTCTTTGGTAAGTTCATCATAACATTTCTTGATTTCATTTAGTTCTCCTTCAACAGTTGAAAATTTGACTTTCAATAAGTCAGGGATTTAGGATGGTAAAATTTCAGTTTCCTCAAGTTGCATTTCTTACTTTAATTCTCCAAGAAGCTGATTTTACTCTTATTCTAATTTGAGATAACATTCTTGTTATTTTTTCATTACTTTAAGTGATTTAATAAACTTTTTTGACTTCATGGCATTAATTCTCCTAATTGTGTTAATTTCTTCTCTCTACTGTTAAATTAAGATAAGCTTTTCTTTTAACTATTCTTCGAATCGGGAACAATCTTTCTAAAATTTTTCTAATTAATTTTATGACAATTCATATTCTCTTTGAAGTCTTTCTATTTCTTCTGTTTAAAATTCTATTGTCTATTAATCTGTATCTAACTAATCCTTATTCAACTACAATTAATCATTTAATTCTTAAATCTTATTTTCCAACTCTTAACACTATAAAGACCTGTCTTCCTATAGTGTTTCTATTTATTATTCATATTATTCAATTTACTTTAATTGTAGCTGGAATTCTGTATTTAATTATTCCAAATCATTTTTTACGTCAGATAAGGATTATTCTAATTATGAAATGATCATTTATTGTTCATTTCTTCTATGTTTTAGAAGAGTATCCTCTTATTAAAGTTCCAATATCCTTTAGTTAAGGATCTCGTTTTTGTGACGTAAATCCCTCTATATTTCTAATGATTATTGCAATTGGTAATCTTTGTCCTACAAACCAGTTTTACTGAATTCTTGGTTCTTTTCATTGTGGACTGCCATTTCTGTGATTCGAGATTCATAATAATCTTTCATTTGATTTAATTCTTTGCTCAATTACTCTTGGTAGAGGCTACTTTCATTTAGTTAACAACTCAATGCTGAAATCTAGGAAACTAACTCTATTTCTTTTTATTTTTTAGGAAGTAATTCTGACTAGCAAGTCTGGGCATGAAGTTCAATTTTCAATCGTTTGATTTCTGCCTTTAAACTCTCCAAACTTCCCCCTATTTCCTCATTGACAATAGCTTGATTTTTTATGTTCTTTGCTCTTGATGCAAATTTCAGTGTTCCAAGTGTTTCTTGAAACGATGAACTAGCAGCTGAGATTGTTGCAATCATGATTGTCTTTGAATTTCCTCCCAAACTCTCCCTTAACAAGAAAGTGAGTTTGCTGTCTCTGTATGGAATAAATTTCTTGGGATTTTCAGCCAAAGAGTTGATAACTAATCCTAAAACTGTCAAGGATTTATTGATATTTGCTGCTTCTTTAAGCCTATCACCTGTGGCGGCAGTTAATTTTTATCTTTCACTACCTGCCAAATCCACGAAATTTAATTTGCTTTTTCTTGTGTACATGCCCTTCATTCTCTATTCCAATTGTATTGTAAATATAGAGTGACTTCGTGAGCTCTCTAAATTCATTTATGTTGCAGAGACATGTCTATTAGAAAGACCCCTTTACATAAGAGATAGCACTTCTTGATAGGAGGAGGTTGTGACTTCGGTTAAATTTTCGACGTAAACTCGCTTAGCATCTTCTCTAATCGTGAGAGGTACGGGTTTTGCATCATTTAGAAGATCAATCAATTGCTCATTGTAGATTTCCAAATATGTGCACTTCATGACCCAATTATCTTTGGGTAGTGTTTTGAACAATTCCTATATTAATCGAGGTTGAAGTCCTAAGTGTACTTCATCAAGTTCATCAAACCCCCTGCCTTGCATTGTGTATGTTTTTCCGGCTCCAGTTTGTCCGTACGCAAAAATGCAGCAATTTAATCCATGAATGAGGGATTCGAGTGTATCATGACCAATTTTCTAGAAAACTTCTTGTTAACTCGACTCTACACCCAATACATGATCATAATTGTATTCTTTTTTATTATCCAAGATCACTGAATTATCGGAAGTGACAACACAAGCATTAGCTCCGAGGTGGGTTTCACGATAGTTGAGGGGTCTAACTCTAACTAAAACTTTAATATTCTCCATAAATTTATTTAACGAACTAATTTAAATTATTAAATGCAATACGAAGCAGTGATTGATGAGAATACTCAATTAAAGAAAGCCTTGATAGCATCTAAGGCCGTAATAGATCGGAAAATACGTATCTTATCCTCTAATCGTAGATGAGAACGAGTCTCAAATATCCATAAATGAGGAGCTCCGTTAATAGATTGATAAATTGAGATTAGAAAATTAGGAATTGTCTCAAAAGTATAGAATGACTTCTCATGAGAAGAAGTAAATTGAGTAGTAATTTGATAATGCTAACAAAAATTGGAAATTGCTTATAGAATAGAAATAACGAGAATTGGAGGAGATGTAGAGTAAATTGATGCCAGCTTTCGATTAAGACATGATGAGAATAAAAATAATTAATGAACTCGAAATCCCTCATCGCTAATAATTGGAGGCTAAGCATATGGAAATTGAGAAGCTTAACGAAACTATCTATCAATTGAAGCGCAAAATTGATTTGGAGACGGCTAAGGTAGAGACCTCCTAAATGGAACATGTTAAGGAAATCAAATTACTTTAGGAACGTCACAAACTTGATATGTCTGATTTATAGTATTAAATTGAGGATCTAACAAAGAATATAGAAGATAATAAAGATAAAGAAACAATACGAAGACTGAGAAAGGAATTAGAGGAATATAAATAGAAGTTTGGAGTTTCTGATTCTGAAAATGAAGAGCTAAGAAATGAGAGAGACAAAATTAGAGAAGAGAAAAATGAAATAATGATAAAATTTGCAAGGTAATTGGATTAGGAAAGAAATGATAAACGTTAATTTAAGAGTGATTTCGATAAGATTTAAGTTAGAGTAAGGTTCTTAGAAGATGAATTGAGAAAGGAAAAGTAAAGAAGAGAATAAATTGGTACTGAATTTGAAGTACTTAAAACAGAGAAAGATCAATTGATAACTGATATAAGAAAGAAAGATGATACTGTTCATTATCTTTAGAGGAAAATTACTGATATGGAAGAAGAGTAATTGGAATCAGAATAAAAAGTTTAGGATAAGTTGACAAGGTTATATCATGATGAACATGATAAGTATTTACAGGAGAGAAATAAGGCTGTTACTCTTTAAAAAGATTTGGATAATTTAAAAAAGAGATTCAGTGATCTCCAAGATGACTATAAAGTACTTAGGGATAGATATTAGAAAGAAAATGTTGATAATAAAGATACTTCAAGATAAATGAATGAAGAAAATGAGAAATTAAAGAAAACTGTATCTCAACAAGCAAAAGAGATTGGAGATTTGGAAAGATCAAATAAGACTAGAGAAGAACAAATTCATGATATTGAAAATGAAAATGAGACTTTGAAAAGAAGAAATAGAGAGCTTTAACATAGGATTTAATTAATTGAAGTAAATCCACTCCCTGTTCCATCAACACCACCTGTTGTATTTTAATAATCTCAATTTCCAAGCTTTGCATAAGTTTAAGATTAATTTGAGACTAAACCTAAGCCAGCAGTTCATACATAATAAGAAAATGAACCACAGAATTAATAGGCTTAAACTTAAGCATAGAAATAATCTCTATAATAAATAACAGAGGAGAATAGAAATTTAGTTTAAAAAGTGAAAAAGCTGAGCAAAAAGCTTAAATAAGCCAATGAAAAAATATTAGAGCTCTCAATGAAAAATACAGTTTTGGAAAAACAACTAAGAGGACATCATACGACACCTCCTATTTTAGATTATGATCGATCAAGTATGGTTATTCATCCACATTCATAATCTCCATTCAGGCAAGATTATCAGCCATATGATTAAGGAGATTACAGGCAATAACCTATTTAAACTGATAACAGATTAGATAGACCTGACAAACAAACCCAATAAACCTAGGAGCGAATTAGGCAAAGAAGTCAATTTGAGTAGGATGCTGCCACAAAACCAAATCATTATGGCAATATTTAAGATGATGAATTGTTAAATAAAGTGATGATGTTAACAGAAGCATCACAATCTAAAAAATACTGGTGATGAGATTTTTATTGTTATTTAATTTCACTTAGTAATATCAAAAATTAAGCAGCAAACTAATTTTACTATGTTATCTGAATTGTTTGCTAAAATTATTGGTTCTTTTTCTATGGTTACATAATCTGCTGGATTAGTGGGTATAGTATTTTATAGCTTATTGTCATAAAACACTTATCCTTAATATCCTTTTTTGAATCTTATATGCTATAAATATTTATTCTAGTTACTAGCTTAAAGCATTTTTTGACACTCAGAGGGCCTATTAAAATTTTAGGGTTTATTAGTAGTTCAAATTGTTGGCATATTTTGCCTTCCTAATTATCACGTTTTTTTGGTTCATCTAGTTTGATCTCACCTTCTGATTGATGGAGAATTAGGGGTATTCGCTTGAAAAAATCTTAGTATAACGAAGTTTGATAAATTTCATATTTTCTTGCATCTTTTCTCTTTTTCATTTTGGCCCATTTTTGATTCAAGTTGAAAACTGTCATACTGAGCGATTAGGATTAAGATAGGATTTTATCCTTCTCCTAAATTTACTCAGATTGACTATTATCTTAACTGATTCTGCACTTTTACCCTTATTTTTTCTTAGTCCTTGATGGTTCTTTCTAAACCTGAGGTTTTGTTTGAAGGGAAAAATCAAATAAAGAGTTATTAAATTATGTATCTGTTGTTTGGGGTGAAATAATTTACTTTTATTATGGCATTATTCCGCTTTGATTTTATTCACGTTTTTTTGAGTATTTTTCAATGATATCCTGAATATATATACTCTAAGCCTAAAAAGTAGAAGGAAAATTGCTCAAAGTTCCTTAATCCTAATTTTGAGCTTCGAATTTAGAAGGCGAAGACTATTTAATTTATTATTCATTTAACTAGCATTCAGGAGTGTTAATTTATTTTTTTATTTGCGACTCTTAACCTGGAAGCGCTTCTGATTTCGAAGCGGAACACAGTTAATTAGTTAATTATTTTTAGTTCTCATGTTATTGGTTCTATTCATATATAACACTAATATTTAAAAGTCTATCTATTTCTTATTTCTACGAGGACTACAAACTACATGAATAGTCTTTATTTTATATCCATGCTAGGATGTCGCTAATTATTGAAAAATAATTTACTATGATTTATCGGCTGACGGATAAAAGGCTTAGTAAACCCTTTCCCTCAATACCCACCCTGAATCGTCCTTCTTTGTTTTTTTCATTTTTCAAAATATATACGCTAATTAAATATATGTTTAATTTTTTACGAAGCTTTTCATAATAAAAGTGTAATTTGTGACATGTATCATAGAATAGCCTGCTCCTTAGCCTGTGCCACCAAAACAAAATTTTTATTCAACTACTCCAAAACTTAGAGATAATTTTGCAGAAGAATTATTAAACTTAGAAATGGATGTGGAATCTGATGATGTTTAAATGGAAACCATTACGCAATTATTGAACATTTACAAGGAAGCAGTAGAATATTTCGAGGCTATATAATCAAAGAAGTACCTTATATTCAAAAACAAAATACAGACTTTATTTACGAAGAAACAAGTTATGAAGGCAATGAAAGTCAATTAAAAGAAAACTAATCCTGTGGACATCAAAAGTTAGCTAAATTACATAAAGTAAAGTGATTAGAAGTAATGTGCTGGTGAAATGATTTCAGTCCATGAACAACAAGTACATATAAATGTAATCTTGAGTAAGAGAAACTGAATACTCTAATAAATAAGGACCTGTAAGCTTAAAATAGTTTAATTTAAGAGAGATTGTAAAAAAGGAGAAGCAGTCAAGTGAGATAATAATTGGGAAGTCCAAGATTATAGATAGAGTAAGCCACAGAATTCAATACAAATTATACTCCCTTAGTGAAAACGCCTATCAGATAGCAATATCGGGGAAGATAAACCACCGATACATGACTCTATTTATTATAAATTAATTTATGAAACAGCCAAAAGATAGTCTGTTCTTTTAGAGTGCACTATATGTAGCGGAATTGTGTGAGCCTATGACAATAGTGCAGTTTTTGGAGGAAGAATACAAGGAACTCTAAACACCAAAATCAACTAATCGACATCACCCAGAAAAGTTAGAATAAATAAACGAAATGCCAACAAAAAGTTTGCTACAATTAAATAAAATAGTTTATAGTATTTCGGCGATAGAAAAATGATCCTTATCATTCAGATTGGGCTTAATAAGTTTTAACAAAATAATTCGGTGTTCAATTAATATCCTAAACATTAAGTGTAAGTCCTAAATGGCGGCTCATGAAGGTGAAAGCACCAGATCTACATGGGGTTACTGATAAATAAGTCGTAAAAGTAACTATTAACGAATATTAAAGGATTTTAAATCATAAGAAAGATTATTTTAATAAACTGCATCATAGGCAAATAGAGGGAAGATCGATAAAATTATTAAGTAATATAAATAATCATTTAATGGCCCAGTTGGATAAAATACTGCTCACTTCTCCTCAAAGTTGCCATCAATTTGATGATTACATATAAATTTGATCTCCCTATTTATATTTACAATTCTGTTGATTCATATCAATTAATTGATTAAGAGTGTGATTCTTCATACACAATCTTTGAATAGCCATTCAGAGCAAAGAAAAGTCAAAATACTATAAGCAGCAAGCAGGAAAAACTTAAAAGAGTAGTAATAATTTTGAATAGAATTAAGGTGACCGAAAAAATTGAATATTAAGGCCCCAGAGAATAAAATTTCTGATTTTCACTACATTATTCAGATTTAAGCAAAAAATAATCTTCTCTTAGTGACCAACTAGTGACAAGGTTAGTGACAAGGGAATAAAATTTCTGATTTCAATGTAAATTATTAATTTTTTTTTCTTTCATGTTTCAAGTTGTTTGCAGTCTGCGTAGTGATTTGAATACCCTTTATAATTGTTTAACCATACATTTAGATTAAAGAAACCCTCCTTTTTACTCTGTTTTTAAGACTAAAATGTATATCGTGTAAATAGATCCACATCACCAGAGAAAAACAAGGGAATATCAATTAACTCTTTGATTCAATGAGAACAAACATTAATAACTAATTAGAATGCTTAATAAACAAATAAGATTTTTAAACACATGGATGCACAATCCATGAGGGAAGCGAAAATGGTAAGTGTTATTGTGCGGATGGATTGATTTTTGCGGTATTACAAAGAGTTGTAAGAGGTTGATTCATTTTTGGTGATTAAGAAAAATTGTGATTTCTTTTACAAATTGCTTAAATAGAGCGACGAAAAATTTGTAGTATAATATTTCTGATTTTAATTAAAAAATTAAATTTACTATTAATTAATTTAGCAAACCTCTCTAGTCCACGATGAGACAAAATTTCTGATTTAAGTTAATTAAGTTTAACATTTATGATTATGACTAATGCTATGTTTGATCTCAGGCCTTAATGAGACAAAATTTCTGATTTCAGTTTATATTTAATGAGGAAATAAACTATGTCCGGAACTGCAATAGCTTGTTGAGATAGAATTTCTGATTTCAGTATATATTTTTAGAAGCAAAAAATATCTATCTGAAAAAAAAAATGATTAGATAAAATTTCTGATTTTAATGTATTTAAAAAAAAAATATTGTTGTTCGAGTATGGCACTTATTAGTTATGATATAAAATATTAGTCAATTATCAATTTTGTCATCTATTGGTTTAGATTGCTTAAGTACTCCATTGTCATGTGGAATTTCTTCACCATTGATATTTTCATTATCATTGGCAATCTAAATTTATGTAATCGGTGACTTTTTATATTATTTCATACTTAATTAGAATACTTGGGATCAAATACGTTTTATCGTAATTTAAGAAATTTAGTCTCTCTGATGCAAGCTAAAACATGCTCAACATTCTTGAATAAATTTTTTCTATGTTAGGAAATGTGTTACCTTCGAAACGGATTATTACTCTAAACTATCCAATGTTTCTTCAAATATTCGTTGGTTGTCATGTTAGTAATTACTAAATATGTATGAAATCCCCACAATCCAACAACAAAAAAGGAAAACTATCTAAATGAATATTATACGACGAAACAATATATAACAAGAACTAGGGAGATTGGATTTTGTGAAAGTGTTGTTTATATAGCTTCAGAGAATTCCTTCTCTTTCTAATCATTTGCATCACTGAAGATAAAACTTAAACATGATCCAAACACGTATATCAAGTCAAATGAAAGAAAGAAGATGAACAAATAAAAGTAGAGATAGTTTCTTCTTCCAACACATGCTCCTATCCATGGGCAATGGTGATCAAATCTTACAACACAATTATCACAAGATGGGCAATGAGAGGCTCTTGGAGGTCTATAGATTGCACCTAAATTTAGAGAGGCAATACATGTGTTGCAGAACTTTAGTTTAAATTGATGGCCCTTAATTTACAGTGTTTTGGATTCAAATAAGTATTTATGATCGACAGTGGCGTATTTTTGTGGGACTAAAATCAAGTCTTGATCCATCTCATACTTTGTAGTCTTTGATGTAAATCACAAGAATACAATTTTTGGTATGATTCCTGGATCCATGAGGACAGTGATAGTAATGAATACATAGACTGCAATGTTAACCAAAACAAAAATGGCAACTTCTCCTCCTTTATCCTAACGAACCAAGGCCTAGGTAGTACATATATCTTACTGGTGCCATGCAAATGTAATACAATAGTGTTGGCACTGTTATTAGAACTAAAGTAGCAATGAATTTATGGTTTTCAGATCTACGTAAATTGATATAATACCCTGTAAATATCTTACCTTTACAAAATATTTTGTTACCACTTTCCCAGAGTTCATAAAAGAGTTTTTATCCCTTTTCTTGATATTTATGCATTTTTAATATTATATTTTTTATAATATTCTTTACATTCATGAATCTTCTCTTTCCCACTTGGAAACAACTTGTAATAGGTTCTCCATTTTTTATTTCTCATACTCCTCTACAGATAGGTTCTCAAACTCTTTAGGTATCTTCCCATCTGGAAAATTTTGAGCCTTCACTCCCGCTATGAGGTTTAAGTTATAATTAATTACACTTGGTAAGATTAGGGCTCAATTTTAGAAGTGTTATTCCACCATGAGTATCACCAACCAAAATTATTGGATCTCTTTGATTAAATGCTATATTAGTCAATCTCGGTTATTTTGATGGTTTCTACTCTGCTAATTTACCAATTTTATCAACATTAAGATCATAAACAAATATCTTATCTTAAGTAGCACAAGCGAACACTTAAATATTATTACAAATTTACCTGTAGAACTATAAGGAGCCCACATAGCATCAACAACTTGCATACCTTATTCAAAACTCATTATTTATGTAGATATCTTGGAATCCCAGATTTTTATTGTCCAATCTGCTGATGCTGAAATAAATGTTCTTTGATGGAAATTATTCCATTTAACCTTATAAACAGCCAAATTATGACCCTTTGATTAGATTAGATATTACAATGTATGTTTCTTGATATTATCCAGAATAAGCTCTTGAACATTTATGAATTTTTCCTTCTTCTGTTCCAACCAAAAAGATGTGTGGTTCAAATTTATTAAAATCAAAGCATAAACCACAAGCCAATCCAATCAAAGTACTTTCTTCTTCATTCTTACCAACTAAACGCAATCTGATGACTTCTTCTGGTTCCAATTTATTTTTCATGAGTACCCAATTCATGACTCTACCATCTGAGGAAATGGAGTAAAAATTATAATTTTTAGTGATATCTGGATTCCACTTAACTTGCCACACTGGATCAGTATGTTTTTGGGTTCTCACTGTTGATTAATAAATAGGTTTTTTGTGTTTATTTCTGATATCGTACACTAAAACAGTTCCATCATATAAACCGACAGCCAACAGTGCTGGACTTAATGGATGGAAATCCAAACACATCACACCTGCTTCACATGTAAATGCATATTCTGGATGAGTTGTATTCTTAAGTGAGTATAGACAAATAAGACCCATTCTTTATTTGGAGAATTCGTAACTTCCAAAACTTACGGCAAATAAATCCATGTATTTAGGATTCCAACATAAACTAGTGACATGTTTCTTTTTTGATTTATCGCTTGTAAATTTCCAAATGGGCAATAAATGACTATTTTATTAAATTCACTTTACCCTTCGTTTTTAGAAGTCTCAGGGTTGTCGCCTGTAGTCCAATAATATTTATAGTCATGATACTTCTCCTTTTGATCGTTGTGCACAACAGTTCTTTCCATTATTTTAAGACATCTTTTGAATGATGGCTTATAAACTGTGTTATCTGATGTATGATCTTTCCTCTTCTGATTTTCTTCCTTAGCCTTATTTTAAATGTATGCATCAAATATTTCCCATTAAGTGATCTGTCCTTTAATAGTATCACTGGGAGGTGGCTCAGTTGAAATTCCTCTTTCTCTAATGGTTCTTCCTTCAGTCTGTGCTTCACGAGCATTGTAATTGAACTTGTTTCTCATTGTTTGCTTAATTGCATCTGTATCTTTTGGAGCCCCTGGGTCTTCCATCTCTTGGTTTCGTTCTGCTTCCTTAATTAGAGCTTCTTTGGTTTCCCACAACTCATCCTGAATTCTGGCTTCATTTGACTCCTTTTGAATAATTTCTCCATCTACTGAGAAATGTACAATTAATTAGTCAACCAATTCATCTGTTTTGTACTACATTAACAATTGGTAGTTACTTTTCTCAATAGGTAATCATATTGAGTTAAGTTTTTTGGTGCTTGCGGATTGTTGGGGATTAGCATCTTAGAAGGCATGTCTTCATTTAATTCTTTTTCTGTTAATTGAGGCTTTTCCTTTTCTCTCTAAGAAATTATTATTTGAAAACTTCATGTTAGAATTCAGATTCATCACCATCAGGTTCTACTTCTGGCTGATTTAAATTTTGATTGGCTGCTTTGGGTGCTTTTTTCTAGGAATTACTCAACAGTTTACCACTTAAGGTCGCCTAAGAGGAGCCTTGGCAATTTTTGGTGGCATTTTATTTATATTATAATCACGTGATTAAGGGTTATCTGAGGGACTTTTCATCAACTTTATCTATTTTGAGAACAGAATCTTAAGACACCAATTATTGTCTCCTTGCTTGTATTTCTGCTTCAAATAGCACTTTTGACTTAATATCCATCAACATAAAATCTATTTTGCTGAGGCTTACCATCTTGTGTAGATGTTTTGCAAATGTTTCAATGACCTGCCTTGCAACAATCTAACTCAGCCAAATTTCATACTTGTCTAGGGTACCCAAATCTTCTGATTCCAACATCTTCTATTGCTACTTCTTCAAATCCTCGATCTATGATTAATTGAGCGAGTTCATGGAGTTATAGTTTCAATTATGTGATTTAGAGATCTTCTCCTAAATAGAGAGGAAGAACTAGAAAGAGATAAATTTTCTCATTCTATATTTCTGTAATTTTGCCAATTTAGTTGTTTGATTTCGATAACTACTCTGCCAATTTTGGAATCTAAACTTGAGATGTAGATTTACTTTTTCAAATAACCTATTTTAAGGGCTCTTTCCACGCTCATCACAACTTGAAATACTCACAAGACAAGAACTTTAGTGCAAGTTTTTATGCAAAACATTAATGTTGGTAGGACCTTTCTAGATTCTATAATCAATGGTCTATTGTTGTTCGATTTCTTTGTCACTTTAATCAGTTGATTGAGTGTTCTCATTCTTATTGATACAACAGCATGAACAGCATTGATTTCCCATAATTAATTAATCATATTATGAGTCAAAAGAAGAATAAGCGATTTCATTCATCAGATGGGTCTCTATCCATAGAACAATTGAAGACTATCTGTCCTGATTAATATGTGACATATGAGATTTTTGATTTGGCATTCAAATAAATGTGGGCTGTTGTCAACAAACTTGAAATGCTGTAATTACAATAGAATTAGAACGATAAACTATTTGAATTAGAAAAAAGAATTTTAAATTTAGAGGATGTTATTCATAAGTAACATCAATTACACCTACAATCCCAGAGGCATTGCAACAACAAATAACAGAATTATCAGATAATGGTAAATAGATACTTATCACAATCCCAATGAAATTGGAATAATATTCGAATGAGCTATAAGAGAAAGAGGAAAGAGTAAAACAAGTTGAAGATGCATGTAATATCTTGACTAGAGTGTTACATGATGTGTAATCGGAATATGAGGAGTAAAAGGAGCAAGTATTTCTATAAATATAATAGATTGAACGGATAGAGTCTGATTTGATAAATATGTTTAAATAGTTTCAGTCGGTTCTTAAATTAGAATAAGATTATACTCACATACAGGCTGATATTTAAAACATCACTAAAGCTATTAATGAAATATATTAATTTATATGAGCAAATTATATACACTCAAGCCATCATTAGCTTTTCAATTTATTAGAACTTCTCCTTAATCTCTTCATTTTCAATTTAACGAGTTTGAGTTCTGAAGTCTTCATAGAATCTTCTATTTATTTTACCTTTCTCTGCCATGATCTAAGATAGAATGATATTTTACTCTTGCACTTATTAAAAACATATTGAGGAATTTCTTTTCTAGTAATTTCAAATTAATCATAGTGGAAATGTTCTAAATCATAAGCATCATAGTATTCATATCAACATTTTGTTTTAATGCCTCAAAACTTTCAGTTAGTATTTAGGAATATTTGGCTGTAATGATTCCTTTTCTGAATACAACATTAGTCATCATACCTAAATCCATAATATTAGCTGTTTTATATTTTTCACAATATATAGTAATGCATTATTTTATGAGATCTTCAGTGGCCTCTTGCTGTATAGTATGCAATCCAACAATCATAGATGGTAATGATATTTTCTTTTAATGAACTGCATCCTCTAAACAATCATACAGTTTTCTAACTAGAGCTATTTTAGCAGGTGATTCTATCCCTGATTTAATAGTTGTGTAGAGTATTTATGTTTCAACTCTCCCAAACTCTGTAAAAGTGAATGTTGACAATTGATTTATGATGTTTTCAAATAATTCAGGAATCTCCATTTTGGAATAAGCTACCATGATTTCCATTAAAGTTTAGGGATCCTAGCAATCTGACAATTTCAGTTAAATTATTGGGATTAAATTTTTCAGTGCCAAATTAACCGCACCATAAAGCATAGCTTTCTCCTATTATAAATCGCTTCTAATATTTTTTCGAGCAATTTTGGCCGCACTATAAACACAATTAGAAATAATTCTAACATCATTAAGGGTGCTTATTATAGTAATATCCCACAAGCATGTCCTAAGAATTTCTCAGGATTTTCAGTATAGTATATGTTGGATAATAGAGACGGAAGCATTTCGAAATCCTTCTCTGGCATATATTTTATGATGTGCTCAATTAAATGTTATCTAGATCTAACAACAGCTCTATTATGCACTTTACGTACATAGGTAAGCAAATTATTCAATATTTATGCTGACTGATGTGTTTTTTTGGTCTAGGTAGTAAATAATCATTACATAAAGCAAATCAAAAAGTCTAAGTGATTCATCAAATGAAATATTCAATTTTCTAAAATTTGCATATGTAGGGGGCAGAGATGTTATTTATTTGAATAAATCAAGTTGCTTAGTTCCTTATTGACAAAATTTATAAATTATTTTAATCATTGGTTTTGTTTAAGGTAAAATTAAAGATATGAATAAGATTATCAATCATCATTTGCATACTGCGTTTTAAGTAAATCTTTGAATTCTCCAAACTCAATTTATCCTGAATTATCTTTATCTACATCCTTGATGAGGCTTTCAATATCAATTGTGAGTTCAAATTCTGACTTGATGATTTATACTAATTTGTCTGTGCTTATCTTAAATTAAAGAATATAATACTGATCCTGATTTGTCTGGATTACCTCCCATAGCCACGAAAGCATCTATTGTGTCCTAATCGTCATCTCCTATTTAGTAAAAATAAGTTACCATCTTAATTTGAATACTTGAACTTCCAATACACACCCAAGAAATCACTAAAACGTATCAATCCGGTGTTGGTTTCCTCGACTTCACTTATAATTTTGTATAACTCATTCTCAGATGGTTTAAAACCTATCTTTTCTAGAGCAATCTTGAGATCTTGTCCTCGAATGGCACCAGTTCCGTCCTAAATGATGTGATATTGTACTTCATCCATTTCTGCAAATGCCCTTTAACACATGTCAATGTCTTCCTCAGTTAAATTCATTTATATTTATTAATAATCATGGATAATCGTTTTCATCCTCTTATAAGTAATTAGTTTTCAGTAATTCCTTGAACTCCCCAAACTCAATCACCCCTGATCCATCCGTGTCTACTTCCTTTATTAATCCCTCTATATCGATAGTCAATTCGAATTCATTCTTGATAATTCGTATTAATTTCTCTGCATCTACATTTCCACTAGTGTCCTCATTGCCCCCCATGGCTACGAAGGCATCGATCATATCTTAATCATCATCTTACAATCCAGCATATTTAAGTTTCGAATACACGGCCAAGAACTCCTTGAATTTGATGCGTCCCTTATTGCCATCGTCAATTTCGCTAATGAGCTTGTGAACTTTATGCGGTTTCTATTTTAATCCAACCATCTCTAATGCAATTTCTAAATCATCTGTCATTATTTCGCCTTCTCCTTTCTACATTACATGATTAGTACCTCATCTAGATCATTGAATGCTTTCTAGCATTGTTCGATATCTTCTTCCGATAAATTCATAATAATTAATGTTTACTAAATTATTTAGATATTCATTCACAGCCACAACTAAAAACCCAAAGGTCTTCTTTGACATCACAATCAACAATGCACCAAGTGGTAGAATTGTTTTTGAAGTATTCTATTGATTAATTAGTTATTTGCTGATGTTACACCAAAAACTGCTGAAAACTTTAGATAATTATGTGTTGGTGGCACAGTCTCTAAGATCACTGGCAAACCACTCCACTACAAGGGATCCTCTTTCCATAGAATCATTCCTTCATTCATGTGTTAAGGTGGTGACTTTACCAATCACAATGGCACTGGAGGTGAATCCATATATGGAAGAACATTCCAAGATGAAAACTTTAAATTGAAGCACAACATACCAGCTCTTTTGTCCATGGCTAATGCTGGACCAAACACAAATGGATCCTAATTCTTTATCACAACTGTGGCATGCCCTTGGTTAGACGGAAAACACACAGTCTTTGGAAAAGTAGCTGCAGGAATGGAAGTCTTGAATGCGATTGAATATTGTGGTACTTAATAAGGTAGACCAACAAAGAAAGTTTAAATCTATGATTGTGGAGAATTGAAAATTGAGTGAAATGAGTATTGATATATAAATGATAAAGTAAATTAGAATAGCATTGTATTTTAAAAACAATTCATTTATTTTTCCTATCAGAGGAACTCAATGCTTGAAGTGCTAATCAACATAGCTATTTATATTTATATCATTCTTTGAATTTATGTCTATTTCAAAAAAAGAAAATCTATTCAGTTTTCATTGGTTAATGATTAGTTTTCTCATACATTTAAACTACTCTTTATTATTTTATAATTTTTACTTTTTCTTCTAATAAAATCAGCACATTTTGCCATTATTCAATGAATAACGAAAGTGATTTTACTTTTATCGATACTCTTGAAAAGGAATTTATGTCTGCATTCTTTTTTCCCAAGTAGAATTTTTTTTTTATATATATTACCTTTTTTTTGACTGATTTCCTAATTATTATTAAAAATGCTTCGTAGTGGGCTATTACTCTCTATTTTCACACTGGGTTTATTGACTGTGATAAACAAAACTTACAGATGTGCTTGCGATTCTTTGATTGGAGAATTTTCGAATTGTAATTGGGGTTATCATTGCCATTAAATAAATAAAACTTGCGTATTCAGTCCCCCAAGTGAGGGATGTTATTATTACTATGAAACTGAGAAACATTGTGGTGAATTTTAAAATTGTTAAAATTCAACAGATGGTAGTTTTTAATGCCCTATATTATTTGGATATTGTGAAGATTTAAGTTATACTCGTGATAAGAACTGTGTGCCATATAGGAGTTATTTATGCTCAAATTACACCACAAGTGATTCTTGTCAAGCTGATTCGCAATGTTTGTGGAATGATAAAAATAAATGCATTGCTGAAAGATCGATTTAGACTTGTGTTGACTATAATTTTTATGATATGACTTCCAGATGCGGAGTTAGTGGAATTAGTAGTCATTGCATTTTGGAAAATGGTAAATGTCGCGACCGACATTGTTCAGAATGGAATGAGGAAGCATCTTGCGTCACATATCAAGAAATTATAAATAGAACACATGTAAAGTTATGCTATTGGAAAGATGGATAATGTAAAGAAGCCCCAGATTTATCTGTATACACAACGGCAGAATAGTGCTCACATATAAAATCTGCTGTTTTTATTGACTAAAAATGCTAAATGTGCAGTAAATTTATATAGGATTCAGATTTGGTTTAATCATATTGCTATAAGGATTATTATTACATGAGGCCATGTTAAATGGATGACTCTTCGTTGACTTCAGATTATCAATAAAACAGTACTGACAATGATACCTCCTCATCAACACAAACAACTAATTCAACATCTTCAAATCAAACAACCACGACAGGTGGGCAAACATCAACTAATACAACAACGTAGCAGAATTCTTCTACATCAGCAAATGAAATAACTCCTGGATCTACCTACTCAGAATTAATATCAATATTGATTTTGGCAACAGGGTTAATAGTTTGATTGATATGATAAGTATAAGTAATCATGAATCATTCTTCATTCTCAATAACTATGAAATGATTTTTTAAAAGGATAGAGTGCTCTCTTTATCTATTTATTTTATAATCAAATGTCTAGCTTATTTAGAATCCATTGATTCTAAGTCTAATTCTATTTCCATTTGTGATTTAATGTTTTCTGCATTTTCATCACCCTTAGATATGCAAATCAAGATCAATGAACATTATCTCATTGCATCCTCACTCATTAACCATTTAATTAATTTACGATGTTGATATAACTCCTTTGAATCATTGGTATTTTCAAATATATATAAAACTCCTTCAAATTCTATATTTAATATTATGGATTCCACTGTTTATTGTTGTATTTAACCTGCTTTTGAACACCATAAAAGTTAATTAGGTTTAACATTACTATTTTTGTAAAGTGAGAAATCTTAACATGAATTATCTAATATTATTACAACATACTTTAATCCTTTTGCCAATCCGAATTCAATAGCTTAAGATCCAAAAGAAGATTGATTCCAAAAACAATGATATTATTGTTCAATTTTGCAGATTAATTGTTTTATCCCATAATAAATGGATTAAAGTGATAACGCAAACCTTTTCAAGAATATCATTTTCGGGAACCAAGTTCAGAATTCTTATGGTAACTTTCGATCGTTCTGTGCTGCAATAGCGCATTAAGAATAAATTGAAAAGATCATGGACTACATAAAGACGAATGATAAATTCAGGAGATATAATCGATTCAGTTATGCATATAGAGTTTATGAGCTACAGTAATTTTTTGTGACTCAAGACAAGCCAGGATAAGAGTAACCAGAAAATCGTATAATTGAAGGTTATCATGAAGATGAAACACTTGAAGGAAGTGGTGAAAAACTCTTACATTTGCTTTAAAAATTCAGTATAATGTTTGAATATTTAGATGTGGAGAATGTTCTTATTATATCTGCTATACAATAACATAATCCTTTATACAGATTTGAACCATCTCATTATCGAATTATAGTGGAGAGATCCAAGGATTTGCTAAATAACCTATACACGAAAGTGATACAACAAGAAGAGGAGGAACAGAAACAACAGGAAGCATTGCATTAATAGAGTCTTGCTCAAGGGAAGTTAATTAAAGTTTAAGCAAAACTTCCCAAAACATAACTAGAAATCCCGTAGGTGCATATGCCTGCTAAATTTGCGAAACCAGAAGACAGGGAAATCAACAGACCTGGACATTTCTATTAAGAGAATCCTGGATTCAAACCGCCAAAATTAAAAAATGCTTCCATGTAACAATAGTAAAGTTAACTTCCACCTATATCAGAATAAAAAAAGTTAAAGGATCTAAGTAATGAATAATTTAATGAAAGATGGTCGATTAAAGAATATTGCTTATTAATTAGAGAAAATACTCGAATCTCTAACAGAAAAGGAGTATTTGTAGTTTAAATTTATTGCTAAATACGACTAAAATAAATTAGTGGAGAAAGTGTTGGGTCTTATAATGCTAATATTTGATGTAAGCAATCGAGATTAATTGGCTACAGATTTTGATGTGCAAGCAAAATTGCAAAATGTGACTGTTAATGATCTCACGGAAAAAAAAGTGAGAAAAATAAATGAAACCCTAAGGGGAGATCGAAGACTTAATGCATATGGTTTAGCTAGTGTAAACCCTCTCATTTCAACAATTTTTGCCTTTATAATCTTATTGATAAGGAGCTATGAGATAGGTAATGATATGCTTAAAATTACACAAAATATGGCAGTTTAGGAATCTGAGGAGAACCAATTACTTGAAGACCCAATTTGATAATTTATCAATAAGATTTCTTTAATTTCATTGTATTTGCAGCCTTCAAAGTAAATATGGTTGTCACAATAACTAACAAAATTAGGGTAACTATGGAGAAGATGATAATCTTGGATGAAATGACACCCATCTTATCATTTCTAGCTGTTTGCATCTTCCCTAAATCAATTTATTCATTCTTAATTAGAGAATTTGATACTTTTAAATGCTTCAAAGATGTATTAAATTATTGCACATATTTTTCTATTTCTTTTAGATCTTCCATAGATGCTACCTCTGCTGGAATACCCTGTTCATAAAAAAATTAGACATTCATGGCATAATGAGCCAGGTTGTGTATGCATATTTGTATATTTGTTGTGCTATTGAAACGATGAGTGAATTTTTGTGTCAATTCGTGATACGTGTATAATAGTTATTTATTAGATTCTGTTTCTGTAATCTTGAGACTGAAATCAGGGGATTCTCCCTCCACGAACCCTTGGATCATTTCTTTCTCATGGAGTCTGTCTCCAAAGCAGCGTATTTGACGAGCGGGCAATTTGAATCGCAGATCGACTGCATTGACAGAGATTAATAAGAAAAATAACATAATAAAATTAAAAATGGCTAAAAGGGGAGATCCCAAGTTACTAGTGTTGAATAATTTCGAGGAACTGAAATTTGTAGACAATATATACTGCCCTTAGAGAGGATAGTTACGATTGTTTCGATTCCACCCTTTTGCTAGGTACTCTATTCTTTTCTAACAGATATATGGTTTCAAAATTAGTATGTTCTGTTCCAACTACATAAATGGATATTCCATCATAATAACAATTGTTGTAACAATACAAGGAGAGATGTAAAATAAAATAACCCCACATATTCTACTCCATCGAAAGTGAGAGTCAAAAAGCATATAAGCAAGCAGCAACAGGATAGATAGAATTATTTCAGATATTTGTATTCTTCGAGTATGGATAACTTACACTCCATGAACTTACCGAAAGAAGACAGGCTAAAAGGTACCTCTTACCTGAGCCAGAAGTTTGGTGTTTGATTAAGGGAATTATGTAAGCATTACACTTCTTTCAAACAAATGGTATTTAACATGGCATGCTTACAACTAAAACAATATATTTTGATGAGGAATACTTGCTCTATAGAGTTTATGATTAAGAATTGATAGGTGGGAGATGGGGAAATTTCATAAAGTATCAATAGACAAAGGATCCTGAAGTGTTAGTGTTTTTGGCTCATGAAACTAGACCATTTATAAACTCAGAGGCTAACCTTCTTGAAACGGCATAAATAAATCCATATAAAGTGGATGTATATGCATTTGGGTATTGAATTTGTATATTTAGAATTGTATTACTTTAAACATTAACTCTATTTCAGCCATTTGATAATCCATTGAAATGGTTAGATCAATTTTATTCTAAGAATCTTATCAATTTTATTACATAATGTGTGTAACCAGATCCAAATAAACGTTAAGATTGGATAGGACTATATTAATTGCCACTAGAACCAAGTTAGGATTAAAAAATAAATGAAAGGAACTCATTGATACAATCACAATTCGAAAATAGAGGATAGAAAACATTTAGATGAATTATTATTAATATATAAATGAGTGGTAGACATAAGACGCAATTCAAGACAATCAAGAAGAGAACGAACAAAATCAATGATCTCTCGGAGAAGTTTAAGAAGAATTTATAAGAACAATTAGACTCAGATGAGGAGGAGGGAGAATAGTAGAGTGAGTAGAAATCTAAACATGAGAGTGTAATATGAATGTTAAGGTTAGCTTGTAAATGAGTACTTGGCATTTACTTAATTGGAATCAGCATTGACAACAGGATTAAGATCAGCTATATCTGGTGATTTAGTACCAAAGAATCCCTGGTGTGAGGTGTCACGTACATTAGGAGTACAGAATCTAAAACTAGACATCTACACTACATTTGAGAAATTGGCCAAGAATTTTCGTAAAACACCATGTATTGAGACAAGGAAATACAACATTTATAAAATTAGTTACACATATAAGTCGAAGCAAAGAATCATAAATTCTAAAAATGAATTAGAGGAGGTGATGGAAGAGTAGAGATTTGATGTATTTGGTTATGAAAGAATGCTTGAATATGTCTTCCTACCAAATTTAAAAGAATTTTACTTTGCCATCTAAAATATTTTACCTTCATTTACAAGAGAATTTCCATAGGGAAGAATTTAGGTTATTAATTCATTATCAGGTGGATATATTATAAAAAGTGGTTTAATTGTGTATCCAAAAGCACATCCTAAAGATTTGGAAATAAATTGTGAATGTTTTGTGGATGCTAATTCAGATGAAACAGCATTTGATATATTTGCTAATTTTGTATATGAAGATTGCCTAAATATTAATAATAAATAGGATATGCATTTAATTAAGGTGTTTCTCATATATTATTTTGATGCAGATAAACAGGAATAGAAAAAAAGAACTTGGAAGATGAAAAACATTACTTAAGCAAATAAAATCAAATTTTTAACAGAAGTGAAAGAATACACTAGATCAAAAAGTAGTATTTATTGGAAAGGATACTGTAAAGTTAAAGCCTTTGAGAATCTGGATCTTGCAGAATAGCTTGATGAAAATAACCCTGAATCAGTGCCTTACTAGTACATAGAAGTATATAAGATTTATAATTTGCATCAATTTAAAAATGATGGAAATTAAATTAATAAGGTATCCTATCAAAATCAACCATTGGGGTCACTACTAAAGGGAGTATTCTTTGATGAAATGTATGCATAAACATATGCATCGTTTTTTTATAAGGAGAATGAGACATTCAATAAAAGTATATATTATAAGGATTTTGTGAAAAATCACTTGATGTTGGTGCTCAAGAAATGGGAGGAATAAAACATTGGAGCATCTGCATGGGAATTATTTTATTTGGCATTGTATATTGACAGTGCTGATCAAAGAAGAGATTTATTGGATTCAATTATATAAATTATCAGCAGTGATTACACATCACTTATTCAATTGACTAAGCATAACAATATTTTAAGAATGTTAATGGAGGAATATAATCGAAGACCTGTAGATATACTTAGACCAATTATTGCTACAACTTACAATGTATACAGATAGGAACTGATGGTTACATTTGGTCGTTCCTCTGGATCTGATATTATTCGTTATCGTGAATTTTTATTTCGATTGTTAAGAGAAATGGAAGATAGATAGGGGGGATTTCTCATTGAAGATAACTCATATTCAGTGTTATAGGCAATGGTTAAAATAACAAAATTCATTGGTGTAGGTAATTTACAAAGAGTTGGTGCTGTGACTGTAAATTTATCACTCTACATTTTTGATTCATTAAAGCAGAATAAATTGATTGCTGATAATTAAGCTTACTTTACATATGAGGAATTTCAAACATTAAAGAATCCTAAAAAGATGCTCCATGTTAGTTAAGAAATTCAATTGAAGAAAATTGATAAAGAATTCAATTATAAAAAGGAATCTGACATTGAAGATGTGATTATTCTACAATTCTTAAATGAATACGATCTATTTGATAATCTCTATTACATTCTAAGAGATATTTTTTTCGGTAAACAATTACCTAATGCTTTGCCTACTGCATAATATAAAGTAGAAACTAAAGCAATTAAGTATCAACTTTTCGAAATTGAGAGAAAGGAAGTTTATGATCAGATGATCAATTAGTTGAGTGAAGACAAGAGAATAGAGTATGGTACAGATCCTACTATGGAATTATATAATTTTCTTACAGAAGACATGGATGACTTAGATCTAAAACCTATTGTAGGTTGGAAGCAATGTCTATATTATACAGCAGTGTTTGAAATTTCTGGTTTGAAAGCTTATTTAGATGAATTTCCTTGGAGAAAAGCACTGAAGAAACCTATTCCTGAATCTTATAAAGTAATGCCCATAATGGCAGTTTCTGGGACAAATTTATTTCATGATGCTGATGTGATAAATAGAACTTATGGAGAATGGAGTTTGAATTGGGATTGGATCATTAAGGGAGCATCATATCCACATGCTTAATAAATATTTATTGATACAATATTAAAGTATGTTTCATGGTTGGAAGTGGCAACTGAAATGATGGTTATGGGATTCTTTACAAAGAAAGATAAATTGGAACCATTCTTAACAATAGAAGAAATACTCAAAGCTGAAGACCTAACAGAAATAAAGCAACGTCTTTTAAGTAAATTTAGTGAAGGAAAGATAATATATTTTAAAACTATTTTTAAAGTGGAAACAAGATTTAAGAATGTAAATTTCATGATCAATTTACATTATATTGATTAAAGTGGTTCAAATTTACAAAATTTACTCTAAGAAGATATGTGTGAGAACTATCTCAGAGTATTCTTTGATATTTCTGAATTCAAATTATGGAATAGACTTTATCCTTATTCAAATAATAAAGCATTGCGTTTGCTTACATAACAGTAACAGTATGTTTTCTACACAGGTAGTTTGAATGATGCAATCAAATTGGAATTAATAAAGTTTTATATCACAGAAAGTGAAGAAATCTTTTTAACCATGTGTAGAATCTTATTCTCATATTCAGAGACGTTTTATAATTTTTCCAAGGAAGCAGAAACATTTTACTTTCTTTTCAATTATTTGGATTAGTTAGAAACAAAAGAGAGAAAAAAGATCCAGTAAGCATCAGATATATATGATTATTATAAAGAGTGGTCAACCGGATTACAGAACGATTTATTAGCTTATGATAATATCTATTTTGATTCAATTGGAGCAACGGTAATGAATTATATACATCATGGATTGAAAGCATTTCACGATTAAGGAACAGATTTTGGAGATTATGCAAGCAAAATGGGCAAACTACATGATATGTGTTAAATTATATCAGATTCTGTAGTATTGACTTACAGGTAACTATTACTTGAAGATTATGGATATACGTTACTTTGGCTGCCAAAATAAAGATGATTAATATATTATTTAATGTTTCCTTCACTTCCTTCTCGAGGCAAGTAACTTATTGAGTCGCCGTTTGTTTGGCTCAAAGAAAAAGCATAACTTGATAGATAGAGAACTGGGTATTCTTGTTTTTAATTAGGGTTCCATCTAATATGTGGTATATGTAGGGTGGAATTTATGATTTATCAACATTTGCTAAATCACATCCTGGAGGTGAAGACTTCATTAAATTAACATAAGGATAAGATATTACGGAAATGTTCTATTCTCATCATCTTGATTTAGATAAGTGCATAACTATTCTTCAGAAATATTATGTAAGACAATCTGATACCATAAACCAATATTTTGATTTTCGAGAAGATGGATTTTACCGTACTCTTCATAAGAAAGTAGCTAATCATTTCAAGACTCATGATAATAGCCCAACATTATCCATGAATCTAACATTTATAATCACATTGTTTTCCTTTATATTTACCTTTGCAATGACTTGCATTTAATAAAGTTATATGTGGGCTATTGCATGTGGATACACTCTTTATGTGTGTTTTGGATTGGGACATAATTTACTTCATAAAGGACCAAGAGAACCTAAAAGATACATAGCAGATTTATTGTTTTTCTCACATTATCATTGGTACATTTCACACTGCATATCTCATCATCACTTTACAAATTCCAACATAGATTATGAAATGACTGCTTTTGAACCATATTATATTACAACAAAATCTCGACTTCCGAATAACAGATTTTTGTGGTATTATATAAATGTTTTTTTTGGATTTGTAAGTTTGCTTGAATTTATCTCAAAGCTAGTTTTATTGATAAGAGGAGAAGAAAAATTGAGAAAAGAATACTTTATACCACTTATTGAATATTCAATCCTCTATATATCTTGTGGAAATGCTTGGTTAGCACTAAAGTTACTGTTAGTTATGCAATGGTTTGCTGCATTTTTGATGCTGAAATATTCATTACTAACTCATCGGAATACCTTCACCTACTCAGACGGAAGTGATATTAAGCCTTCCAGAGATTTTGGAATATACACAATCTAAACGACAACTGACAATGACACTTGGATAAAGTTCCCTTTGAATATGTTTATATTTTAGGGATTTAATGATCATTGCCTACATCATATGTTTCCAACTGTAGATGAGTCTAGGATACCTGAATTACATGGCTACCTTCATGAAACACTAAAGGAATTTGATGTAAGTTACAGATCATATTCTGTAATTGATTTGTATAATTCTCACAATAAGTATGTGAGTTCATGATTGAGTTAATGATTTTAAATTCATGATCATTTTTTTAAGAATATCCCCCACCTCGGGACATAAAGTCACGGATTCTAATAAATTATCCTCTTTAACTGGTTCACTTTGAAGTTGCATATCTTTCTACAATGAATCAAAATCTCTAAAAATTAATATATAATTTACTTCCCCATGACTTGTACCCAGCGATACCTCAGATATTTATAGTATCTATTCTTCACAGTGCTGACAGTTTTACTAGGAAAGTATGAGGAGATTATCCTAAATTTTGGACCCAACCTCAAAACGGAAGATAGGATTAGGCGATCATCAGCAGCGCTGAATTGAGCACATTATGGCACCTGGAATCCCTTACATCGAATGCTCTTCCTTGCAGCACTGAATAATCGTCTTCGTTTTAATGGTTTTCTTTTGAGAGCACTGTTGTTTTTTATATCCATAAGAGGAATTGTTTAACTATCGTACACCCTCTTAGGACGTGTTCTTGAGATGCTGGGAGTGTGGTTTTTCACTTATTTTTCCTCAGTCATTGTCTCATTTGATGTAGACATCAGAACACTAATAATTATGGGAATTGAAATTAATAAATTATCGAATTCATGCAACATGATTAATATTTTAGAATGCCTGTTTTTGTCATTTTAAGAGTAAGTAAAAACAATTATTAAACATTATTTCGATGACTTCATATATTAATATAAATGATATTGTCATTACTCTGTGTCATTGGTTTAGGATATGCTGCACCAACAGAAGATCTGGTTGATCCATCAACTTGGGCTAAATTCAAGATTCCATATGCCGGGAAATTGTAAATTCCATAGCTATCGTAGATATTCTGGGTATCTTCCTATCGATGACGATGGCAAGAAGCAATTCCATTACTTTGCTTTCCCTGCATTCAGTCTTGCTGGTCCATTAAGGGCTACATTCCCACTTGTGCTCTGGTTAAATGGAGGTCCAGGATGTTCATCACTTTATGGAGCGATGGTGGAAAATGGTCCATTCGTTGCAGATTAAGGTACCAACAATTTCAAGTAAAATCTGTTCACTTGGCTAAATTTTGTACATCATATTATTACCTAGGCAAACATGTTTTATTTGGAAAGTCCAGCTGGAGTAGGATTCTCATTTGGAAACACTACATCAAATGACAAGAGTGCAGCTCAGGATAACCTCTAAGCAGTGATATAATTCTTCAAGAAATTCCCAGAATACAAGTCCATAGATTTTTACATTGCTGGTGAAAGTTGGGCTGGAATCTATATACCTACATTGGCCAATGAGATTATAGATTATAATGCAGGAGTTAGTGAGTCAGAGAGAATTAGACTTAAAGGGTTAATGATAGGTAATGGATGCACTCATCCATCTGAATGCACTGATTTGGGTTTTAATTTCCCAGTCCATTATTATAAGTTCATCCATGATCACAAATTCATCAGTGAAGCATTGAATGACAAAATTGTATCAATGAGCAGTTATTGTTAATATTCAACAAAGAGAGAATGTTTAGAAGTATATGGTGAAGTTATGGAACAAGTCAATGCTGGCGAGTAATTTAACATATAAATTTAGTGAATTGTACTATAATCCATATAATGTTTATGGTGAATGTGTCACATTACCTTACTATCTCAAATAATAGGGATCATAGATTAAGTAAAGAAGATTCCAATAGCATCCTTTTTCCAAGAATGCTAATGAAGTTGCAGAATGTTCAGAATCAGAAGCATTGTTCCTCTATTTGAATAATCCAGCATTTAGAAAAGTAATTTAATTCATAAATTAGGCCTTACACATTAGAGATGATGCTCCTTATTGGAATGATTGTTCTGATATCGATTATACAAAATTCCCTGGTTACACATATCATTTATATCCTAAAATATTGAAGAATGGGATTAGGGTTCTTAAATTTAGTGGAGATGTTGATAGTATTGTCCCAATCACTGGTACTTTATATTGGATAAATGAGTTACAAAAGGAATTAAGTAATATATTCCATAAAGTAGATTTACCAACAATTGAGGAATGGAGAGCATGGTATAAACCAGGAGAAACTGGAGAGGAGCCATAAAATGCTGGTAATGTATGGGAGATCGATGGATTATTGTTTGTTTCAGTGAGAAATGCAGGTCATATGGTCCCATTGGATTAACCAGAGGCTGCAAGTATAATGGCTAGTCATTTCATATTCGAGTTGCCCTTACCATCTGATATTCTGTGAAAAAATATAAATTAAAATAAATGGGTGCTATATGCCCAAGATAAAATGTTGAAACGATTTCAATCTAGCAGAATCTCAATGAAATCCAAACAGATCCTTAAGTGGACATTGAAACTCTCATAAACTAAGAAACTAACTACAAACTTACTCACAGTCATAACTTCTCTGTAGACAATCCCACACTTTAGAACTGCGATGAGGTGATCAATCAGATACTCTCAATTTCCCTTTAACATATGATGAAGGATTTCTCAGAGTAGATTAATTTCCTTAAGACTTAAATTTAGAAACAAGTTCAAGACCTAAACAACCACAAGATTGATTTCTAGGATGAACTACTCAAAATGCTTATTGATTATTATGGATTCATTAGTTATGTGTAGGAGTAGGGAGCTTAAAAAGTAGTCTCTTGGTGGCAGGAACCAAAAGGTGTTGTGGATGTAGAGTAGGCATTGAAGCATTGGACACAAGAGTTCATAAAATATGGGGGCAAATTGCGTAGGGAAAAAGCATTTCGCTAGTTAAATTTTGAGCCTAAAACACCAGAGAGATTCATTAAAACTAGAGAATGGATAAAGAAGTAAACTGAAGAGTAGTAAAATACTGAATCAAAGTAGCCAACTGTAGAACGGGTTGTGTAGGTGGAGGAAGGATTTGATGAAATGTGAAAATATATATATAATTAATTATAATGAATGCTAATAATATATATGTAACAATGTATTATATTAGCCTTCCATTGAAGTTGACAATGATTAGAATCATTTTATCAAATTGAAATTTGTCATATTGGAAAAGGACTGGCCATATCCTAATTTTGACATAGTTGTCTCTTACAAGGATCCACTAATGTTTATATAAAAAGAACTGTAAGATAGACATGGAGGAATAACTGACATCTAGCTATATTTAGATGCTGAAAAAGCAAATTAGTATTTAAATATTGATATAGATTACCCTATGCATTTAATAAAAAGATAGGAGATGCTCTTGGAATTAAAGGTTCGAATACAGTGGAAACAGCTCCTTAAATAACTATTTTTTACGATTTCAAAAATGCAATAAAATCCCCTATTCAATTATTTTGAGAAAAAAAACAATAATAATATAATATATATCAATAGCCAGGTGGAAAGGGATTTTCTCCTTATTGGGTGTAATCATCAGCAAATTTATGGTTGACTTCCTTATGATGTTCTTCATCTTTTCTGATTGCCTTCACAACATCTAAAAGTGTAGCATTAGGACTCATTTTCCAATACTCAATAGAATTAGGATGGGCTGGTCTAGTTTTCCAAGAATTAATTGAACTTCCTTCAATCTCTATTTCTTCAATCATATGGGTGTAGGTCTTAACAGCCTCTTCTTCTAAATATCCCACGATCCTATGACAGACTCTAGGTTGAATCAGGTATGCGATTGAGTATAGAGCAACATACCAAAGTTAAGCCAAAATGACACCAGTCCTGAACATAAAGGAAGGTTTTTTAATTGTCAGAAAAGTGAGAAGGTGCACTCTCTCATTTTCTGCCTCTTCTAACAGTGTGTGAATCCAACCTAAGTCTCTTTTCATTCCTCGAAGTGCTCTCAAGTGTCTGTGCATACCTGCTACGAACCCAGGCACTCCTGCCACAGTCTCTAAAAATAGGACTCTATTAATCCATTTCTTTTCGGAGATTATGTTATCTTACCAAGGGAAAACCTTTCTGTAGCCACTTAACACATCAAAGCCAATTCTCATTGACTAGATGAAAAGATGAGCGAATCGATCTCCAAAAGTTATGGGAGTTTTGTGGTCGATCTTTACATTATTGATTTCTTATTCAGTGTAGATGGGATGAGGCATTGCGTAAACAACTGTTTTCTGTTCTTTAGGCTTCGATGAACAAAAGGTTTTCCAAAATTGTCGATTGATTCTTAAAATCATTAATTAAAATTGGAAATTTTGATACCCCATTTATATTACACAATGATGCGTATTATCAAAAATCCATCATTAAATGCCGTAATTAAAAATTATGAATATATATATGAAGTTGATAAATTGTGGATATAAATGTTTATTCTTGAGATGCCATCTTCGTATAGTGGTTAGTACTTAGCGTTGTGGCCGCTAAAGCCCAGGTTCAATTCCTGGAGGTGGCACTTTTTTTCATTTAATAAAAATATAAAATAAAGATGGCTATCAATAATGGAATGGTTGTACATTTCAGAGTCAACTGTGAATTTGTGTTCTAAGGGTATGTTTGTGAATTATAAGATGGACAACAAAAGCTGATTAAACTGGATTATTCTTTTTTGCTTGCCTCATTGTAATGTTTTATTGCATGCTTCATATGAACCTTTATACAGTGAAGTTAGTTCTTCCAAAAAAGTATAGTATTTATCAATTAGTTATGCATTGAATGTGATTTGGTATTTTGTTTATGCACTTTCTGGTATTATGGTGATGTAATTGATAATGACGATGAATGGATGGGTAAATGTAGCGGTGGTTGTTGGTAGTACTATAGGATATGCGATATAAGAGAAATGGTCTTAATTATATGAAGTAGAGAATCAAGCACCACCAGGTGGTTGTGAGTTTTGCAATTGATAAATACATATATGTCATTAAAATAACAGCAAATTAAATAATATCTATCTGATCTAAAGATATAATGCTATTCCTAATATTTCTAACCTCTGTTTAGGGAACAATAACATTTTATTCAGATCGGCACTGTGCATGCTCTGAATTAGGATAAACTTCATGTACAATACTTAAGGATTATTGCAATTGGGATAACTTAGGTTGTTCCGAAAAAACAACAGATTGCTCGAATACCTAAAATTGTGATGCTTTTCATACATAATTTAAATGCCAAAAAGATGAAACTAAATGTATCGACCACACCTATGAATGTTATGAATTTTAGGATGCAATCCTATGTCCTAGATTTTTAGGATGCTATTGGAATGAGGATTAGAAATGTGATACATTTTCGAATTGTAAGGACTATTCTATTAAATATTGTCCTTACGAAAAAGGTTGTATCACAAATTAAGGTTAGTGTACTGATATGAATTATATTGATTGTTCATCGATTAGAGATTAGAATAATTGTTATGGGTACTAAAGTGCTACAAGTACATGTAATTGGAATTAATTTAAAGGAGTTTGTTAATAAGTTGAAGACAACTCTGAATGTTCAGATTTAAGTGGATTAATATAAATATGTTGGGCCTATGGATGCTATCATTTTAATGACACATGCAGATATTATGATTGTTCTGATTTGAAATCAGAGTCTTCCTGTACATCTGTTAAAGTAGGAAGGAATAGTTATAAATTATGTAATTGGCAGAATGATACGTGTATAGAAGCAGAACAGGTATCAAATGTTAAAGATTTATAAACATGTCTAAATATTTCAAAATATAATTATAAATGGACAGGAGAGTGTGTTCAATGCAATTAACTGATAAACAACTCTTTTACTAAAGGATTTGGGTTATTAGTTTTAATACTTTAAATGGCGATTTGATTTGTGATTAATTATACAATATCAACGCTTGGATTTTGGTTTCCACTCTGCATCTTTTGGCTCTTCCACTGCCCCTGTAGCAATTTCTTTATACACTTCAGAATCGCTTTTCAATTTTTATTCCAAAAATTATTTTTTATATTGTTCTTCCCTCAACAATCTTTGTTCATTAAATGCTTGCATAAGTTTCTCTTACTACTCATCCCATTGTCTGGCTCTTTAAAATCTTAACTCTTCTTCCTTATAACTAATATTAATGTTTGTATTACAATTATTCCACTTAATCTTCTGTAGGTGGTTATTCAATTCTTTTATACAACCAATCATAATAAGCTAAATCATTTACAATTCTTTCTCTATCATCTTTGAATTTAATCTAAATTAGATATAGTATACTTCTCTTCTAGTTGGAAGTCCATAGTAGGAATAATATTGATAAAATTTATTTCCGATACGATCTTCTCCTACACATATACGATTGAGTTTTTGATCCTCAAACTATTCTCTAAGTAAGGCATACTTATTATAGAGTTTAGTAGATTTGATGGCACTTTTGAGTGCTTGGTATCGTAAATATAATTTATATAAACTATTCATATGAATGGGGGGAAGAAAGATAATAAGGGAAATACTTACCATTTTATATATTTTACCTTGATTTTTTTATGCATCATGACATTCATTTATGTTTCTTTTTTGACTTCTCTCTTTTATTCTTCTTTTTATGTTCACTCTCATCTCTCTTCTTATGTTTTTTGGCACTCTTAGATCTAGATCGTTCTCTTGGTTTCTTAGTTGTTTCTAAATTACGAATCATAATACCTTTTTTCAGTTTGCGTCTCTTGTCTTCTTCATCTTTCTCTAAGTATTCTTCCTTTGTCTTCTTAACAACTTCTTCACTTCTAGATCGTCTCTACTCTCCCAAACCACCACCAAGTCTGCGAGGTCTCCATTTGAGAATGGTTCTACCTCTCTCAATATCCACAACAACCTTACGCCCATCAATGCGCTTATCCACCGCATACTTATAAGCCTATTTAACGCTGTTCTTGCTCTCATACTCTGTTAATTAAGATCACCCCCTTACCAATGAATGCATACCCTCTTGGCTTGTCGTGCACAGAATCGCGCACAATCCTAATGGACTTTATTGGTCCATATTCTTCGAATTCTTTGCGTAGTCTCTTATCAGTTGTGGCATAATTCAATCTTCCTACAAATAGAGTCTTATAGGGATCTGAGGTTATGTTTCCATCCTCAAAAGGATTCCATTTATGAATTAAGCCCTACACCGACTCGTTGTGTTGTCTCTTCTTCTCTAATTTTTTCAATAATTTGATGGGCAACCTCGATGGTCGAATGGTGTCTATGTCAATGATTATATTACTTCTTTCACGCTCTTCATTCAACATTTGCTCGTACTCGTCTTCAAATTTATCAATCATCCATTCTGCTTTTAACCCTATTCCAAGAATGGGATCATATGGTCGACATTTAGGTTTTGGATAAGATTTAATGTGTGCTATTTGCGGGATCACGAATATAGGTTGCATCTGGGAATGAAATACAAACATACATCAGGAGGGAAGTCGGGTTTACGTATATTGCCTGGCTATTGCATCTACATAGGATTGTTCATCATATGAGCCAGTGGCATCATGGGCATTGGTTATTGGTAATACATTATTTTTAATAATGCATTGGGAATTGTAGCCTGGCGATATAAATGAATACTCACCACGTACTGGACATACTGTTTTAGCTCATAATCAAAAGATTTATGTTTTTGGTGGTATCGATGAATAGGACAGACAAAATGACATGTACAAATATCACAAAGGATGGAGTAAATTGAAATGTACAGGAGATATTCCTGCAGCAAGATCAGGGTCATTGGCTTGTGTTTATGAAGATTAATTTTACTTTTTTGGTGGTTACACATGGAAGCATGGGGAATATTTCAATGATTTATATCGTTTCAATCCTCTCACTAATACATGGACTTAAATTAATACTAAAACTCCACCACCAGCTAGGGTTGATCATACATTCACAATTTGTAAGAGTTCTTGCTTTGTTTTTGGTGGTTCGAATGGATAAAGGAGGTTTAATGATCTACATGAATTGAATCTTACAACATTAGAATGGAGAAGTATGCCATAATTAAGATAATTGTCATCCCGTTTGGGACACTCAACTACTTGTTATTTAAATGACCTATATCTCTTTGGAGGTTGGGATGGTAATAATACACTCAATGATTTTTGGGTGTACAGTGGAGGCACATTTTAGCCAGTTAAGTAATAAAATCCACCTGCAGGAAGATACAGACATACTGCAAACATGTACAAAGGATTTATGTATATCTTTGGAGGAGTAGATTAAAATTAGGAAAGATTTAATGACTTGTAGAGATATGATTTTTAGACTTCCATTTGGAGTAGAGTAGTTGTATAGAATCCTCCAAGTCCACGTTCCTTTCATAAATGTGTGATTTTAGGAAGTAACCTCTATCTAGTAGGTGGATTTGATGGATAGAGAAGGAATGATATGCACAGAATTAATTTAGATGCTGAAAATGGCAAATAGGCTATTGAGTAATTCAAACAGGCACCACATTTAATGTGGATTCAATTAGATTTAAAGGATCGATTTACACCTAGAACAGGACATACTGCATGTGTATTATCTGGAAAGATTTATCTTTTTGGTGGTGTGGATTAATCTGGAAGTATAAACAATGATCTAAATATATTTGATGGGCATTCTTGGTCAGTTGTGTAAGCTTAGGGGCAAATTCCTTCAGCAAGATCAGGGGCGAAAATGATAGCCATAGACGATCAATTGATGCTATTTGGTGGATATGTACAAGCTACTAGTTAAATATATTGCAATGATCTCTATAGATTCAATATTAAAACTAATACTTTTACATTAGAATAACAGACAATCTGCCCCTCAAAAAGAACAGATCATTCAATAGTAGAATACTGTAATGGATTGTATGTATTTGGAGGTAAAGGAGAAAATAAATAAATATTAAATGATATTTGGAAATTCAAAGGGGCCTGGATTGAATTGCAGCATGATTAATAAGTCAGTGGTCGATTTGGACATAGTGCTGTTGCTTATTAAAATTCTATGTTTATTTTTGGAGGTTGGGATGGCACCAGTTGTTTGGATGAAATGTATGAATATTCATTTGTTACAAACACATTCTATGAGATAAGAAGATGTAGCGGATAAAAACCAAAAGCCAGATATAGGCATGAAGCACTTGTTTATAATTCAGATATGTTCTTATTTGGAGGTGTAGATCATCTTTAAGTAAGATACAATGATTTGCATCAATATAATTTTAAAAAGAGAGAATGGATTAAAATTAGCACTTCTGGCAATATTCCATCGGCCAGGACATTTCATAAATTAGTTAATATTGAAAATAGATTCTTTCTCTTAGGAGGATATGATGGCCAAAGACTCAATGATATGTACACAATTCTTGTAACATAAACAGAAAAAGTTAACTTTACTTACCCCTAAGAAGATTCTGAAATGTCTTAGGATGAAGAGGTAGTGACATTAAAAGAACAAGTTAAGGAATTGACAAACAAAATATAAAAAGAAGAAGAGAAACATCTTTGCAAAATTTGTTTTGTCCGCCAAATAGACAGTGTTCTTATGGAATGTTGTCATTTCATTCTGTGCTTCAATTGTACTGAGAATCTTAAAAATGTAATAACTATCTAAATACTAGTGTCCTATTTGTAGATAAACTATTACTCGAGTGATTAAAACAAGTTTATTTTGATTATATTTATATTAATGATTGGAGAAAAGCGGGAATAATTTAGAGTATAAATAAGAAAAGAAAAAACAGAAGAGATATTCAAATAGAAAAGAATC
>JMSD01000053.1:200548-260827 GCA_000715435.1 Paramecium caudatum
AAAATAACAGGAATATGCATATCTCTAACAAATAAGGCATTAATAGCAACAAGTGATGGTAATATATTTATATATCAATGAAACTATTATATAAATTAATTATTTGATGTAAATAAATATTAAATAAAAATAAATATGGACTAGATCGATTTTCAGTTTTAAAAAATACAGTGCATCTTTTAAATATAAAAAATCAATAGTCATCTCTAAAAGAAATAAAGCTCTTTACATATAAGGCTCCAGCATTCAATGTAACTCTAAGTTAAAATGAACAATACCTTTATGCTTAAGGGGATTATCATGTGTTAAAAGTAAAATTTTGTGCTATTATATCCAGATTTATAATTTATAGCAATCATCAACCAAATTGATAATTGAATCAAAATGTGAAAATCCAATTCGAATGATTTTAGATGAAAAAACAAATACCATTATCACTATTTGGTAATTCCATTTAATTTTTATTTATAAATTTTCAAATTAATGTTGGAAAATATTAAAGATTTAAAAAATTTTAATACCATCTCAGATTATGGAAGCAACTGAATTAAATAGTTTAAATCAATTTGCATGTAAAATTATTCTAATTTTAGGTTCATTAGAAGATAAAAAGATATGGATATTTCAAAGAAATAAAGGCGGTTACTTTCATAAAATCTAGGAAATAGAGGGCACTTATCAATTTACTTAGATTTATTTAAATTGCTAATTAAATTATTTAACAGCTATTCGTAGAGGAGATTAAGATGCTTATAATTAAAATACTATTTACATTTTTTAATTTTAATAATCTTCTGGTCAATATGTTTTACGATAACAAATCAGAAAAAAAAAATATTTTAATTTTGTTTCAGCTTATAATGAAAAATTAATGGTCTTTGGAGGAAAAAACTAATTATTTGAATTTTAATTAACTGATGAAGGGTTCATTCTGTAAAATTAATAAAATTATGAGAATAATTGTTTTGATAAAAGCATTGCATTTTTTTCAAATACAAATTATTTTATAAATGGAGGTTTGAGTAAAAAGTTAGTACTGTATGGAAGGAATAAAGAAACTTGGGAAAAGCTTCAAGAATTTTCTTTATGTTCGACCTTGTTTTCCCTTTGGCTAACAAAGTCTAATATTTTAATAACTTCAGATGGAGAAGGTATTATCACCTTTTTTAAGTGATTAAGGATATTATAAAATATATTAAAAACATAATTTACCAATTCATTCGAAATAAAATAAATTCATAATGCTGAATTTTAAACTTAATTTGGTTAAATGTTTTGATTTTAAGAAGTTTCCAAAACAAAATATTCTGTTAATAATTTTTCAAATCTTAATTTAAGCTTAATTAATTCTTTTTCAGAAGCTAAGAATCTTAGTCCTAAGTAATCATATTGAGCCTCAATTTCTGCCAATCTTGATAATTCTTCTTAAGCTTAAAGACATTTGTCAATAGAGGAATGCCATTATTTCTTCACGTAATTTAATTAAACTGTTAATTGTTCTATAACTTCTCTCATTTATTCAGCCGTTAATGAATATTCATTAGTAACATTTGCTCCTAACATTTATTCATCGTTTCCATCAACAATATTATCTTCTTCAGTTTTAATGTAAGGAATTTGAGTTAACATTAAAGGACTTAATGAAGAAAGCAAATATTGATTTTCTTCTGTTTAGGTTGCTACAGAATTTTACATTATGGGACAAGTTGATTATTTATAAAGAGGAGAAAGCTCCCTTGATTTAGCACTTTCAAGAGAAATGCCTCTTTTTTGAATTACTTGGCATACTGCCATTTCTCCTTCCTCTGCTGTTTGGGTTTATTTTTCTGATTATTAAGGTTTTTCGTATATAAATGACTCATAAATTTAGTTTTCCTATGTTCCAGATACAATACTTTCCTTGAATTTTTATGAGCTATTATTAACCATTTTTAAAATATCACTAAAAGTATTATAAACTTAATCAATCTTTTTAGAATTGGTACTTCTATGTGATGAACCAATTGGGGTAGCACTTTCATTAATTAGTGGAGTTTATAATAACAACAGTTATAATATCTGAATTATAAGAGTCTCAAAAAGTTATTTTACTTGATCTAAATTAGAAATTCCATCATAGAGGGTAGAAAATTGTATAAATACATCTGTTGTAATTGTGAGACGAGACTGTAATAGTTCTTGTGAAAACATAACTCCTTGAACCTCTAACTTGTCAACAAGATTTTATTTTTCCTTTTTTAATTTTACAAGATTAGCTGCATCTTGAAATTATTTTGCTATAAGATTGTGTTATTTTTCTTCCAAAGTAGATATTTTTTATAACAATTAATTGTTTTTCCGCTTTAACTCATTCATCTGCATTTACTGTTCAAGATTGATTGCTGGCAATTATTGATTTTCAATATCTTTTTCAATAAGTTAACTAAGTACTTGTTTGATTGGACTATCTTCTTCTTTTATTGAAGAATTCAAAGAATGCAAATTTGTGTTTATCTTTTGAATTTGCTGTTTTTATTTAAGCAAGGTCTTCTAATTATCAAATTATTGATTTATTAATTATTGAATTTTATCTCTAAGTTTCTAATTTTCATTTTCTAACTTTTCTTATAAATGCTTATATTAGATCAATTATAATTCAAGAGTTTGCTTTTCAAATTCATTGAATGTATTAGTTTATGCCAACATTTTAGCAATTTCTTTATCTTTTTCAAGCAAACTTGCACTTAGGTAATTTACTTACTCTTGAATAAAATTTTATTGATCCTCTATTTTAGACATTTAATTTATATATTTTATTAAACAAATAACTCAAATTACATGAATTCAAAAACTGTTTTGTAATTACTTTATTTCTTGCTCAAGTGTCAAGACTCTCTTTTCTAGCACTGAATTTTAATTGAAAAATTTAATTATTCTCCTGTTTAAATTGGTTATGCCTTCACTATATTCTTCCTTCTTTTATGACATTTCTTTTAATTATTTAGTTAATTAAAGGTTAAATTATTCTTTTTCTTTAAGATCTTTTATTAATGATTGATCATAGCTCTGTTTTCTAGACTGCTTTTACTCTTACTAATCTTATTAAATTTTCTTTAATAATTATAATACAGGTTATTCTGCTATATTCAGTGCAATTATTTATTTGCTCTCCTCTAAGTCATCTTAATTTTCTTTCAATAATTATTCAATTGTTTTAACAAATTAAAGAGTTTTTTCCTCTAACTTCTATTCTAAAGCTTCTAATTTTTGTTGCTTATCTTCCTCCTATTATTTTAATTCGCTAAAATCTTACTCCAATTTATCTTTCAAGCCTTCCAAATCCTAAATCTGTAATTATTGCTTTCGTTTTTATTCCTCTGCTGCTTATATCTCTTTTCTCAAATTTGAAATTTCTAAGCTTTGCTTTTCTATAATATCATTATCTTAATTTAATTTTTCTTTGAGATAAGTTAATTCACTTAATTAATTTTGCATATTTTAATTGTCCTAATTAAGTTTCTCATATTCTTTTTAAATCTCATTTAATTGTTTATTTTTTAATTCGGCTAGTTCTCTTGATAGTCGAGCGTTAATTTCAATTAAATCAACTTTTTCTTTATTAGCATTTTATAATTCTTCGAATAGTTCGCTAATTTTTTCTTGAGCTTATTGCAGGTCCTGTTACAATTAATTTATATCAGTTTAATTGGCACAAAGGCTTATATTCTCTGGTTATATTTATTAAGTTTATTCATTCAATTCCTCTTACTCTAGATATTTATGAAGAAGTTCATTGTATTTTTCTTTTTATTTAGCTATTTCTTATTCAAATACTTTCTCTTGTTCTTATTTCAAATCGTCTTGTTTTTAATTTAATTTATCATTAAGTTCTTATAAGGCTAGGTGTTAATCTAACAAGTCGTTGAATTTCTTTTTGCTCCTTTCAAATTCCTCTGAATCTACTTAAGTTGCTTATACCTCTCCTGCTTCGTTTAATTTTTGGAGAGTTTATTCATAATGTTCTTACATTTCAAGATGTTCCTTTAGAAGATTATTAAATATTGCTTTTGCTTATAATTTTTCAGCTTCTAATTCTTTTGCAAATTAATTTCTTAATTCATTCGTTTATTCTTATAGATTATCGCCTATTCCTAAAATATGCAAATGTTCATTCAATAAATCGTTGAATTTTTATTTATAATAATCTGCCTCCTGGTTTGAGGATTGTTCGACTTCACTATTTTATTTTTATATTTCTTACTCATTTTCATTTTCATGTGCTTGCTCTTTATGATTGGCTAATTCATTCTAAAGATTTTTAACCAAATCTGTTAATAATTCATTTTTTGCTTATAGGTCTAAAACTTATGCTTACAATCCAGATATATTCTCATTCTATTAATTGTGTTATTCATTATTATTTTCTCCCACCGAATTTTGCTACTCTTTTGGCTGTTCTTATTCTGAATCCAAATATTTGTGAAGTAATTCGTTGTATTTTTCTTTTTATTTAGTTATTTCTTATTCAAATATTTTCTCTTGTTCTTGTTTCAAATCGTCTTGTTTTTAATTTAATTTATCATTAAGTTCTTATAAGGCTAGATGTTAATCTAACAAATCATTGAATTTCTTTTTGCTCCTTTCAAATTCCTCAGAATCTACTTAAGCTGCTTATACCTCGCCTGCCTCGTTTAATTTTTGGAGAGTTTATTCATAATGTTCTTACATTTCAAGATGTTCCTATAGAAGATTATTAAATATTGCTTTTGCTTATAATTTTTCAGCCTCTAAATCTTTTGCAAATTAATTTCTTAATTCATTCGTTTATTCTGATAAATTATCGCCTATTCCTAAAATATGCAAATGTTCATTCAATAAATCGTTAAATTTTTTTTTATAATATTCTGCCTCTTAACTTGAGGGTTACTCGACTTCATTATTTTATTCTTCCTCGTTTTCTTTTTCATGAGGCTGCTCTCTATGATTGGCTAATTCGTTCTAAAGGTTTTTAACTAAATCTGTTAAAAATTCAATTTTAGCTTATAATTCTTACACTTACACCTATGGTTCAAATCCAGATATTTTCTCCTATGAAAATTGATTATGGTTTTCAGCCTATTGACTCACTACTTCGTTGTAATTCTCTGCTACCTGATTTTCACACTATTTAGGTTATTCTGATTCTAAATTAAGATATTTGTGAAGTAATTCATTATATTTTTCTTTTTATTTAGCTATTTCTTATTCAAATACTTTCTCTTGTTCTTATTTCAAATCATCTTGTTTTTAGTTTAATTTATCATTTAGTTCTTATAAGGCTAGATGTTAATCTAACAAATCATTAAATTTCTTTTTACTCCTTTCAAATTCCTCAGAATCTACTTAAGCTGCTTATACCTCTCCTGCTTCATTTAATTTTTAGAGAGTTTATTCATAATGTTCTTACATTTCAAGATGCTCCTTTAGAAGATTATTAAATATTGCTTTTGCTTATAATTTTTCAGCCTCTAATTCTTTTGCAAATTAATTTCTTAATTCATTAGTTTATTCTGATAAATTATCTCCTATTCCTAAAATATGCAAATGTTCATTCAATAAATCGTTGAATTTTTATTTATAATAATCTGCCTCCTGGCTTGAGGATTGTTCGACTTCATTATTTTATTTTTCTTACTCATTTTCATTTTCATGTGGTTGCTCTTTATGATTGGCTAATTCATTCTAAAGGTTTTTAACTAAATCTGTTAATAATCCATTTTTAGCTTCTAATGCTTTAACTTATGCTTATAATTCAGATATTTCCTCTTATTAAGTTGGATCGACAGGCTATTGATTGTGTTCCTCATTATTATTTTCTACCACTTAGTTTTCTTCTTCTTTTGGCTGCTCTTATTCTGAATTCAAATATTTATGAAGAAGTTCATTATATTTTTCTTTTTATTTAGCTATTTCTTATTCAAATACTTTCTCTTGTTCTTATTTCAAATCATCTTGTTTTTAATTTAATTTATCATTAAGTTCTTATAAAGCTAGGTGTTAATCTAACAAATCATTGAATTTCTTTTTGCTCCTTTCAAATTCCTCAGAATCTACTTAAGCTGCTTATACCTCTCCTGCTTCGTTTAATTTTTGGAGAGTTTATTCATAATGTTCTTACATTTCAAGATGTTCCTTTAGAAGATTATTAAATATTGCTTTTGCTTATTATTTTTCAGCCTCTAGTTCCTTTACAAATTAATTTCTTAATTCATTAGCCTATTCTTAAAAATTATCACTTATTCCTAAAATATGCAAATGTTCATTCAATAAATCATTGAATTTTTCCTTATAATATTAACCATCATTTTCAGTTTCTGTTTCTGGAGTAGCTTAATTGTTTTTTTCTTACTTAAGCTTTTAAATCTGATCAATAAGTTGTTCTTTTTCCTTTTCTAATGAATTATTTTCTTGTAAAACACTTTCAGCATATTATTAAGTGTAATTCAAAGCGCTAATCTTTTATTATAATTGTTTAATTTCTTCTTGATAGTCCTGGTCTTTTTAATGAGCCAATTATTTTTATTGATTATCTGGATTGGCTTCTAATAATGCAGAATTTATGGCTTTCTGTTTTACTAACTAATTTTTGAGGTCCTTCAACCAAGTTTCTTGATTGGACAATTTTATAGCTAATTGGAATTTTTGTGCTAAAAGTTTCTTATTTTTATTCTTTAACGAATTGATTTCTTATTAATTCAAACCATGATCAATTAGTTTATCGTCTGAAGCGTTTTCAATTTGTGTTGGGTTACTTTAGAGATTTATATTTTCTTAGATAGAATCGATTGTCTATTATTGAAGTAGTGAATTGTTTATAGCGATTTATTTTTAGAGCCTATCTTTCAAATTTTCGTTTTCATTTTATTTCTTTGATAATATTATGGAAAGTCTAAACTTCTAAGATAATAGTTTATTGTTTTTTTGTTTTTAAACTTTGTTTTGATTTGTAAGCTCCTAGATTTAATCTTCATTCATTCTTTGTTAATAACCACCCTATTAGTCTGTTTAGTTATTATTTGTTTCGAGCTGTGGTTCTGAGGAAAGTTTATCAATTTATATTGTCGCTTCATTAAACATAGCTTTTGCCTTATTTAATCTATCTTGTAAGTTTTCTAACTGATTATCTTTACTTTACAATTTACTCATCACTCTGAATAATTTAGCCAGTAAACGAAGATTTTGATTCTTTAACTTAATGCTGTCATCTGATGGTTGTTACACATCAGGCTATGAATTATTTTCTTGTGGTTCATTAGTACTTTATTAACTTAACCTATCATTTAATTCTGCATTAATAGCTTTTTATTTTTGAAGCCTTTCAGCTGCTTCCTCTAAATCTTTATTTTTCTTATTCAATTAACTCATAACCCTAAATAGTTTAGCTAATAATTTAAGTGTTTGTTTTTTCGACTTTTATAATTACTCGGTGTTATCATCGTGGATTGGTTCTTCCTTTGATGGTATTTCATCATCTTTAAATATAGTAGCCCCATCGATAAGATCTTGTACAATCGCTTTTTGTTTTGCTAATCTTTAATGAAGTAAATCTATTTCTCTATCTTTTTGATTGAATTAACTCATTATATGAAATAGTTTTGCAAGTTGCTTTTTATTTTTATTTTTAAGTTTTGTAATTTCTTCCTTGTATTCCTGTTATGAATCTGGTTATTATTCATGGCTATCTGGTGTTTAACTTTAAGTAATGTTATCTTCCCTAGTATTGATTAATTCACTATTGATGGCTTTTTATTTCTCTAATCTTTGTTTTAATTCAGTAATTTCACTTTCCTTTTACTTTAATTTGGCAATGATCCTGAATATTTTGGCTAATTAGGATTTGGTTTTCAATTTTAATTTGGTATTTTCTTCTGAATTTGGAATTACTTCTTATTGTTCTTATTTTGGTTATTCTTATGTTTCCTATTAATTAATTGGATTTGTATCAGATTGAAGAAGAGCCTTTGCTTTCTATAATTTTAATTTCAATGTCTCGTTTTCCAAGTTAACCTGATCTAATTTTTAAGATAAATCGCTTATTTTTTCATTTAATTCCTTATTTTTTTTTAAGACCTTATTAATTTCATCTTAATCATTTTGCACAACCTATGGTGTAGTTTAGTTTAGTTATTCTTTCAAATGAGCGATTAATTAATCTTTTTCGACAGCTTAGGCTTAAGATTACTGTAATTGATTATTTACATCCTGGAGGTCTTTTTAAAGTATTTCATTTTGCTTTTACAAATTTTCCTATTATTATTGAAGTTGGTCATTAATAGGTTGATTGGATTCCTATTTGTTTTCTTATAATTAATTGAGTAATTTTTCAATCTCCTTGTTTTTGCCCTATAATTATTTATTAGCTTAATTTAGTTAGTTGCTGATTTAATCATTATTGCATCTCAATTCCTATTCAAGTTATTCTAATTTTTCTATTTTATCATTATTTTATTGTAAATTTTAAAGAGTATTATCCAAAGTTGATTATTTTTCCTAAATTTGATTTTTCAAATTATTATTTTCTTAATTTTAACCTGTTAATTCGTTTTTCAAATTAGATAATTAATTTCTCAAATCAGAATTTTAGCCTTCTGCAAGCTTTAGTTTATCCTCTAATTCTTTTAGTTTTCCTAGATTTGTACTTGATCTAGGTGTGGATGATTCTTTTTAAGAAAATTTGATTTATCTTTCAAGATCATTGATATGGATTTATTGATCTTTGATTTAAGATTAGAGTTCATCAATAAGTTATTTATCATTGTTTTCTTATTAAGTGATTACTTTTAATTCATTGTTCTTATCAGAATATTTTTTTTCCCAATCTTTTATTTCTTATTCAGAATTTTTGTGTTATTCTGCTAATTTCTTCAATTATTCATTTAATTGAGTTATTTCCTTGTTATTTTTATTGGTTTCATTTTCTAATTCTTCAACTTTTGCTTGGAGTTCAGAGCATTTAATTCTTAAATTAGCATAGTCCTCATTTTATTTATTCAATTAATTGGTCAATTCTTCTGATGGAGCAAGTGGGGCATTTTGTAATTCAATCAATTAATTTTGTAAATCAAGCTTAACTTCTAACGGTTAGGTGGCTAACTTTTCATAAAGACTTTAATTTTCATCTCTTAACTCTTAGAGTTTGTTATCTAAATCTCTCCTCTTATCATCAAGCTATTAATTTAATATCAATTGATCATTGTATTGAGACTCTAATATTTAAATTTGTTTCGTTAGAACACCTATACTAGCTTCCTGCTCATTCAGTGCTTGATCATCTTTTATTTTGACTTCTTCCATTTCTTTAAGCTGTTCAAGTAGTTTCTCGATCTTTTCATAAGCAACTAAAATATTAAATTTTTAAAACTTGCATAATATTTATCTATCTCATCTTTTTCTGCAGATAATTTATTGTATTTATTTTAGAGTTCAGCTATTTCCTGTTATGATGCTTGAATAGTTTCTTCATATTCTCCAATTTCCTCATTTAATTGTTCTATTCTTTCCTTTAACTTATCATCTAATCTAGGGCTACTAGAAATAAGCATAGAAATTTACTTGCTAATGTTTTGAGTATCTGGCACTTCATCACCTAATGATTATTAATCAGAAGCTGCTTGAGAATCGTGTTCTGATGGGTTCCTTTACTTTTTTTTGAATATTTTTCCAATATTTGATTTTAACTCTAATTTTTATGTAATGCTTTCAATTTCCTTTCTCAATTGAGTATTCTTGGCCTGCTCGTCTTCGAGTCTTTTTTTGAGTTAATTAAGTTCTTTGTCCCTTTCTTCTGGCTTACTTAATTCGGTGAGTCTCTTTTTTAGTTGGTTTATTTCTTTGTCTTTTTCCTCGATCAAGTAATTTGGGGAGTTATTTTCAAGTGATTTTTTAAGCTAGTTTAATTATTTATCCTTTTCATCATTCTCCTACCAGCTAGCTTTAAGATCTCTGGTGAGTTATTGTATTTCGTTTTTCTAATTTTCGATAATATCTTTTAATTCTTGCTCCTTCTAATTATCGAATGCAGGAGATTTATCTTTATCAGGTTGGAATAGTGGGTTTTAAAGAGGAGATTGTAATTCTAATTTTCGATCAGATCTATTGCTATGGATGGATGCTCTTGCAAATCCGGATCCCTCTATTGGTTTGAGTACTTCATTTAGCTTTTTTTGAATTTTTTCCTTTTCCTGTTCAAGCTTTTTTGCAGCGTCTTTGGCTAATTTTTTCTCTTTGATTGAGATCTCGAGGGATTGAGAATGCTCCACTGCTAATTGTTATTTCACTTTTTAAAGTGTTGTATCAATTTACTAAGTTTAGAGAGAATAGAGTTACCTTTATTCCTAATGGTGATTATGATTAAGATATCTATTGGATACTTTTCATAATTAAATTTATGGAGCAAAATACAAAAAAATACAAACCAAACATGTTGAATATGAAAAATTTTCAAATTGCTGTTGGAGCTACTCTAATCCTATAGCCCTTGGAAGTTATGCAAACTTCAATGATCGCAACAGGATATTCTAAACATAATATAAATTTTAAGGGATTATCGCTATTAGCAACATAGATATATAGGGATGAAGGAATCAAAGGATTTTATAGAGGAACAGTGTTGTCGATTGCAAAAAATACAGTTTCTTTTTCATTATTCTTTACAGGAATAGAGAGGTATAGGTAAATGTTTACAAAATAAGAGTCCTCCATCACATTATCCTGTTTACCTTTAGAGTATCTTGAATTTGGCGATAGCATCATCGAGTAAGCTAGCTGGAACCATTGCTTCTACACCTTTGGCTGTGATGAAAACAAAAATGCAAATAGTGGGAAATAATGAGTACAATCGAATTCATCATTCATTTTTGAAAATTGCGAAAGATGAAGGATTTTTCGGATTTTATAGGGTAATATACTAAACATGAAAGGGGCTTTTTGCGACTATCCTAAAAGATGTTCCTTTTTCAGGAATTCAATACACAATCTATCGGAATTTATTAGATTTGAGTAATTATCTAAGAAAAGAATCTGATTCAACACATAATTCATTTATTGTAGCATTTTGTGGATCATCAGCTGCAACTCTAGCAATATTACTCACATATCCATTCGATAATCTAAGAATAAGATAGCAGGCAGAATAATAGAGTGTATTGTGATTGGTATTCTAGTATAGCATAGGATAGATGATAAGAAGAACATACAAAAATGAGGGAATATTGGGATTTTATTAGGGATATTTGCCAAGATTAATTAAAAAATGTATATAGAGCGGTGTTTTGTGGATGGTGTATGAGAAGTTGGCCCTAAAATAAAAGCAAAAAACTAACTGAGTATTATAAATATTTTTATTTATTAATGAGTACTGCCTAAGAACAATAAAGACTTTACGAGGATTTGATTGTAAATATTATATATGAGTCAAGGAAAAACTTCAAACCAATCAGGATATAAAGGAGAAATTTGAAAATAAGACAGTGAATGGTCTCCTGGATAAAGATTATGCTCATGAAGTGTTAATTGATTGGAGTGAGACACTAAATTACGATCTCAGCGATGCTATAAATTATTTTGATCTCGATAACCCAGATGTTCCACCGGAAGAAATTAGATAGCAATTGAACTTTGACAGTTTCGTGAACCTGGTCTAGAAATGGCTTTAAAAATCATTATAACAAACATCTCCTAAGTAGAAGCAAAGTACAAATCAGGATCAATATTGGTTTAAGAGTGAACCTGGAACAATGAATACTGAGTAAAGTGATCTAAAGCATTAAGAATAGTTGATTAGGGCTATTTTTGAGACTCAAGAGGCAAAAACTAAGAAAGTATTCAATGAATATGCAATGATGAGTGATTAACCAGACACAATTAGTAAATCTGATTTTCCACTTTTGCTAAAAAATCTTTTATATCAACACAATGCTTCGATTTATGAAAAAGCAGGTCAAGAGGATTATTTTATGAGAAGTAACTCCTATGGTAGTTTGAATTAAATCTTAAAAGATGACCAAATAAATTATCAACAATTCAAGGAGGCGGCAATCTAATTTATGAGAGGAAATTAGGATTTAATACTCCTTGAATAAGATTAAATCAATAAAAAGAAAGAAAAATAATAATCAGTACATTAAAATTAGACTAATCTTGAAGAGGAACTACTTGCTTAAATAGAAAAATATTAATAAATATTACATGCTACCGAGCCAGAAATAGAAAAGTAAGTACTTAGGAATATGATTACAACTCTTGTAAGACAACTAGATTTAATTCGAGATAATACCATGAAACTTGATGAAACTAACATTAATACAACACTAAAATAAAAACATAATTTATAGATATCATTTTCAGGAATAGCTAGACCTGAAAAAAGGGCTAAGACTAAGGAGGAAATAGAAATAGAAAAAAGAGATTCATAGATTAGAGAAATATTTCTATTTTTTTCGAAATAACAATACGTTAATGGTGTTGCGTATGAGTTTGATCGATATACCAAAGAGGCATAGAATCTCAGTTTAGGTATGTTTTTGTACTTTTGCAAATGTTTTACTTTAATTTAAAAGCATGTTAGAGAACCAGATGAAAAAAACTTGCTTGAGTTAAAAAAAAGAGGACAAGAGGTGAACATAACAAGATTAAATGAAACTGTGATTCATAAAAAACCATAAGAAGAAGTTAAATAAAATGATTAAGATTCAAAAATAATATCTCCTCAAAAACCACCTACAGTGCCAGTAGATATCAAAAAGATTGAAAATCTCCCTCGAAGAAATAAATATAATAATGTTCCATCTAAATTTGAGTAAATTTTATTATTATCATAAGGTGGTGGAATGATGAACTAAAATTCGATAAGTATTATAATCCAAATTAACCGATACTTCCACAAATGATAATGGAAAATCTGAAATACTTAACTAAACATGAAATTAAGACCTTATTTAAAAAGAGTGCATTTGGAAAAGATGTATTTAATGTTATAAGAATAGCTTGATTTTGACGAATTTAAATGTATATTAGGATTGATGGCGAATATGATGTTTACGCAAAATGGTGAAAGACATCCACATGCTTATCAACTTATGTTAAGATTACTTTATATTGATTATCCAGAGGAATACAGAAAAAGATTAATTCCAATAAAAATTCCCTTCAATTGTAAAGAAAAGTTAGGTTTCAGATCATTGCCCGGTTTTGAACACCATGAATATAAAGGAAGACAATTAACTTAATAAGAAAAAGAATAATTGTAGAGATTAAAACAAGAAAGGGAGAACTAACTTAGGGAGAGGCTAACAGAAAATCCGAATCAAAGTATTCGATCCATAGGATCAATCGGATCAAATTCCCTTGCTAATCTTCCTTACAATAAATAATAAGGAAGATTTCTGAATGGCAGAGTAGATTTAGATAGAGAGAAGGTTTCTTGGGCAAAATTAGAAAATTTGAATCCAAATGATTTAAGTGGTCATGGTAGAAATTTCAAACCTTAAGATCTTATTGATGAATTTGAGGATGAGGAGGATAGGTAAAATTCTACAATATATAGATTTTTCTTAAAAGAGTTTTCATTAGAGGAAGAGAAGAAAAACTAACCAAAACCAGAAGAAGTGTAAAGAAGCTTAGAAAAATATGGAAGTTATAAACCTGTGAAAAGACCTACATAAAAACACTAATAAAGTTAACCACAGCTGTTAAACTAAAGATATGATTAAAAAAGTGTTGATATGAAAAACTAATACATGCAAAGAGCTAATTAAATACAATAGTAATAGGATAAAAAGGAGCAGCAATTATTATAAAAAATAAACAAATAATATAAAATGTGAATTATACATAAATAAAATACTTATTTTTTAATTTATAGTCATATTGATTATTCTATTTAAGTATAAATATTTGTGCTACTTTCTTTATTATCCATTTATATTAATTTTTTACAATGTAGTTTTTTTGTCAATTAAGGACTAGCATAAGACTTTACATAGATGCTTTCTACACCGAACATTTATTTTCTATTAGGTTTGTAATGTTTTACAACCTCTCTCTTTATTGATAAGGGTAAAACTCTTGAATTTGGTTTTAAAAAGTTTTAGAAAGGCTCCTTTTGATTTAGTTTAGATTAAAATAAGAATCTTCTTCTTTTAGTTTAATCAGCAGTCATATCTCCAAAATTTAATTCTCTCATTCCATTTGCATCTTCAAAAATATTATCTATTAGTTATAGTTTACTAAGCTATTTTTCTCTGTCCACAATAGATTTTATACAAAAACTTTAAACACTTGGATTTGTATATCTTAGGAGGAAATTTTGATTTAATTATAAATCCTAAAATTTTTCGAAATTTTCGATAGATCTATTTCGTCTTGTTCTTTCAGCATCAATTTCTGTTAATTTGATAACTTACTCTTTGGTGAATTCTGGCTAACTTAATTCAGTTTTATTTTTATTAAGGAGTAAACGTAATAATTATTTTCTATTATTATTTTTAAGTTTGTAATCACCAGTTATTTGAATTCGACATTCTTCAGGAAATTTATGTATAAATTCTTAAGCATCAATTACAATAACTTTAGCTTATAATGATGTGACTAAAGCAGTATATTCAAATGTCCCATGTTTATTTATGATAATTTCTTCTCCAAATAAATGTCCTGAAGAAACTATACATAAAGGAATAACTTTATTATCAGTTCTTTTATAAAGTGTTACATCACCAGAAATAATTATATAAAATGCATCACCAGTTTCACCTTCTATCGATAATTAAGTTGATCTATCATATGAAATAGTTTAACAACTGTAAATCATACTTTCAAGTCTTTAAGATGAATATTCATTATTTACATCTAGGTAAATATATTTATACTTTTGAAAATATTAAACATGATTTGAGATTTTTCTTTCTTGGTTTTTTCAAAAGTCATTTGATACATCATAAAATCCTCCTTTTTTAATACTACTACAAACAATTCTTGACTATAGCAAGCAACACTTAATGTTCTTGGGATGTTTTCTGCTAATGCTTTTTCACCAAAACCGTTTCCCTCTCCCATAATTCTCATACATTCTCCATACTATTCTTCAAGTTTAGTTTTTTCTTCTTTACTTATACATGAATATTTTTAATGAGCATTATGAGATTTCATTAATTTGTTTGTTACTTTTTTTGCTTGCATAATTTGAACAATATTCAACTGTCGAGGTGAGGATACAGCTTAAGAATTTTACCTTTAAACATTCATTAATTGATCCATCTTCTTATGTCTCATAAGTATCACTTGACCATAAATTATAATATATAGTTTGTCATTAGAGGTATCATTTTCTTCAAACAACATTTCACCACCTTTAAAAAATTCCACTCTTAAACGTGAGCATAGCTTTTTAGATACAATAAATACCTCTAGTATGTCATTTCTTTAGGTTCCTTTTTGCAGCTTCTCGGCAACAAATTACTTAAAATAAGGAAGTTCCTCCATTTTTTATAGAATGTAATGAAGTTCTTCTTTAGTATGGTTGACTTTGTTCATAGTTAGTAGCATTTTCGTTGCCTCATGTAGATGGGGATCCTCGCATGTTTCATCCAGTTGTTTCAACTGGACTTTTTCTAACATAAATATAATAATAATAATATAAGATCATTTTTTTGATAATCTTTCAAAGACAAACTTGTTTGATTCTACTATTTATCGCTACCTTAGTGGGGGTAGAGGGTACTACACATCCCATTTCTGTGCAAACTATTAAAATTCTTTTTCTGTTAGACCCTCGATATAGAAATAATATGCAACGCTTATTAATAATATTTCAATTAACTCAATGCAGTTTAAGCGATAACACTCATTTAATAAAGGTAAAATATTTTAAAACCATTCTTTTGCAGCTTCTTTATCTAGTTTTTCTGGCTTGTATCCTAATCCGAATAAAAATTGTTTTGATTTTTCATCCATTAATTTGTCAATATTAGATGTTTCTATTCGATCTACTATAACTATTTAATTCTAAAATATATTTAATAATACTTATTCATATTAGTGTAGTTAATAAAACTCATTTATTTTTGTCAATATTAGTGGGTCTGTTTCAAAATCAACAATTTCTTCATCATCGTCAAAAATCTATAGATTATCAATCTTACTTAACTCCACACTTTTACACATTACTTCAATCGTTTATCGACGAACATTCTAGAGTTGTTCTTACAAACAACTAATAACATTTCAATATCCATATATTAATTATATTCAATGAATTTAAATAAATCGAGTAGACTTTCTTTTAGCTGAAGTTCCTTTTCTTAATGAATGATCAAATAAGAAATAGCCTTTCTTTTGATTTTACAATTTATTAATTAATCTTGCTTTCTTATTATATTCTTGAATCACTACGTGAAGATTATTCTTAACTAAAAATTTCTTGTATTCTTTTGGTTTATCGAATCCATCTATGTTAATGGCCCTTTATGAAAATGGATGATTGGTCGCTTATTATAAATTAATTAATTTATTTTCTGTTTCACTATGAGGTGTATTTTGTTGATTTTTACTTTTAGTAAACACATCAGATTTTTATTTTAATATTCTTTTAGGAGACTCAACTGTTTTCTTTGAATTTTGTAAAGGCCCATCGACAGGAAGTGACAATTCACTAGTTTTATTTAAAGCGCTTTCCTTTCTCTTCTATTTTGGGGATTCTTAGATTTCCATATTATCATTTTATTCTTTGACAAAATGAGATATTGAAAGCTCTGGTTCCTCGTCTTCCTCGAATTCTCCTGCCTCCAAAAGTTGACTTTCGAAGTTTTTTTAGAATAGTTTCAATTGCTGATGAATAATATATATTAAATTACTTTTGCTATCTAAATGGATTTCTATGATCGCATGATTCTCCTGTGATATTTTGGGACTCTTTATTAATTCTGTTTATTGTCTTTTATTATTATTTTTTCTATATCTGGAACATAATTAATTAATGAACATTCATGAATCAAATGATCATGTTAACCACAAATATTACACTTTCTTCCAGGCACTGGCATATTGAATAAATATTGATGTTTAATTTACTAATAGGCTTCCATTTCTTCGCTATTTAATAGACCCATAAAAGTAGTGGAAGAAATTCTAAGAACTTTTGTAAATGTTCGACTAATGACTGAATATTTTTTTGGTCTTTAGGTAAAGAAGGACTCATCTCCAAATAAGTTGCCCTTCATTAATTCTGCTATCTTGTGTTGTGAGTTCTTTTCAAAGATTTCTACTTTACCATAATCAATAAAATATAAATGATTATCTTCTACAGAATCTTAATGGCAAATAAAATCATCAGGACAAAAATATACAGTTTACAATGAACTTGATATCTTTCTAATAGTTTCTTCAGAAAAGTTTAGTGATATTAGTGAGCGTTACTGGAGTAAATTCTTGAATACATTCAGCATTAACTCTTATTATAATGAGGATGATAACTAATCCAATATATTTGATAACTAAAATATTATCGGAAATACATTGTATTTAGATTATTAATTCCTTTACACACAGCGATATTCGAGATAGTTTTTGGCACGGCTTTGTAATTGGTCTGGAACTGCATGATCCTTCATGTAAACACTTAGAATTCTTAACATTTCTCTAAAATATTGTCATGACATACTCAAAACTTTTTTTTTACTTATTTAAGTTCTATACTATTGTACCAACTTAATTGATAGAAAAAGTGAATACTGCACAAGACAATATCATTAAAAATATGCAACTGAAAGCTTCGATATAATTTTGTGGAGTAATGTCTCCATATCCGACTGTAATCATTGTGACGATTGCCCAGTAATAGGAAAATATGTATCTTATGTATATTTCTTCATTCTGCAGATCCTTTACTAATATCCAGCTTGAATTTTGGGAAGAAATTGTGGACATTCCGATATAGTGCCAAATGCAAGCCATAAAATGGGCAATTATATTGATAGTTAAAAGAAGATTCACCAGACTGACCAATTCCCTGAACATGGCTGATAAATTTAATAGTGTGACAATTTTGTTAATTACTTATTAAAATTTAATGAATCCAATAAAACAAAAAACAATTAAAAAGCCAATATTGTAGGATCTGGTAGCAAATTATAAATTAATGATGAAGGACAAGTCGAATACAAAGGATCCTAGAAAGTATTCTCTAATTATGTATTCTCTTTATTTGATGATCTATGTATATAATTTATTTACATTTCCTTTCTCAATAACAGCTATGTTTAATTTAAGCAGAATATCAAATACTAAGAAAATAGTAATAGCGGTAATTTCAAATTATTCTTGATTCGTTTCTTGAGAGAAGCTCCAATTGAATGGAATTAATAATAGGGAAAATAATACAGTTATACCCTTAATTATGTCCCAAAATATAATAAATTTATTGGTAGGTTCTAGAACAAATGTGAATAGCTTTTCTGAGTCGCTCTCTCTTTTATTTTAAAGATATTTCTCTTGAAATACTTTACTACTTTTAATTTTTTTTGCCACCGCAGATGTCACAACATGAGAGCGAATTGTGAGTATTTTTATGAACTTTTTAACAAGATTATTGATATGCAATAATCGTAGCATATTTGAATTCGGTAATTTGGGGGATTTTATTAAAGAATGTTTTTTTCTTGGTGTTTATGCAGGAACAATCTTAGGGGAATCGAGACAATAAACTGACTCATTTTTCCCACTAATAAGTTGCTCTTATTTGGAAAGTTAAGGAAGTTTGCGAAAAGGCTTGAATAATTCAAATTAATGTTCTATGATATATGGATAAAAAACATTGATCAGGAGGAATATATTATTGAATGGATTCGCCTTAGGGTGAAGATAGAATCATTTGTTAGTTCTCTAATAACTTGCTGTTTCTTGGAGAATATAAGCTCATTATGTAAAATTAATAAAATTCATTTATTTATCGATTATTAAGTACTATTATTGATTACTAAATGGGAATTAATAAATTTAATTGAGTAGTAATATATTTTTATAATAGGTTTTTAAAAACTGTAAAAACATATATTTTCTTTATTAATCCATTCTTTGTGGAGATATTAGCATGGATCCTCACTTCGAAGACAATACCAGAATTTGGGCTTAAATTTATCAGATAAACTTCATTAATGGATGACTTTAGAGATTTCTTAATATCTTTAAGTGACAAGTGTTTTAAAGGGCATTTTTGCTTCTCACACCTATGATTCAAAAAATTGATGCACATGCCAGAAAAACAGCGAGGGTGATAAAGGAGACAATTTTGATTTGTGTTAGATGAGTTCAGGGCATATTTTGTCTATGTTATAGTAAAAAAAATGCATTGATATTTTTATATTATTTGATTTCATTTCTATTTATAATTAAATATATTATATACAAAATCACTCTTCTTTAGAATATTCTATTACTAATCTTCTACCATAGAAATGTGTATTTTATAGAGATTCTGCTGCATTTTAAGCTTCTTCAACATTAACAAACTCTGCAAATGCAAATCCTCTAATACTTCCATCTAATTTCTTGGGTAATCTTAATTTCTTGATTTCTCCATATTATTTAATGAGTCTTCTTAATTCTTAGGCATTTGCTTCAAATGGCAGATTTTTAATCATTAATTTATTGGTTGCTTCTATTTCAGCTTTTTATTTTCTTTAATTTGTTTCTATGATAAAAATAAAATTTACATTGTTTGGGTTTAGGTTTACTTTGGCTGATTTATAATAAATGATTATCTAAGATCAAATTATTTAGTCTAAGTGCTTTTTAAGCAGATTCTGGTTTATCAAATTCTATGAATCCATAACCCTATGATAATCCCTCCTTATTAATAATGGTAGCTTTTTTAATATCTTTTGCTTTAGTGGAAAAGAATTTAAAGAGATCTTTCTCTGTTGTAGAGAAATTTAGATTTTTAACATACAAAATTCTTGTTAATTAATCTTCTTCTTCAGGTTGTTCTACTTTTTCAACAATCATTTCTCCTTACAATGTCTTGGGTGCCCATTCCAAATATAGTATGGATCCCTTGAATTTATAATTAGATAAGTTTGTAAATGCATTCGAAGCTTATTTATCATCAGCCATGGTTACAATACCGATTGATCGATTTGGTGCTAAATAAACCTTAGTCACTTATCCATATCTAGTGAATAATTCATTCAAATCGCTTTCATTTACTCGAAATTGAATATTTTTAACAAACAATGTCACAGTTGATCTTTCGCATTAATTTTTTTCAACTTTTAAGAAATCAATATTCAGACCAATACTCTTTAGCCAATCCTTTGTCTCCTTAATTACTTGAGTTTCCATTTAAGCCATCTTAACAGCAATATCTTCATTTTCTTCTGCTAATATTTCCTTTTTATCTAATGCATATTTTTTACTGATTCCCTCAATAATAGTATTGGGATTCAAGAATAGAGTGTTCCATGATGTAGTATCATTTAGTCTTTCTAACATTTATTACTTTTTAAACTTCTTGTATGAAGATTTTTCTCCTCCAACAGTTTCTTAATTCTTATCCTACTATTATTTGATTAATTCTTCTTCTTTATCATTTTTGAATGCTGGTCTAACATGCAAAATTCTACCAAGAATGATTTTATTATCCAATTCAGTGAATGCTCTCACTGCTTCTTCAGGTAATTCATATTGAACAAAGCAAAATCCTGACAATGAACCTCCTCTTTATTTTGGTATTTTTAGACTAGCCACAGTACCAAACTTTTCAAAGATTGCTCTGAGTTCTGCCTCTGTACTTGTATATGGTATATTCGTGACATATAGTCTCTTTTCATCAACATTAGCTGGTAAGTTTGCTTTTGGTTGTGGTTCTACGACCACAGGTTTTTCTTTCTCAATTTTTTCAAAGATATCATCAACTTATTTTCCAACATTATCATTCCAAGAAATTTCCTGATTACCTTTTTGATTGCTTTTCATTAATTCTAGAAACTCTACAAATTTCTTCGATTTCTCAACAACTGGTTGTTTTTGTTCTTCTTGGTTCTTTTTAACTTTTTTTACAGGCTCCTAACCTGGATGAATTTTGGTAAAAGCTGATGATCCAGGAGTGTGCCTTGACCAAGCTCTTGGAAGTGAGGGATCGTCAAGGGTTTTAGCAAAATCGACAGACACTTTGGACATTAAAATAAAGGTCTTATCGAAATATTCTTTAGCTTTCTATGCATCTGATTCGTGTTTATAACCAACAAAACAAAATCTTCTATTCTTATTTCCTTTGAAAATGACCTTAACATCTGAGACTTCTCCTTTTTTCTCGAAAATTTCCTTTAATTGGGCTTCAGATATTTGATTTGGTATATTCTTCACAATTAGTCGTGACATTAAAAATAATTAAATCAAAAAATTTCACAACAACTATCCCTTTTTTTGGGAGTAATTATTTATCCATCAGTATTGGTTGATTAATTAGTAGTTGTTGATTGGTAATGAGATTCTGAGGTTTTTAATTTCATTTATGTTGACCTGCTGCTCATAAATTATTGTATATCTCTAGGTGTTTCACTGATTGATTGAAGTGCTCTCATTAATTATTCTTCATTCAGATAATGGGCATCATTTTCATGATCTGAGCCCTCTAATGAGCATGGTAGTGAGGATCTATTTTTGGCTGATTTTCTTCCAGGTTTGCGAGATGAAGGGGGATTGGAGTTTTGTTCTAATTTTGGATCCTCATTATTTTGAAGATACATTTAAAACCTACGGCTGAATTGTTCTTTGATATCAGATTTAATTTATGTTTGAGTAAATGATCTTTTTAATGATTTTCTGTACTCTCCTGCCAATTAATCTAAATTCATAGTTGAATCATTTTAGAGTGTAAAATTTTATTCTTTAAAAAATTATTTGTCATATTTTATACCCTAATTTAATGAATAGTATACATTTAAAACTAGAATTTTTTCCATGATTGATAATTCCTATTTGAGCATTGACATTTATTTTTCAATTTATTCATAACTAAGTTTGATATTTAATTTCACTTTATTCAATATTAGTTTAGCTCTCTGTGCAAATTTCAAAGTTTATATTGTTTTTTCTTCCTAATCAGATGAAGCACTAACAGCACAAATGAAGGACGTATTCGAATTACCACCTAAACATTCTTTTAAGAATAGAGTTAATTTGGAATCACGATATGGAACATGTTTGTTGGCTTTCTTACTAGATAGAGCCATAATGCAATGCCCAAGACAATGTAAAGATTAATTGATTTTTTTGGTTTCTTCTAAAACTTATCCTTTGGCAAGTGTTTTTGCAAGTCTTTCACTACCTGCTAAATCAATGAATTATATTTTTGATGTTCTTTGGGATTTATCTTTCCATTCTACAAATAATCTACATAATCTAGTAATTTACTCAATAGTAAAGATAACATGTGATCGACTCGAACGTGAATTAAACTACGTTGCACCAACTGCCCTATTATAACTACCAAAAGCAATTAGTTCCATAAGATCATTAACAGTTTCAACTTAAACTTCTCTAACTCCATTTAATTTAGGTCCATCTGAGATGCTACTTATCTAAGATTAGTTGATGGTTACCTTTAAATCAACTTTTTAATTGTTTGTTTTGTATTACTAATTCAATAGATCATAAATTGATTCATTGTAGATTTCAACATATGTTGCTTTTAAACTAACTAATTGTAATTGTTCTTATTCTTTAATGCATTTGTAACCCTAACTGTAGGAAAGTATGTACATTAATAATTTCTACGAATGATCTTGGTAGAATACCACAACTTTTGTCAATTGAGAATTGGTTGTTAAGTAATGATTCAATGGTACTTTCAGGGCCCAGAATAGTGAATGTTTTTCCTGATGAAGTAGCGCCATATGCGAAAACAGCACTATTGTAACCTTACAAACTTTGATAGGAATTAAACTTACAAGAAACTGATTTTTGGTAGCATAATGGTAGTGAATACTTATTCTTATTATGTAATGGGTGGCATGATGACATCGAATTCAAATATTTCATCTTATTTAGTATTTTTGAAAATAATGGCCTCTTCCTCAATAACCCAATTAGTTGACTTATGTAATTAAATATGTTTACACATTCTTCTCCTGTATCAATGAAAGACTTAAAACGGATGATAACTTTAATTTAATTATCCATATTAATAAATTTTCAATTAAGCAATTATTGAAATTTAGTTCTAATCAAACTCCTTGGTCTTCCAAGTGCTTTACAACTACTTTTATTTAATGGTGTAGCATCACTATTTTCATCAAGTAACTAAATCTTCTTCACTTAATAAATTGATCTTGTAGGTGTGGTTCTCTTTTCAATAACAAATTCTGTATGAATCCTCAAAGCTTTACCTGCACTTCTATAAAAGGTATTATTTCTAGATCTTGTGGGTGTCGAACTCTAACAGTGTTACTTCCTTTTACTGATATTGTAATAATTTGTGATGCTTCTCTGAATTTATAAATTTCGATCACCGGCATCTTTGATCATTTGTGACATTTTTTTCCTTAACAAATCCGACATATACACTAATCTAGGTTCATTGAATTTGTTTCTATTGTATAGTGAAGCCATCAGTAAGCATTTTGTACTTTCATCTTATTCAAGATCAAGACAATTATATTATTGTTATGAGGTAACGGGTTCTTTCAAGAAATAGGTTTACTACAGTCTATGTGTAGTAATGATATTTTAATAAGTGTTTAGGGCAGGTATTCCAGGTTTTTTTATTTCTCTTAAGTATTGTCTAGTGCAGTAGTCATAAATTTAATCGATTGGTATATCCATTGTGAGAGTTTCTTCGAGTCTATTAACTGATTATGATACCTTGGATAGCGACGTATGTAGAGATTTCTTATTTATGTGTAGTGTGGTGATTCCTAAAATAGCATTCTATTTTATCTTAGTATTCTCTACATTTCTAATTACTAGTATTCATTTAATGGTTCTGGGGAGGTAAGTAAAATAATCATATCTAATCGTGCTATATAGGAGTGCATTTTTATTAACAGATAATTATTAATGATTAATCTATTCCCTAAAATATAGGATAATCAATATTCAAGATAATCTTGGGGAGGAGTACTTTTTATTGGTACTCTAACTGCAATCATAATACTTCTATACACAGAGATAACAAGTGCATTGGAGGGGACTATTTCGTTATCTGTTGATTCAACGCGAGATTCTAGGATTAGAGTTAATTTGGATGCAGTGATTTAAGTACCTTGTGCTGCATTGACTCTAAACATTTAAGACATGATGGGATCTTATTTATAGGATGTGCAACATACCATAATAAAAACACGTACATAAAACGAGAAATTAGAGTTTTTAGCAATTAATTAAAATTATACTTCATGTTATGGTGCTTAATTATTAGTAGATTAAAAGTGTTATAGTTGTTAGGATGTAATGATGGCATTTGCATAAAGGAAATGGAGATTACCAAATGTACAAAGTATTATTTAATGTGTTGGTGATACGACTGTTCCATTTGATGATTCAGAGATTAGATAATATATGTAGGATGAGAGGAATAGATCATAGGAGTTAGAAGAAATTAAATAATAATTAATAAATGTGACAGCTACTGAATTGTTTAGACAGAGTATTGATTTGGAGGATGAATCGGAGGATTAGGATGCAACAGAATAAATTATGACATAAGAATAAAGAGATAAGTTTAAGAAGGCATTGGGATAATTATCAGAGTTTAGCTATAATCCAATGTAGTGGGATGAAGAGAGATTGAAATAGGAAAAAGGGAAATAAATTGATCAATTGATAGGAATGTTAAATATTTCATTGGATCATTTAGGAGGAACATTGGCTAGTTAGTTGAGATTTTCAGATAGAGAACGAGTATATCCATTTAAGAATCTATCAAATGAATTCACTTAATTGACAGAAATATATAGATAAAAATGTGAAACAACCCTTAAAATATATTTAAATGCAACATTTAATGAGTAAGTTGAACATTTTGAAGTAGAAATGCCAAAGGATACCTGTTAGGTTCCTTTTTATCATGCAACTAATGAGGATACAATGACAATTAAGGTTGGAAATCATGTACTTAATTGGAAAATTAACACTAATACCATGATGAATTAATTTGTAATTGCAATCGAAAAATTACTAGTTATAAATGAGGAATATAACTATAATTATTAACCTAATGCAATGCTTGATAGAGCATATAATTGGTTTAGGATTACAGTATATGTTCATTTAAAGAGAAATAATAGAATACTATTCAGTGAGTCATTTGCAGTTGAGTAACCAACTTAATCATATGTTGAAGTTGCAGATATTGAAGAACACATAGATGAAGCATGTAGATTCTTTGGTTATTTTTATATAAAGAAAGTCCCAGGAATATTTTCAATACAATCTAATTAATAGGCAATGGAATTAATAAATCATACTTTTTAGGGAAATCATTCAATACGTTTATCATTTGGTGATACTGAATTTTAAGAAACAATGAGTGATTATTCAGCGAAGTATTATTTGAAATTAGTTACAACAAATGTAATTGATATATGGGGTGATTAAAAAACTGTATATACATTTACATAACAGAGAGCACTGGGAAATAGAACAATAAAACCATTTATTGAATTTTAATATGAATTTGATCCTATAGCAATGACTAAAACATCAAATTCAATATCAGGATATTGTGTAATAGTGTTTGCTGTGATAGGTGGAGTATTTGCTGTGAGTAAGTACATTGCAGGTGTTTTGAATATGTTTTTATGATTAATATTTAATGAGGAGCAAAACTTAAGATAATTATGATTCATTTAAAACTCTCCAATCTCCTCGATCATAACTATTTCGATAACATAAGAGTTCGAGGTCTGAAGATTTTGATTTATTATAACACATGAATTATTCTTCAGTTCATGAAGTTTCTCTAAATAATGATCAAAATGAATTAATAAGAAAACAAGAAGAATATATTTCAAAATTGGAACATTAAGTATAGGTTTTAAAGACCATGATAGTTAATTATGCAAATTACTAAAAACTACACTCATTTATATAGTCTATATTTTAGGAAGTTGGTATTACTAGTTAATCAATATTTGAACCCAAATTACACACTGTTTGTTTAGTTTAAATAAAGGAATAGAAACAGTAATTGAAAGAATAAAACAAGTTTATTTCATGTTTAAAAGATTTGGTTACATCATGTTCTCCTCCTGATTATTTTGTGACTACCCCGAATCTAAAGTAAATATGGAGATGTTTAAAAGTAATGTTAAATGAATGCATAGAAATTAAAAAAATTAATCAAGAGCATTAAGTATTATAATATTTAGTTAGTAACTTATAAACCAAATAACTCGAATCCTGTAGATACAAACATCCAAACAAATTATACCAACTTTAGTTAGAAATAAATTAAATTGATTTATAAATATATGGAACCAATTGTGAGTGAGTTTCCTTAATAAGCGTAAAACAATGAAGAAAAAGAGAAAGCTGAAATTGCCAACATAGTTGTATTCGAGACTCTTGGGACTCTTCTTCTCATTTATGGTGCCTTGGCATGCTCTTGGTCTAATGATTCTCATTAGGTTAATAAGTAATTCTTTCTGAAAAATTCGAAGCAATTTCGGTGTTTCATTAGTTTACTTTACGAGCTTAATTGTATTTGGAAGATTGAGTGGTGGACACTTTAATCCTATCTGTACCCTTATAGGATTTATTGATGGTTGTATTTCGAAAAGGAAAGCCATTTATTATGTTGGATCTCAACTTGTGGCTGGCTTAATTGCGGGGATGCTCTTGATGCCAATGTTTGCCAATTCATATAATCTTCCTTATTATGAGCAGTACTAATTTTATTGATCTAGATTACCGACTCATTAAGTTTTTGGAACATTGATGGCAGAAATAGCAGGATCGATAATATACTTTATATTCATATAAATTTAGACAGCAGAAAATACCAAAATAACCACTACTTATGTGTAATCAGCAATGTTTATTAGCGTCATCTTTTTTGTTGCAAGATAGTAATTATTCATGTAATTAGATATACTGCCACCATGGACAATAGTTTATTTAATCCAGCTGCAGCCATAGGGTATTTGAATAATTAACATAGATTGGAATTGTTTTATGGAATTTATTATGGAAGATGGAATTAAATGGTTAATTTATTAATCTACATAATGGGTCCATGGATAGGTGCATTGTTAGGAATAACATTTTATTGGAAAGTGTACATTCCAACACTTGTTAACAAAGCAGCAAATTGATTTATTATTTTAATATATATTAACGGATGTAGTTCAAGGAAAACGACTCTATAACTAGTGATAATAGAATAAGATAATTATAGAGAAAACGAGAAGCTATTGAAAAACAAACAGAAATGAGAAAAAGAGAAATAGAATAACATTAAGGATTAGATTATGAGTATGAATAGTGAATATACTAGAAAAATTCAAAAAGAAAATGAAATGTTAATAGCTGATAAATATAATGTTGAATAAAGAGCAGTTAAATTGTAAGAATGGTATGAGGGTCTTAAAATTAATGTCATGAAACAGTACTTTGAATATTCTAATTTAGAGTTGGATAAATTAAGATGTCAGCAGATGGTTTGAATATTAGAAAATAGAATATCTATGAACATATGATCAAACATAAATCAAAGGAAGCTGATCTCTTTTTGGCGTGCACAAATACAAAACCAAAAAATTATTTTTAAGTTCTTGAAGACAATCATCTTCAAGGACCATTGGTGTAAGAGAAAGAAAAAGAAATGGAGGCTTTAAGAATTTAAAATGAAATCCTTAAAAATTAGCTCGAAATTCACAAGAATTAATAAGAATATATAAAAGAATATTCAAATAATCCACATGTTGATTAAGAATTGATTAAAAACATGATTTCAGATAACTACAATATTGGACACAGAGTTAATACAAGTAAAAATGATAGAAGCAGTAGTTAGTTAAGTATGGAAGCCAAATAAATTATGGATTCTTATATAGAGAAAAATAATTAATCATAAAAAGAATAGTTATAATTTGCTTGATTTATTTATCAAACAAAATATTTTGCTAATTCATTACTTAATGGTTACAATTATTTGTAAAATTATCTACAACATTCACATTAAAGGATATCTTTTAATTCGTTTAAATTGAATTAATTTTGCACTTCTACTTATTGTTCTATTTTCTTTTATTTAGTCCTTATTATAACTATCTCCTCTTAAGGAGGTTAATTTGGTTATTATTCTTCATCAAAATATTTAAACTTGTTTTCATCATAAAACTTATAAGCACTCTATTTCCAATCTGATACACCACTAAGAAATTCAGCATAGAATTCTTTTTTTTCAATTTATTTTCCATGTTTTAAATCTAATTATTCATTTAAGGAGGTTATTTTTTCAATTTCAAATAGTGCAATATCTTTGAATGTTGTTTACTCTAATAATAAGGACATACCAAATGTTCCAAATCTTCCAGTTCTACCAATTCTGTGTAAGTATGTTTCATATGAAGAGGGAGTATCAAAATGTATTACTAAATCTAATGTATCAATATCTATGCCTCTAGATAACTAAATTAAATTTAATATATACTAAATCTGTAGAAATAATTAAGTTTGCTTTATTTCTTTTCATTTAATGCATTATCTTTATCCGATCTGATTGTGTGAGATCTCCATGAATTAATACTGGATTAAAGCCTTCCGATTTCAGATCCATGAATAAATTCTCTCCTCTCACTTTATCATTATAAAATATTATTGTTTACTTTATTGAGAGCTGTTTCATGATAGAGGCTATTGCCTCAGTTTTTATTTAATATCTTGATTTATTTTCATCATCTGGTAATGAGATATAAAATTAGATTAAATTGTCCAAACAAATTTCTTCATTTGATTTAATGAGTTTAGCATTGCTTAGGGAAGATTGAATCAAACCAATAATCTTCGTTGGATAGGTGGCAGAGAAACATATTATCTGAGGTTTATTTTATTCTTAGTTTCTTCCAATAATATTAGATAGTATTTTTTTGAAATGTGGTTAGAAAGTGTAATTTTCATGTAATTTGTCTGCCTCATCCAGTACAAGTAATCGAATATTACATAAATTCATTATTTTCTCCTAAATCATTTACATTATTCTTCCTATGGTTCCAATAATTATTGTACATCTTCTTGTTTTTAATATATCTCTATCCTATTCAACAGGCAAGCCACCTATAAATAAATGGAATGCAAAATAATCTTTGTTGACTCCCTCAATTTTGTTAATTAACTTGGACAAGATGTCTGTGATTTATATTGCCAATTCTCGAGTCGGAACAACAATCAATGCATATGGTAAAGGATTATCAAAATTTTGAATTGTATTATCATTAACAAGTTAATCCTTTGTTTTTTATTGCTTGAGAGATGCATCTTGTTCAGCTTATAAACCCAATTGTAAAACTTAGATTAGAAAACATAAGGTTTTTCCTGTACCTGCTTCGGCTTGGCATATGACATCTTATTTCTGTAAAATGGAAGGAATCGACTTTTTTTATATCAGGGATGGTTTTATGAAATGCATTTATCTTAATGCTTCTACTATACATTAATCAACTCCTAATTCATTAAAATTCATTTAATATAATTTACACTTATTTTCATGATCATTATAATATTATTAGAGTTACGAATCAAAAATTTTTTGTAAATGATCTACAGTTTAGTTTAATTAACTTTGGGGTAGAAGGTATAACGAAAGATGGGCTAGCCACAGTTGATGTTTCACTTGGACATGTGGTGATTCTTTTTCCGATGTCATCATTTAATTTCTTCCTCTTGGTATTAATTACTTGTTAGCGTAAAGTAAAGCATTTTTCGTGTTTTTTTAAATATTCTTGAGTTAGGAGTTAGGTTTGTTTTATCGAAAATTATAATTCTTATTACACTGTCGCAATTGATGTTTGCATTTTAGAGGTTTCATCTATTTAAATATAGCTCTATACTTAATTTGGCCGAAAAGGTCATCATTCCTTACGAACATTAATCCTTGAGAAGCTAATTTTATTGTTTAAGTTCTTCGATTTTTAGTAGTATTTAATTTTTTTCACATCTGAATGATGGGGTTTTTGGGTCATTCTCATCTAATTATCGAATCGTGATATCATCATTCTCTTAGAAGAATGTAAGAATTTATGATATAGAATAATTCATAAATAAATTAATGTAAGGAAAAGTTCAAGAGGAAATTGAGGAATTGAAGAAAGATATTACTCGATTGGGGACGAAGAATGCAGATGGAAAAGTATCTGTAAAATTTGGAATTCTTTTCAGTGATGAAAAAACACAATAATATTATGAGGTATTTCCTTATTGTATTAAAGGCTTTAGTAGGTACATTGAGAGCTGCGAAAAAGTAAGGGGTTGTTGATTTTCAAGGATAAATGTTACTCAAGGGAGCACATGATAATGTTGATATAATTTTGAAATGATATAATTAAGTAACATACACAATCAAACAAGAGAGAGATCATATTTTCTTTAGAAATGTTAGCCCGAAGTCTTTTGGAAAATTATGTTCATCATTGAATTACAAATCGAATAATTGTTAATCTAATATGCTTTTTTGCATGATTTTCGAATCAGCTGTTGAAGCATTAGTTTTATTTTTTAAGGATATTGTTTTCTAATTAGGATCAAGTTATTCTAATGAACATTTTCTTATCATGTTTATAGATTTATATTGTTGAGATGGATTTATAGAATCACATAACCTAAATAGAAACAAATATTACTTAATGTTATCAGATTAGAAATCAAGATGAAAATCATCAAACTTTTCTTTAAAGAAATTTTGATCCAAACATTATGTTAAATTGAATCGTTATTTTGGATTGATTCTGGTCATTTGAATGATAAGATTTTTTAGAGATGAGGGGACATAGATTTTATCATCAAAGCAAAGACTATTCTGTAAATTTCCATTTTTAAAAGGATGAGAGTTATAGAAACTAGAATATGACGAATTTTACATTTCATAGATTATTACACCAAGACTGAAGACATCGCATTTGGTTTTATACATTTTTTATTTTTCCTTGTATTCCATGATTTCTGGTGCTGCATAGCCGGGTGTTCCACAATTGGAGAGAACTTATTCAGTATACTTGACATTGGTGGCGAATCCGAAGTCTATGATTGCAAAATCATAACTTTATTTATCTGAATCTTTGTAGACAATGTTTTGGGGTTTGAGATCTCGATGCATAATATTTAGTGAATGGACATAGGCCATAGTTTCAATAAGTTCTTTGACTAGTTATTGTTTTTAAGTTAAGGAGAAATAGGGAGTTTTGTCTAGTAAGTGTGGGCCTTCATAATAAGTCATGACAAGATCCACATAATCTAATATAGTAGTTTCATACTTTCACTTTCGAAAACTTTATGTAAGGTTGGGATATTTGGATGTGAGATTCTTCGAAGGACAAAGATTTCTTCTGCGAGACTTTTGGCTGCTTTTTCTCTGAGTTTATTGGTGTATGGTATTTTTTTAACTCTCTTTAATGCGAACTTACAATGATCTTGCGTTTCAGCGAGGAAAACCTACATGTAATTTAATGTACTTCAGATGTGGCTCCAGTACCTATTGTTGAAACAATGTTGTAGAGTGTACATGTTTCTAATATACAATTTTAAGAGAGTGAGATGATAAAGTCTTGGAGTTCCAAAGACTCTGGTCCACTTTCTAAATAGAGGTTACACTAATCTCTGAATAAATTGATTAGAAATATATTATCCTTTCTTCTTATTTTACAATAAACATTTTTGAGTATTACAAAACCACCTAGCTCTCCTGTCTGAATAATCGAATCTAGTAAAGATTAAGCATACCTCTCTGAAATAGAAGAGATGTTACTGATAGATCTTATAACTGCGAGGCGTTCTTCTTCCAAAGACTTATCCTAGTTTGTATAACAAAACTGTATTTTGTTCTTATGAGAGCTTACTCATGTCGCAATTAAGGAGTTAACTTAAACTTTTATTCCAAAAACTAGGTGCCTTTGTTGATACGAAATATAAGTTTGAGGTTTGCATAATAAAAATAATTTAATTTATTATCTTCATTATTAGGACACAAAACTATAAATTTTAAATCTGAAATTAGAGGAATCTAAGAGGAATATGAAAATCTGAATTATTAACAATTAAGTGTTATTTAAAAGAAATGATCAATTAAAATTAAGCTGTTTGATGATATTAAAAAAGTAAAAAACCATTTATAAACCATTATTCATTAATATATATCATCATCATCATCTTCTTCTTCATCTCCATAATTTCCTGGATGTTCGCCACCTTCTGGATTTTGGTCTTCTCTTTCAATGTGTTAACCTTAATTGATAGACTTTTTACTTAGTAGATCTCCTCTTAGTTATTTCTCAATTAGATAAGCAGCTGCTGTTTCTACGTTCTTATCACATGCCAAATATGCTTCAAGGGCATCCTCCCTATGATATCCTAGCATCAAGAGTTAATTTAATTGTTATTCTTCTTATTCGGTGATTTCTGGCTCCATTTCTTCACCCCCTTAACCTCCTGCCAACAATAATTGAAGTAAGGCCTCTGGATTTTATTATAATTACTAATAAAATAAGTAAATACTTAAGCGAGTTATGGGTTGGTTTATTATATTTACTGCAATAGTTGGGGTAACATTTAAAGAAGTGCTTGAGGATTTTGTGCAAATTATTATCGTAACTATTCTGTAATTCCACCTTATTAGGCTGCAGGTGGCTGAGAACCCACAGGTGGTTGTTGATGGCCAGCAGGTATTCCCTATATATTTAAATAACAAACATTTAACAAATATTCGACAGCTCTATCTGGGTTGTTGTATGCTGCTCTCATTGCAGTTTCACATTCAGCCCTAGCAAAACCCATGGATATCATGTTAGATATCGCTGCTTCATAGTCTGCACCTGAGGCTAAATTTTAAGCTGGTTGTTGGGCTGGGACAATTGGTGGTTATTGAACTGGTTGTTGAACAGGGACTTAAACTGGAGGTTATTGGACTGGCTGCTATTATTGAACAGGTTACTATTGAGGTGGAGGTTGGGGTTTCTTAATTGAATGAAGAAATACTTTTGCATTGATCATTACAACAAGAAAGTCCTTTTCTTGTAAATTGAGCTCAGCAACAGTTTATGTATCGATTAGGAGAGTTCCTTTGCGAAGTAATTTCTACAAACCCACTTCAAATTATTTTTAGACTTGAATCTTTTCTTTGATATTTAAGACCTCTTAATACAGGATTATTTACTGTATCAGTTGGCTACACATCCAATTCAAAGGTTTACCCACTTAGAGTCTTGATGATAATTTTCATAAATTAATTTTTATGATAAATTCCCAATTTTATGACTCAAAGAAGGAAATTGATCATTTCAAATTTTAATTGGGAAAATTGGAATCAATAGTCAATCAACAACCTAATCAATAATCAAATTTGTTTCTCCTTAAATAACTGCAGAATAAGGTTTAAAATTTAGAGTCGAACCTTGAAAATAAGGTCAATTCTCTAATATCAAATGTAAGAATTTCATGATAAAAGATTATAATTCCTGATATTTAGCCACAAAAATTACCAGAACTTAATGAAGCACATAGGAAAAGGGCCATATCGACAGATGTTGGAAATCAGAGTTTCGATATTGAGAAAAAAATATATTTGTAAGGGAATAAAGTTGGGAGATATTCGAAAATTTAGTCACGTTAGCAAATATTGAATGCATTTAATGATGAACTATTGAAGCAAAACGTGGATTTTAGTTTTTAGCAGAATACTTAACCCTAATTTCGATATTAAAAACCTGTGAAACCAAAGACAACTTAAGTCCTTGTTTTTGATGCCCCTATTCCATAACCAAAGAAAAAAATTGAAAAGAAACTCTATTAATTTATGATTTAGAAGGGGAAGAGAATTTAATCTATTGAATTGATGACATTACGATAAAAGAATTTAAGTGAATGGAATTTAATCAATACTATTATAACGAGAATGGAAGCAATAAATTCAAAGCATTCATGTCCATCATTTTTTGTAGATGGAAGAGCTATCTTAAGTTTGATTCACAATAAATTAACCATAACTCTTAGTGATATTGTGAAGTGTGTACTAAACAAGGAAGAAATTATTCCTTATTTTTAGCATAGATTATTTTTAGGTTAAGAGGGGTATGAATTCATTTAAATTCAAGTTTAGAGAGGGCAGCTGAAAAAATATAGGCTTTATTTAAGGGATTGGTTTAGTATAAGAGATTTTAGGAGCTGAGAAAAATATATCGTAGTTCTTTACTCATTTAGAGATTTTTTAGGAGAAAATAATTAATTTTTTAAACGAAGTAAAGGATATTTAATAAAAATACTCAAATTTATGAGGAATATAAATTGAGATAGAAAGAATTTTAAGTATTATGATATTGTAATTAGGAAAATTGGGAATAAATTAGATTGATGTAAAGAGTGGAGATTCATGTTTCTTCATTATCATATTCTGAGTATTAGAGATTAACAATGGAAAAATTCTTGTAGAGGGAAAATTCGTAAATAAGTAGAATATTTCGTGCTCTTGATCCATTGACTGAGATTATATATGTAAGTTCAATTGAATTAGATAGAGAGATCTTACAATATTATGAGCGAGTAATTATGTGTGTGAAAACTAGGTATTTGAATTGTAAGGGATATCCTTTAAGAAAATTAAATTCTTTACACCAGAGAATAGTTAATTGTTTCCGTGTCATATGAGTTTGCTGTAGAAATTATTATACTCCCCAAAATGTTTAAAATTGATAAAAAAGATTATTGAAAAGAGGGTTAGATATATTGTACCAGGATATCCATCAAATGAAATAATTTAATTGAGTCATATATTAGATAGTCCAGTTTATAGTGGAATCCCTTAGAATCATTTACTTTTTTCAAGTTAATCAGGAGCCTAAGTTTTATTTAGTAAATGTAAAATTCCAACTTCTCCTGGGGCATCTGAAATATATGATGAAATAGAATTATTTAATACCCTTACTGTACTGATAGTTAAGAATCCTACCATAAATGTTTGGATATTTAAGGTGGATAGCTCATTTGAAGGAAGAGGAATAGCTACAATTAATATTGCTAGTTTAAGTGGATTGAGTTAGATATTTAATTAAAATGAGTAAGACTTGGATGAATAGAGTATTAGTACAATCAAGTATTAGTGATATTATACATTAGGTAGTTGATTAAAGCATAGTTACCAATAAAATTGAAGATTGCTGTTAAATCCCTATATAAAAATTATTAAGAATATTTGACTGCTTTTTTAACATCTGGAGGAATGATTGAAGCACACCCTCCTAAAGATAGATTAATGATATAAAAGACTTCAATTAGCTTTCATGTGAGTCCTGCTTATGAATTTGAGGATGTTTGCACTTACGATAGTCATTCATCAAATCGATATGTTCAAAGTCTATATTGTATAAATATAATTAATTGTAGTATATCCATCAATAAGTTCAGATATAGATAATAGTAAATTTTATGAAGAAATGTAACAATTTTTTAGACAAAAATAAATGTTTGGTTATTTTACACTTAATTTAATACTATTTTAGAAATCCTTTTGGGCAATAGGTTTAGACTGTTATCTAAACACTCCTACAAGTGTGGCATTTTATTATGATTGTTTAAGTCGAAATCAGAACAGAATTTACTTATATTCTCCTATTGTTTCCCATCCGGGATTAGCTAAAACATAACTTAAAGATTTCTTTAAATATTGTCGAATGGAAAATATTCAATTTGAAACAGAGCAATAAGTGGGATAGACATTTTTGTTTCTTGATATATTGTAATCTTGTTTATTATAACTAATTTGTCTGGGAGATGGGGTAGAAAAATGTTTGTAATTATTTACAGATTAACTGAATTTGATATTTAAGATAGCTGGTCCATTAAATGTAAGTTATGGGGAATCAGTATATGAGTCTAGGAATGATTCATTTACGATTTTGGATGTTTAGGGTGCATTGAAGACACTCAAAAGAAAACTTTAATTATGAAAATTACTACATTTAAAGTAAAATGGCATAAATTTTTATTTTTATATTAATTATGATTCAATACCCCTTCTATGGTTTCCAGTCTGCAAGACCACCTCCTGTACAATAACCATCAAAAAGATTGTTAAAAGATTAATATGAAGTTCTTCCAACTGAATTAGGGAGTGGAACTTATGGAAAAGTAAAATTGGCTGTAGATAGAAATATCAACAAGAAGTTAGCCATTAAAATAGTATTTAAGTAAATAATTTAGATCTCCAAAACTTACATTAATTAATATCATGCCCAAAAACACATTGACAATGAGATCAATTTCCTAAAGGGATCGAAGCATAAGAACATTGTAGAATATGTAGAACACTTTGAAGATAGAGAGAACGTGTATATAGTAATGGAATATTGTTAACATGGCACTTTGTATGAATTGTTAAAAAGGAAGAAATAATTAAGTGAGGAGGAGAGTTTCCATTATTTTTACTAAATAGCTTAGGCTTTGCAATACTTGCATGAGAGAGACATTATACATAGAGATATTAAGTCAGATAATGTTCTAATCTAACATGGTACTGCCAAATTATGTGATTTTAATTGGTCAATATTTTTACCGAATGGAGGGAAAGCTAAACCATGTATTTGTGGAACTACTGAATACATGCCACCTGAAGTTGTAAGGAAAGAGAAGCATGATAAGGGTGTAGATATTTGGGCTTTAGGAATTTTATTATATGTATTTAATATCTTAAAGTAGTACATGCTTCATGGTGAATTACTGTTTAGAGGTAAAACGAAAGAGGAACTTATTGAAAAGATTTGTAATAAGTCACTAATAAGATTTGATGACAACCTATCTAGTGAGTGTAAATTACTTTTACAATAAATGCTTTCTCATAATAAAAGAATCAATATATCGTAGGTTCTCAATTCAGAATGGGCAATAAAAATGCTTAAATGTAAGAATATATCTGTTCCCTTGGAATTGACTCCAATAAAGAATCGATCAAGTGCCTATGAATTGACGAGGTTTAGTGTTATTTCAGATTCTACGTGTTTTTCAAGTTCTAAATTTACTACTAAATCTTACGATATAGAAAGTCCATACAAGAATTCAAATAATTGGATGAATTGTTAAGTTATAGGTCCTTAGCCTTTGAAGGTGAAAACTACTGCATTGGATTAAAATATATCTGCTTTTAGAGTTGATAAAAAGTAAGCTGATTGAGGATACTTAAATTATGATTTATAAAAACAGTAAATCTTAATATTTTTTGTTTATTATTTTATACATTGTATGGATTATATTGATTATAGTGAAGCCAAATTCTAATTTATCGGAACTAGAAAGCATTTCTTTAAGGATAAGCAATATTATGTAACAATATTTGAGGATTCATTTGTTATGGGAAATGTAAATTTATAAAATTCATTTCCAGACTCTGGATACACAACAACCTAAATATAAAATATTGTTTGATCTTGATGTGAAAATTAATTGGGATATAAGGAAATCGAAACATGGAACAAAGTTATAATCATTTGTATTCTTGTATCAAAATCGAACAAAAACTGTACATTCAACACATGAGAATTTAATGAGGTATGGTGAAATTTATGTAGGTTCAAGGAATTATTGGGGATAAGAGTAACATTTGAAGGAATAGGTGATTTATATTGTCCAATATTGTAGATTGGGAAGGGAAGTTCGGCGAAAGTAAAAATATAATATAATTTGAGGTTTATAGTGCCGAGAGTGTACTAGACTCTAAAATTTATGCAATTAAGGCAATAGAGAAATCCTTCTTGTAAGCATCAGAAAATGGCTCAGGATTAGTATAATTATAGTAAAAATAGGTTGCCTACAAAATGGAGGTTTAGGTTTTAAAAACGTTATCTCAATATATTGAAAATTTTCTTACTCTTAAAGAAATATATGAAGGTGATTCCACATATTATTTGGTTACTGATTATTTGGAGGGTTCTAGTTTGAGTGAAGAGATTGATAGGGCAAAAATGTTGCCAGACAAAAGACTTCCCATGAAATTTGTAAGATTAATTATGTTTAAATTACTGAAGAATTTAGCAGTTTTGTAAAAACATAAAGTAAAAAAATAAAATATAATAGATAATTCATAGAGATTTGAAACCTGATAATTTGATGTTTGCAAAGAAAAATGATTATTAATCATTGGTTTTGGTAGATTTCGGTTTGGCTACATCAGAATCACTAGAAAGGTATATTTTTCCTAATTTAGATATTTATTTCCAAAATGTGGTACTCCTGGTTATGTGGCTCCGGAGGTATTGTCTTCGAAGCCAGAAAATAAATACACATCTAAAATTGATATCTTCAGTAGCGGATGTATTTTTTATAAACTCTTGGTTGGTCGGAATTTGTTCACTGGTAAGTCATTTGATGAGGTGTTGCGATCAAATAAAAAATGTATCATGGACCTTGAATTACCAATAGATCAACAGTATATTACTGAAACTTCATTAGTAATTATAATTATATTAGTAGCATCTGTTAAGTTAATTGCTGAACAAGAATCCAAATTAAAGGCCAAGTGCTAAACAGGCACTTTCTCACCCATTTTTCGAATAATTAATAGAATAGAGTACATAGGTTTAAGTATCCATGAAACAAAGCCATACAAATTATAATTTGTAATATGAAGAACAATTTTCAAAATATAATAATTTTGAAGATGAAGAAATAAATTAAGAAAAAAATAAAGAAGAATAAAATGCAATTTAATTGCCATACATAAAGAGGGCATCTTTTCTTGGTCCCCCAGCAGTGTTACTTAAATAATATAGAGGATCACAATTCTATTAGAAAGAACCTTTATCAGTGTTAAAGTGCTTTAAAGTGACTGATTTAATGAGTCCACGTGTTGAGAGTGAAAGTGAGGGTAGTGTGGATTCATGATTTTGTATATTCTCAAATATTTAAAAAAGCAGGATTAGGAATATCTTATTATTATTATTTAAATAATGGCAGAAATCGACTTGAGTTAGCCATTCCACGCTTACACTGTAGATAAGGTAGTGAGTGCAGTGCAAACTAATCTCTAAAAGTAAGTATACTGACTATTTTAGGGGACTTACAACAGAAGAAGCAAAAGCAAGAGTTGCTAAATATGGTCCAAATGAATTAGAGAAGGAGGAGAAAGAGGGTATTTGGGAGAAGATTAAGGAGTAATTCGAGGACAACTTGGTGAGAATTTTGCTTTTGGCTGCTGTGATTTCTTTTGTGATTTCTTAATTTGAAGATCATGAAGATTCTCATGCAGTGCCACCATGGGTTGAGCCATGTGTTATTTTCACAATTCTAATATTGAATGCCGCAGTAGGTATTTGGTAAGATTTGGATGCTGAACGTGCCATTGAAGTAATTTAAGTCTAATGTAGGCTCTTAAAGATTTATAATCACCACATGCTATTGTATTGAGAGATGAGGTTTGGGGATAAATAGAGGCAAAAGACTTAGTTATTGGTGATGTTGTAGAAATTAAGTAAGGTGACAGAATTCCAGCTGATTTAAGAATGGCTGATTTGAAGACAATTACCTTAAAAACAGATTAAGTATGATACATAGTAAATTAGTCAATTCTTACAGGAGAGGTTAATCCAGTAAATAAGGGTACTGATCCAGTTGTGAAGGACAAGGCAGCAGTATAGGATAAGATAAATTTCTTATTTTCTGGTACTTTGGTATCCAATGGTACAGCTATTGGAATTGTATGCAATACAGGAATGAAGACAGAAATTGGTAAGATCTAGAGGGAGGTGCAAGATGCAGCAAAGGAGAAATAAGAAGATGATGATCCCTTATCAAAAAGATTAGATGAATTTGGAGATAAATTGGCAAAAGTTGTTACATATATTTGTATTGTATGTTGGTTGATGAATATTGGTAATTTCTCAGATCCAGCATATGGTGGAACAGTGATGGGAGCATTGTATTACTTTAAGGTAGCAGTGGCATTGGCTGTTGCAGCAATCCCAGAAGGTTTACCAGCTGTTATTACAACATGTTTGGCATTGGGAGCAAGAAGAATGGCTAAATAGAAGGCTATTGTTAGAAAATTACCAAAAGTGTAAACATTAGGATGCACAACTATTATCTGTTCTGATAAAACTGGTACATTGACAACAAATGAAATGTGTGTTAAAGAGGTGGTATTATTGAGTGGATAAGATGCAACAAGTGTTTAAGTATTCCCAGTTGAAGGAACATCATATCATCCAGAAGGAAAGATTGAAAAATTAGAATAAACATTGGTTAGAGGAAATGCATTGGCACCAAATCTTAAGAGATTATGTTAATCAATGGCTTTATGTAATGAATCTAAACTCTTTACTGATAAAGGAAGAGTTCAAAGAAGTGGATTACCAACAGAAGCTGCTTTAAAGGTTTTGGTTGAAAAGATTGGTAAATACGATAAATCATTCCAAAGTAGACCAACATTGGAAGCACCAGAATAATATAATGAAGCAGTATCTGCTGAATTTGTTAAGAGAGCAACATTAGAATTCACAAGAGATAGAAAGAGTATGTCAATTCTTGTTAATTCATAAAATGAAAAAGGAAATCTTTTATTCATTAAGGGTGCACCAGATTATTTATTAGAAAAGGCTAATTTGATTTTAAATAGTGATGGAGAAGCTGTTCCATTGAAGGCTTAAGATAAGGCTAATTTCTTGGGAATTGTTAAGAATTTGGCAGAAAAGGGATTAAGAACATTAGCTATTTGTGTTTAAGAGGAATGTGGATAATTAGCTGATTATAATGGACCAAAACATCCAGCTCATGGTTTATTGATTGATACAAATAATTATAAAGATTTAGAGAATAAACCAATAATTATTGGTGTTGTTGCATTATAAGATCCACCAAGACCAGAAGTTAAGAGATCAATTGAAAAATGTAGAGAAGCTGGTATTTCAGTTATTATGATTACTGGTGATATTAAGGAAACTGCTTAATCAATTGCTATGTAAATTGGTATCTTACATAATACAAATTAATTCCCAACTCATTCATTCACTGGATTAGAATTTTCAACAATGGGTGAAGAAAGATAAAAGAAAGTATTGGAATAAGTGATTGGTAAACCAAGTGGTTTAGTTTTCTCAAGAACAGATCCATCACATAAGAGAGAATTAGTTAAATTGTTAACTGGATAATTGAATTAAATTGCTGCTATGACAGGTGATGGTGTTAATGATGCACCAGCTCTTAAATAAGCTAGTATTGGTATTGCTATGGGTATTTCTGGAACAGAAGTTGCAAAAGAAGCTTCAGATATGATTTTAGCTGATGATAACTTTGCTACAATTGTTAGAGCAGTTGAAGAAGGAAGAGCTATCTACTAAAACATGAAAGGATTTATTAGATATATGATTTCCTCAAATATTGGTGAAGTTGTTTCAATCTTCACATCATCATTGTTAGGTATCCCTGATGGATTCAATTCAATTTAATTGTTATGGGTTAATCTTGTTACAGATGGACTCCCTGCAACTGCACTTTCATTCAACCCACCTGATCCTGATGTTATGTAAAAACCACCAAGAAAACATGATGAACCAATTATTACAGAATTTGTGTTCATAAGATATTTTGTTATTGGAGCATATGTTGGATTGGCAACAGTCTTTGTCTTTGTTTATTTCTATTTGGGATATGAATGGTCTGGTGATGGACATCCAGTAGTAACATTCAATTAATTGAGAAATTGGGCTGAATGTCATCATTGGGAAGGATTTACAGTAGCAAACTTTGATAAGTATGACTTTTCTAAAGATCCATGCCTTTATTTCTCATGGGGTAAATAAAAGGCATCAACACTTAGTCTTTCAGTACTTGTTGTTATTGAAATGTTTAATGCATTGAATGCATTATCAGAAGTAATTATAATATTGAATCTAGGATGGTTCCATATTAAAAGTAGGATTATTTGCTAATCCATATTTGATTGTTGCTATTTGTGGATCAATGACTTTACATTGCATGATTTGTTATGTTCCACTCTTTGAGAACATATTCAACACTGTTCCATTGACTATCTAAGATTGGTATTTTATATTCTCATATAGGATCCTGATTATTGGAGTTTCAGCACCTGTTGTTTTAGTAGATGAACTCCTTAAGGTGTTCTCCAGAGCCAGAAATCAAAAATTATTAGAAGAGAGAAAGAAAATTTAATGAACAACATATATAAATAAAATGTCAATATAATAAAAATAGTAATTACTTGTTAAGGAGATCATTGAAAAAGGTTACAATGTGGAGGCATTCTAAAAATTTATAGATGAATAACATTCACTTGAAGATTGGGATTATGATGAATTAGTGGAAACAATCAAGAAATTTTAAGATTAATAGCATGATTACTTTTAAGTTCTGAAATGCCCTAAAACACAACCGAATGCTATTTCTTAATTAGACAATTTGATTGTCACTATTCCTGGTTATGAGAAGGTGTAAAAAGGTATATTTTTAACTACACATGTATATTTCAAAATTGAAACAAAACCAATCAACTGGATTGTAAAGAGATAATATGATGAATTTATTGCTTTTAAAAATATCCTTTCCAAACACTTTTATGTTCCAAATATTCCAAATTAGAGAAAATCTCCTGTTGAATTCACATATATAAAATAATTGAGACATTTATAGATGTTTTTAAACTACATTATACAAGAAAAGGAAATAAGAAGTTTGCCAATAACTTAAGAGTTTTTATCTGCTGACAATTTCACAACTAATTAATCAGTTTAATTTTCCTCTCTGACTGGGGATGTGGGTGTAAGGATAAATAAAACAATTACAAACTTTATCAAATAATCTGACTTTTTTCTGAATAACACAATGCCTGCTTAAAAAAAGGCATACAAGCTAATTAAACAGCTTATGAAATAAATGTAATAGCAAAATCAAACCATGACTTAATTATCAGATGTTTATAAAGAATTATTTAGAGAATCGAAAGCATAAAATACGAGATTAAAAGAGGCATTTAAAATAACGAATAATTTATTTGATTAATGGTCAAAAATATAAAATGAGCAAATTAGAATGATAAATGAAACAATCTATTCATAATAGAGATTTCAATATAATTAATTGTTACCAATTAGAGATTTGATTAATCATAGAGAAAAGGCATAACTTCACTATTATGAATTTGCCTAAAAACTAAAATAAAAAAAAGAAAAACTATTTTAACAAGGAGAGGTCATAAAATGGGATCTAGATGAAAGTTATTTGGACAGTTTCAAATTAGATTAAATAAAGTCTAGTCCTTAAATTGCATTTCAGTGTATGTGTAAAAATGTAATAAAATACATTATTCTAGGAAAATGCATAGTTAATGCACCTGTAAAATTAGTATGGTTAAATAAATCTGAAGAGTTTTGAGACAATAGAAAATGTAATAAATTATGCATCATTTCACATAAAGGAGAGTTTGGAAAAAATGTGTAAACTAATATCCCCTACACTTGAATCATAAGTGAGTCTTTGGAGTAATACCTTGAATAGTTTAATGTAATTGTGATATATTAATATAAATGCAAAAATAAAGTAGATAGAACACTTAGACAGCATTTTACTCTCCTTAGCCTGCAATATACTCACCTTCACCATTTAGGTAGATTTCCTCACCAGGTGGTCCTCGTAATTCATAGAATTTCTTGTTGGATTCCTACAGTACAAAGCATCAGGATTAGGATTCTGAGCGGTTGTTGGGATCATCATTGAGATTTACTCTATTGAAAGATAGTCAATAGTAGTTGTAAAATGAGATATCAGTTTTAAAGAATAATCTTTTACATAGTAGAATGAGTGGAGATAGTTTATAATTTAATACACAACCATTGGATAAATTGTTGAAAAGAATAGATGATAGTGGAAGTCGCAAAACTGAATAAATAAGGTATGACCCACCTATGACGTATAGGGCTGATGATTTTCTTTCTGAAATGCTTTCTGAACTTTCAGTAATTTCAGTCAATGCCAAGAAGCTTTAAAATCAGAGATCCAATACTAAATTATAAATGCTTGTAGTAAAGGATATAAGGGAACTTATACTTGGTTGGAATAAAATGCATAATATCGTGAATTAAGTTTGTTAGGCGACTTAGCTTTCATTGCATCAATTGATTAATGCAAACATTCCATCTTTGTTTCGTAAAGATGAACTAAATAAATTAAATGCACTTGTAGAAAGTTACTAAAATATCTATCCATAATCATTTGAACAATTATATTAGATAATATAGGCAGCATTTTAAGCGAAGGAGTAGGATTATAATAAAATTATTGAAATGAATGCATTGCTTCGTTCGTAGGAATTATCAAATAAAGAATTGAACACAAAGAGTAAGAATTTGTTTACTGTTATTACAAAACTGGAGGCTAAGGTGAATAAGTTATAAACTTAAAAAACACAATTAGAAATTACTAATAAAAATTTTAGTAATTAACTTTCAAAAGTGGAATCAAAAGTTCATAAATCACAGGAGATCTACTCTGAAATCAGTAGAAAAATCAAGCCAGTGAATCATAATCTAGTCTTGATTCTAAAAATAATCATCGATAATTGGAATTTTAATATTAATAGCTTTAGGAACTGATAGAGGAGAAGGAGAAAGAAATTATTGAATTGAAATTAAAGAATGAGACTTAAAAAGAAGAGTATGAAGAATTGATAAAAGAGCATACATCAAAGATTAAATAGCTTGAAAATGAAAATAAATAAATGAAGGTTTAAATATCAAGGGCGTTGGATAATGAAAAATAATGTAAAAAATATTATTATCCTAGTATAACGACTTAATCAGGAACTTAATGTAGAACACAATTAGTGGAAAGAAGAGTAAGGTAAAAAAATAAAACTCCTAACCCAAGAAATAAATGATCTGAAGATACAGTAAAATAAGTAATTTATAATTTATATAAGAAGATAAAAAAACAGAGAGGAATAATAGGAATATGATCAGTAACAATTATATAGTGTAAAATCACAACTTTCTTCATTCAAGCAAGCGAAAGAGGAAACAGAAAGAGAATATTAGTAATTGTAATAAAAATTCTAAGCTTTAAAATAATCTCATTAAGAACTCTCAGATTAGAGAGAAAGAGATTAAGAGAGAAATAAGCAAATTATTTAATAATTATAAAGTTAGAATGAAGAATTAGAAAGTAAATAAATTTTAGGAAGTTAAGCTAATATTCTAGATGATTTTCATTCATAATAAGAGTATGATACTTAATAACGATTAATAAAATAACTGGAATTAGAATTAAAATAGACTTAAACTGCTTTTAGAGAATAATAAATAAAAATCTTGTAATATGAAGATGAAACAACTTAACTAAATAAAAGGTTGGCAAGAATGGAGAAAGAACATTAAGAATAAATTCACATTTTGGATAACACTATATAAAGTAAGGATCATCTCATTCAATAATATGAGAGCAGTAGCAGAATATTAAATGATACTCCAGATTAACAAAGAAGTAAGAGTGTTGAGCAATCGACTATTTAAGGCCATTTGAAATCATAGATAGATTCCCTTAACAAAAGTATATATCATTATGAATAATAAATTAAAGAGTTAACTAGGGCACATCATGAGGCTCAGGAATAAATTGCTTCTCGTGATAAAACAATTAAAAATAAAAACTAAGAACTAAGTACATTACATTAACAACTAAAAGAATTCTCTGGAATCAATTAAAAGGTATAAAGCTAGGAAAGGACAATAAGTAGTCTTGAAAAATAAATTTAAACATTAAATTAAACAATTAATAAATAAAATGAGTCAATTAGTTTTAAAGAATAAATGATAGAGGCCAAATAACATGAAGTAAATATTTTGTAATCACAAAAAAAAGATAGTTCATAATAAATAAAATAATAGGCTTCTGCTTTTGATTAGTAAATATAGAAATTAAAACATGAAATTCAAGAACTCTAAACTCAAATTAAATTATTACAAGAGGAGTAAATTGATAAAATTAGAGAAAAAAAGGATATTCTTTAACAATTATCTTTAGCAGAATACAATAATAACTCCCTTTAACAGTAGATTTTACAGCTTTAATAGGAGTTGCAGAATGAAAAAGAATATCAGTAACAAAAATTAGAAAGATTGCATGATTAATTAGAAAATAAGGAAAATTTAGAACAGTAACTATAACAATAGTTATTCGATTTAAATTGCCTAAAAGAAAATGAAAATCAATTAAATGAAAGATTAGCTGAAACTTATGATTAAATTCAAGTTTTGGAGAATAAATTGTAATAACAAGAAATTGAAATTAATAAGGAAAGAAGTAATTTCCTCAAAGAATTGCAATAAAAAATAGATGATTCAAATACATAACTTTTAGAAAATTAAGAATTGGTTGCCTAAATCACTTCATTGACATAGGAAAATCTTACATTAAAAGAACGATTAGAAAGTATGTCTAAAGATTGCTCTGTATTATAACATAATTTAATAAAGGAGGTTGAGGAACTTAGATAAAATGAAATTTAAAGGAATGCAAAGTTAAAGGAAAACAATTCCTTAATTTCAGATTTATAATCATAAATTGAATAATTAAAAAAATAGAATGAAACTATTGAAATGCAAAAAAATAATATGGATGAACAAATTAATCTATAAGCATAAGAAATTATTAGTTTGAAAGAGTAAATCAAGGTTTCAAATATGAACTGTGAAATAATGGTTGAGGATACTAGAACTCTATTGGGACTAGATATTGCTTATAAAGAATCTTAAATTGTTTTGGGTAAAAAAAGATTTTTGGGATAGATAAGTATTTTGTATTAGGAGATTAGTAATTTAATTTCAGAAATAGATAATTAAAGATAATAAATTTCTTAATTATAAGAGTAATTATAAGGTATCGATGATATACAAAAAGTTTATCAGAATCTTAATGAGCTTAATGAAAAAGCAGAGCTATAAAAGCAGATTGATAAACAGGAAATCATAAAGTTGTAAAATCAACTCGAAGAAAACGAGTATAAAACTTAAAATATATCAAATGAATTGAAGGATAAATAGTTGGAGATTTAAACTTTACATTTGTAAATTTAAATATCCCAATAAGAATTCTAAAGTAGCACTTCAGAAATGTAAAGCCTAAATGAGTAAAATAATAATTTAAAAAGAGAATTGTCATAACTTAGAGATGAAAATTAAGGGTTACATTAGGGTTTGGAGTAAGAAAGAGAAAAAATTAACAATTTATTGTAGCACAATCAGCAGTAAGAATAATAATAATTGGAAGAGTAAAAGAAAAGATTATCTGATATTGAATAGTTCAAAGATGACTTAAAGAATCAAAAGGAGACAGTACTAGTTTTATAGTAGACAGTCGAACTAAAAGAAATTATCATTGCTAACAACTCAGATATAATAACTGATTTAGATAATAAAATCAAAATCAAAAATGAAGAAATAGATTAATTGAAATAAAGATTATAATCATCTATTCGATAAATTGAATAAATAAGTAATGAAAAATAAGGATGTCTAGCGTAGCAACACATCTTAGAAAATTAAGTTGCTGATCTAGAATCAAAAATATAATAGTAAAATGAGGAAATAGAAGTAAAGGCAAAATAATTACAGGAAGCAAATTCATTGACTAAGCAAAACAAATTATAAATATTATAAGATGCAGAAAATTTATAATAATAATAAACTAAATATGAATAGTTGTTAGATAAGTAAAATTAATAAAATTAGGAGATTTTAGACTTGAAAAGAAAGAATTAAGATTTGATTAATTGTTAAATGTAAATAACAAATAAATTAGAAGCTGAAAATGCATAGAATAAATTAATTGATACACAGTAAGATCAAATAAGGCATTTAGAATAAAAAATATCATTGCTTGAAAATGAGATTCATTAAAAGACAGAGTAAATTGAATAATATATTAAGTAACTCTAAGAACTTGAGTAACTATAGCTTATTGAAAAAAATGAGCAATAATCATTATAAAATGATGAGGCTCTACAGCATGAAAAGGCAATAGAGGCTTTGGAGCAAAAGAATAATTAACTTAATCAAAAAAATGAACAATTATAAATTGAACTCAAAACTAACTAAATAAAGCTTTAATAGTTAGAAGGTGACAATAAACAATAAATTGAATAAATTTCATTAAGTTTATAGCAAGTTCAGCAAACAGAAATCAAACTTCAACAAGAGACAGAAAAAAATTAGAAACTCGAGAAAGAGCATCAAGATAATAAACTCAAGATGGGTGAATAAATTGATAATTTAAACTCTTAAATAACTGCATTAAGAAAATAATTAGATTAAATAAAGGAATAATTATAAATTAAAGAATAGGAAATAAATGGTTATATAAAGAGAGAAGATGAGGCTATGAAACTTTTTGCAGCAAAAGATTCTGAAATATTAGCTTTATAAAGTGAATTAGAGGCTCGACCATTATCAGTTGATAGAAGCTCTACAGAGGAGCATTAAAATTCATAGATTTTGAGTCAATTAAAATTGCTTTTTGGATAAGAAAATATATTAGATTATTTAAAGTAGTTCAAATCATAGCATGAAAAATAGTGTGAAAGGAAATTTATGTTTTTCAAATGTTTGTAATCCTTATTTGATGAATATCTACGAAATTTACCTGCAACCTATTTTAACCAAAACTTTGTAAGAATAATGCTTATTTTTAGGTTAATCTCTCATAATAAGAATAAAATGATCTTTCAAATTATTCTAAGGATATCCAACTTATGAAGGCAAAGTTACCAGTCAAAACTGTACTTTCTAATATAAAAGAAGAAAAAGAAGAAGATTTAAGTTTTAATTCAAATGAAAAGTTACCAGATGATTAGGAAAAAGATATGAGTGATTTTATTGACGGCTTGAATATATCAGCGATTGTGAAGGATAAAAAAGAAGTAAATTGACAATAAAATATAGAACTCCACATCAAAATAACAATTATCTCGTACTGAGGAAGTCAATATTCTTAAATCTAAGTTAGAGGCTTCAAATGAAGAAAATTTAAAGATAATTGGTAAATTCTAGACTTTACTTGAAAGACTTGCTTTAAAGGAAGAAGAAATATAAAAATTAAATTTACTTGCAAGAGATGTATTGGTATAAATAATCATAGTATAAACATAAATTGATGGCAATGTAAAAGACAGCTGTAGATCCATAAGCAGTTCATGCTAAAGCGCATCTAAGAGATTGCTTAAGAAAATTTTTGATAGTTTGTGGACCGAAAGTCTAAAACTATGATCTTGGAGAAGCAATCTTGAATACTCTATTTTAATTTCTTGAGTTTGCAGACAAAGATAAAGAGGACTTGTTAGATGAACTTGTTGTCAAACCATTAGATAAAAAAAAAGGAATTGTTTAGATTTTATTCAAAAAGTGATATAATTAATTATTAAATGTTTATTGATAGTGATAATTTTGAAGAATACAAATAAACAATAGTGGAATAAATTAAGGCAGCAGAGTTATTGGCTTTTGATTTGGAATTAACTGGAATAAAGGGAGATTATTAAGATACTTATGAAGAATTACCATTTGAGAGATATTTAAAAGTATAATTTATTGGTATATAGGTTCGAAAAGTTAGCATGAAATATAATATCATATAATTTGGGTTGTGTGTTTTCATCAAGAATAACAATAAATATTAGAGTTATCCTTATACATTCTATCTTTTTCCATAAGAGTAGAATTTTTTTATATTTTTAGTTAGGATGATTGTGTAGGTTTGTAAGTTGGTGCTGTTTTTTTCAATTGTGAACATGGTATGGATTGGAATAGATGGATTAATAAAGGAATAGGTTATTTGAATAAGGCATAATATTAAAGAATTTAGGATGATTTCAATAAGGAATAGTAATAATATGATTAGGAGGAATTAAGAGCTTAATTTTAAAAATTGATGTCTGAAGTTAAGCCTTTTGATGCAAAAAGAGTAATTTTTCATTTAAAAAAGTTAAGGTCTCAGAATTAGTGGATAAAATAAAAATATTTAATGATTCTTAAGAAAAATAATTATTCGTTGAGACTACTAATCCATATCAAAGGAAATTAGTATATACTTATATTGATGCTTATTGTAAGAATATGATTGGAGAAACATAAATAAAAGGAATGAAACTAACTAAATTATCTGATGAAGAAAAGCAAGCAAAAGAGGAGGAAAAATAATAATTGAAGGCTTTTAGATTTTAAAACCGTATAGGATTTAATGTAATATGGGACGCAATCTTAAATTCTAAAAAGCCATTAGTAGGACATAATTGCTTTGCTGATATAATGTTTTCATACAGTCATTTCATATAATGCCCGCCTATTTCTTGGGAGGAATTTAAAGAAGATATTGTAAAAACATGGCCAACTATTTATGATACTAAATATATAATGTCTTGTGCATAATAATTAGATAAATTGAGAGGTAAATTAACCGATACAAGCACATCTGTTGAAAATTTAGTTGATTTTATTAAGTCAAATCTTTAATTAGTTGAAATAGATGTTGTGATTGGAGAGAATCAATATCATACAGCAGGATTCGATGCATATTAAACAGGATTTATTTATTTAAATTTAATACAATAATTCTCAAAATAGGATCTTTAAGAATAAAAAAATAAACTTTATCAATTTAAAAGCAATTATAATATTAACTTAAATACTCCAGAAGATTTAAAACTGAATTAAGCAAATCTGTTATATTTTAGATTGCCAGAGGAAGATAAGAAATAATAAATTTATTAGAAAAATTAAAGATAATAACAATAAAAATAATTGTTGGAGTGTGTGATAAATAAATTAAAAAGTTTAAATGAGAATGTTGTAAGCATTAGAATAATACATTACAGATATATTTATATTGAATTTGAATAAAATGCAGATCTCAAATATTTAACTTAATAATTGATTAAAGTGCCTGATTTAGTAGAATGTTAGATATTGACTGAAAAATAATATGAAAAGGAAAGAAGAGAATTCAAAGAAAAGGATGCAAAATCAGAAAAATTTGATAGAAGATGAATAATATCATCAATTATCATAAATTATCAAGTTTCAGTATTTCTTCTTTTTAGTAAGCCTGATTTTCTCATTGTTTTTACAGTAACTTTATCATCTAAGAAAGGATTTCTTAAGTTACTGTGGTAAACATCTCTTTAAATAGTGGCTTCATCAACCTCTTCAACGAATTCTTTATAGGCTTCTGATTCATCGCTTACTGTTTTTTCCCTTTCCCCTGGATTATCTAAAAATAATTATTCATGTTTTGATTAATTATAAATTTTGAAATAGCCATTATAGATTTTAGGTTGGTTAGGGATTGAGTTTGCCGTTAAACAATACTCTGAGTATTTTTCATAATTTTAAAACATTGTATCTAATTCATAGTTTATTTCTTTTTTCTTTTTTTGAAGACGCTTTACTACTTCCTATTTTATGGTTTTTTTTATTGCTGTCTTATCATTTTTCATTATTCCATAGTTAATTTTATCAATCAAAGTAGGACGTATATAGGATTCGACTTCAGTGGGTTCTGTCTTCTGTTTTTTTACTGTATACTTTTGGGCTGCTAGTTGGAGTGCTGATTAACTCTTACAGTATTAACCAAGAGAAAATATTTTTCGAACAGCTTCTTTTTTTTAGTCAAATTAATTTATGTGTATTTTTGGTTCTTGAGATGGATGTGATATTCTATGGCTGTGTTATTGTTCTTTAATTTAAAAATAAGACATATGATTAGGCATCTAAAATTAATGATTTTATTACTTTCGTCTAACTGATTGTACTAATTCCTATAAGTGAAATTCGGTCTTGTTGTTTTATTCTTTCGATTGCCTTTTACAAACTAGGAGTTCGTTTAAATTGACAACTACTTTTGGCAATATTAAATCGCCCACTAAACCCAGAATTTATTGAAGTACTTAAATCTATGCATGTCAACTTTTTCTTTTTCATAATTAAATAAAATAGGGATAAAAATGTGTAAAATGAATCAAGCTTAATATTGTTTAATTACAGATTTTATTTTTGATTAAATTGTTGCGTTTTTTGTTCTTTCTTCTTTTTGCTTTGCTAAAAATTGATTAACAGGACTTTTTGCTGTTAATTGATCAAAATTAAATGATTGATTCACTCTTTTTCTTTTAAAGGCTGCTTGTTAGACATTAGTAAATTAAGCAGCATTCGAATACGAATTTTATGTTGAATTCGAGTTAGTTATTCCATTAACTGCAATAAAATTAATATTTAATTATTTTTTCTTCATTTGATTTTCTGATCTATTAAATTTACTTGTTGAAGTTGGAGTTTTTCCTGAGTTTTATTCAACAGTTCTGTTATTGTATTTTTATGCCTATTTCTTAATTTAAACTGATTTGAATGGATACTATTAATTGAGATAAACATCTGCTAATTGATGATTAATCCATTTTGGAGAATTAGGTTTGTGTTTGTTGGTTGTTGATATTGATCTTAATTTTCTTTTATGCACTTTATTTCCATTTTCATAAGTGATAAGATCTGATTCTGGATTAAAATTAACTTGTTTAATATTCTAAAATTATTATTCTTTCATTGATCGGGTTCTATTTTTCATTCCTACAAATTTAGCTAAAATAGATTTAAACAAAATTACATTTTCTTATAATAGGAATTGCAAAACCACTTCTGGTTGCCTCAATAACTGGCTTGAGAAGAACAATTTCGAAGTTTCCTCCATCTAGTTTCATTTTGGCATCTTCATCAATTACCTAATACGATGTTTGAGTACTTATTTAGAAATATCATAAAATCTATTATGTACATTTAATAATTGATTAATTAAGGGTAAATCTTTAGGAAGATATAAATAAGCAATTTCCAAAGCTCTTGATAAATAGTTTTCTGCCTCACTAAATTGAAGTGGGTCAACTTTATGAACAAATTTTGATTCAGTTGAAGTACAATATAAAGTAGTAACAAATAAACATATCATATGTAGATATTACTAATTAGTTGGATAATCTAAGACATGCATAAAGTCATTTAGATTTACGGGATTCATTTAAATGAAAAACAAAATATTGGCTCTGCTGATGTATGCCTATGAACACCCGAAATAGACTAAATCAAAACTCTTTAATACTAATCATTGTACTTCTTAATTTTGCGTTGTTAATGTTTAGTATGATTGAATTATATTTTAATGTTTAGGTTTTAGAATGGGAATGCTCTTTCTCAAAATTTCTTCAAGTAACTATTAATGTGATTGACTTTGTAAAAATTTTTGAAGGTCGATTAGGATTTTTGCTGATTTACGTACAGCCATTTTAGCAAATGCTAAAGCTTCAGTATGTTGTCCACTCTCGGAAAGTATGATACAGCATTGTAAATAGCAATGAAGTCTAATATTACATAAAATGTATCCTTCTTAGTCATTTCTTGGTGTTTTTTTCAATGCTAATATGGCATCTTCAAAACAAGTAAATGCTTATTCAAGCCATCCTATTGTGTAGAAAGCTACACCTAAATTTATTCTAATCATTAAGAAATAATGTATCAATGGATTTGAGTATGAAATGGCAGTTAGTATTTATTCTGCTTGTTTTAAGTGATAAACACATTGTGAATATTGATTAGCTTAAAAATCTTAAATACCCATTTAAATATAGTCAATTAATTATTGTTCTGCCATTTCTTCATTTATTTGTAATGCTCTACTGTTTTGGCTTTTATTTTCTTATATGTTTTTATATTTTACATTCCTAACCATCATCATGCAAAATTTCGACTGGTTACACTTAATCTAAAATTTATTATAGTATTGCTATGTCTGTGGTAGGAGGTATTGGATTTGCTTTTTTCTAACAATTTGAAACTAGATTATTTAATAACTTAGGAGATTTTAGTTCTTGCATTATAATCATTAAATATTTGTGAGAGATTCTTTTTGATATATTTTTATTTGTTAAAATGGGATTCTTTGATTATTTTTTTGGTAAGAAACCATAGCCAAAGGCTCCAGAGCCATAAGTAAAGGCAGCTCCACCACCAAAATTGGAAAAGCATGAGGAGTAGGTAATCTTTGATATAAATTTAGAACTGGGTCTATGAATTAATTTTATAATACTTGACATCCCCAATCTGGAAGATAGCGATTTCGGAATTTATAGATGAAAATTGCATTGTTTTTGATGATGAGGAAGAAAACAAACTAGAATATTAAAGCCTTCATAAAAAATTTAAGAAACTAATGGCTAATTTAGTTGATACAATGATGGCTGATCTTTTGATAAATGAGGAGTAATTTGCTCAATAAGTTGAGAATGGATTGAAACACCCTAAACATAAGTAGGTTTTTGAATAACTTTTAACGATTGATAACTTTATTGTGTTCAAAACTATGATGATTAAGCGAAACAAAGAATTAGAACTGGAGGCTTTAAAATAAATGTAAAAAGCTGATTAAAAGTATACATATTTATGTATTAAGAAATAATAAAAATGGCAATGTTAAAGCAAATAATAATGATATAAGGTTACTTGAATTGGAAAAGGAAAAAGCAGAACTTGAGCATGCATTACAAATGTCTAAGGCAGTTGATGAAGAGAGAAAGAAAATGCTTAGTGAAGAAGATAAATAGTTATAGGAAGTATTGAGAATGAGTAAATATGAGCATGAGTATGAACTATTTAATTTAGGTCATTATTAAAGAAAAAATAAGAAGAATTAGAGAGAGAAAAAATAGAACTTTAAAAAGCTCAGGAAAAATTAAAATAATAAGAATAGAAAAAGATAGAACCATAACCATAACCAATAAAATAAGAATAATAATAATAATAACATTAAGCTCCCATTGTGTAATAAGGAAATTTAAACTCAGATGGTACACCTACTCCATTAAAATCTGTAAATATCTTCAATAATTTTAGGATATTCAAAGTAATTAAAATCCAACAATGTCAGATTTTTATAGAATGCCAGAATAAAAACCAGAATAAATCAAAGAAATAAATAATTCTTAATAAAAACCATTACCTAAAGCCTCACAAAAATTAGATGCAATTCCTAGTAAACCATAACCACCTCCTGTACAAATAGTCTAACCTTAAGCTGTTATTTAATAGGCTGAGTCAGTAATACAATTTGATGAACCTTAAATAGATGATCCAAATATCAAAAAGTCTGTTTTATAAAGGCTTTAATCATAAAAGGTTGAAGAATAGCCAGTGCCTGAAAAATAAGAAGAATCTATGGAAGAAAGAAAAAAAAGACTTCTTGAACAAAGAGCTTTAATTAGATAGAAAAAGTAAGAAGAAAATGAGAAAGCTCTAAAATAATATAAGGCAGAGTAAGGGATAGAGGAATAGAAGCCAATTGTATTATTTTAGAAATATTTTAGGAACAATAATAAATATAGGATCCAATAGAGTTGTAAAGATAAAAGACTTAAGATGAATTATAAAGAAAGCGAGATTTATTAGAGAAGAAAAAGAGGGAAATTCTTGCCTAAAAGATCAAATAATAACAATAATAGGAAGAGGATGATTTATTATGAAATATAATTATTCGAAAATATATTCTATAAGATTATAATTTTATGTAACAACAAGATGTGAATGAAAGAAGATTATTTTTACACAAAGAATTAATTCATATTTACCACGTCAATTAGTAAATTTATTTGACAGATACAAACTTAGATAGTAAATAGGGGTAGTAATTGAAATAAATTAGTATTATTGTTACAGCATAAAGTGAGCAAAATCCAAATACAATATTTATTTTAGAAAAATATTGTCCAACTTTTTCATTATATAAGTCTCCAAATTATACAAATACTGAAATAATATAAGGTGATTTATTGAGAATAAAGAGTTTTTCATCTAATTTTTATCTTACATGGTATTAAAGTTAAATCATTAAAAATAAGTTTTTCAGACTAAAAGTCTAAGGTGACAAAACAAGGATTGATTGAATTACATAAGATAAATGAAACAAAATTTGGAAGGGGAGAACAAGTATTCATTTTATAGAATGATCCCTAAAATAGTGATGCAATTCGACTTGTAAATGTAGGTACTGGATGGGCATTACATTCTCATAAAGACCTTTATCCTTAAATGAAAGATCATCATGAAGTTACAGGATTTTAAGACAGAGATACAAATGATCTTTGGAAAATTGATTTTATATCGGCTGCAATTAGGGATGAGATCCATTAAGATTTTATTCCATAACCATTGCCTAGAAACTATCAAAATATTAGATCTTAAGATAAAATTAATATTAGAAATGCATTTACTGGTGGATCATTACATTCTCATAAAATTAATTATAAATATGGGTAACCATCATAAGAAGTAACTTGGTTTAAACTTCCAAGAGATGAAAATGATTGGTGGTAAATTTTTAAAATTCAAGGGGATTAAAAATAAGAATAAACTTAAAAAATAGAAAATAATTCTGTTGTATCATTTCTTCATGTAAATACAAAATTATTATTAACTCATTTCCCTGATAGAAAGGTCAAAGCAGGAGATTATTTTTAAGTTTCATGTGCAAAAGAATCTTTTGAAGAATTTAAAATAGAATGTAATATCTTATAATAATGTAGTAATTGAAACTGATTAAGGGATAAATAATCTAGTCACTGAGAAACCTTTTCGTATATTACATATTCCAACATAGTAATTTTTAGCTGTTTTGGAGAGACCTTCAAGCTAAACTAAACATTAAGGTGAAGTTGTATTGACACCTGATTATGATTGGAGAGCTATATGGATGATTGATATTGTAGATTCCATATTTGGATGATTATATTTATTTTATGAAGCAATTAATTCATAAAGATCTTGTTTATATATAACATGTGGAAACAAAAGGATTTTTAACTGATACTAGTGTCTCTTATCAAAATGGGTATGTGATGATGTATATTAGATATCTTGTTGGTACATAACCAGATATAGAAAAGAATACGATATGGATCATTGAAAAATATAGCCCTACTGTATAAGGGTTACGTAAGCCAAATTATGATAATATTGAAATATGGCCATGTGATATGATAGTCATTAGAAATATTAAAAGTGGAAATGTTCTTACTTGGTATAAAAGAAAAATATTATAGCAATATAGCAAATAAATCATTAGTTACAAAATAAACAGAAATATTAGTGGCTAGTTAATATGAAGGTGCAGGTGAGTAGTAATTTATGATAATTATGGATGATTTAGCAAATATATAGTATAATAAAATTAGAATTGTAAATGTTTATGAATAAAATCCTACTTTACATTCACATAAGAGAACATATAAAAACCCTAAGGATGTAAATGAAGTTACAGGTTTTGTAGAAAGGGATTAAAATGATTATTGGGCATTGTTACCAGTATAAAGTTATTCTATAAGGTTCCTGAAACATTGAGAAAATCAATATTTAAGAAGGATTAAAGTTTAGATAAGGTATTTTAACCAAGAATATATAAATATATCCATAATTAAGATAGAGTAGTGATTAGAAATTGTTTTACTGGTGGTTCTTTACATTCACATAATGTTTAATATACTCATGGAAATAAATCATAGGAAGTAACATGGAGATATTCAATTAAAAGAGATTAAAATGATTGGTGGATTATTGAATTAGCATTAGATAACACTGACATTACTTCACCAATAAAACATAAAACAATGATTCATTTAACACATACAGGAACTGGGAAAAAACTTATGCATATTAAAGATGCTAGAACAAAGAAAAAAGATTTTTTAGAAGTTACATGCGGTACACCTTTAGAAGCAGACTTCTTAATTGAAGGTAAAAAATTAATAAAACTTAGGTGTTGATATGGGAATACCTGAATTAAATTGCTTAATTATGGAATATCCATTTAGATTAAAATGTGTTAAAACATCCTAATATTTGGCTGTTTTGAATAGACCTTCAAGTAAAACAACATTTTAGGGAGAAGTAGCACTTGTTGGAACAAGGGATTAAAACACAATTTGGATGATTGAGAGTGTTGATTCTTTATTTGATTGAATTATTAATAAATTTATATTCGTTTTATTTAATGAATTAACAGCAAGAAGATGGAGAAGTCTTTGAAATTCCTACGTCTAAAAGAAACTCAGAGCAAACCGAAAAGTCCTTGTTCTCCACTGTATTTGCTATCATATACAATTTATCTTGGGCAGTGCTATTCTTAATTTTTAGACATTACAGTATTTATTGTTGAGTGTTAATTAAGAGATGATAGTGAATGCTAAGTTATCGATTAATGGACTAAAAATGCAGAGATATTTTTATTCATGATAGTGGGATATAAATTGTATATATCAATCACTATTTAAGAATAATTGAATTACCAATATAACAATAAACAAATGGATAATGGAAAAGCAAATTATTTGATATTGTTGACTATTGTGAATTGTTTATCAACATAGTACTTCTTGTTGGACTTACTGTAAAATAATTTTTAATATATAGTATGCATATTTACAATATGAAGATTGTCCCTATTTAAGAGGATTTGTATTAGGTTATTTAATAGTAACATATTTAATTTTGACAATTTGGCTTATTACGTTCATATTCGTATTTTGTTCAAGAGAACAATTTAGTAGAAGTTAATGAATAATTATTTGCATTGAATATAAGTACAAATATTTTTTGTTAATTAATATATGATATATTTTGCACTTTATTTAGCCATAGTCTATTGCTAAAGATTTTTAGCCAAAGATGAAGATTTAGATCATAATCCATAATGTTATGGAGCTATCTTTGATGCTGGTTCAACAGGTACAAGAGTATATATTTATCAATGGAATTGTAGAGAAAAATCAACATTACCAATGGTGAATATAACAGAATCAGTATTTATATATATGATTATAGAAAAATAATAAGAAAATCACTCCTGGTTTAGATTACTTTGCAAATAATTTAAAAGAAATTTAACCATATTTATAGCCTTTAATAGATTACATTTATGAAGTGGTTCCTGCTAATGTTTATTAATACACTCCAATTATGTTAGGTGCAACAGCTTCTATGAGAGCTCTTCCATTTGAAGATCAAGTAGCTATCATAAGCACTGTTTAAAAGATTTTCAAATAATCAAAATTTTTATACAATCCAGAATGGGTGAGAATTATAACAGGTTAAGAAGAGGTAATTAATAATTTAATTTTTTAGGGAATGTATATGTGGATGTCTGTTTATTATTTATTAAATTTAAATGAAAAGAGATTATTGACTATTGATTTAGGAGGAGCATCAACTTAAATTTCCTTTCCTTATAAAGGAACAACACCAGATTTCGTCGAGATAAATGTTGATCTTCCACCAAATGTAACTAATTATAATCTTTATTCACCATCATATCCAGGATTTGGAAATGATATTGCCAGAATGACAGTGCAATCTCTTTTAATAAAGAAAGGTTCAATCTATATATTTAATCCATGTTATTTTTATGGTTATTCTGAATATTGGATTTGGGATTAAACTTATCAAATTATAGGAACCGGTAAATTAAGTGAATGTCAAGCAATAATACAATAATTTTTAAACACTGATCAAACTCATAGCATTAATGGAAATTATGAACCACCTGTAACTTAAAAAGAATAAGTGTATGCTACCAATGGTATAGCTATAATTGCTAAGTTCTTTCATCTACCATCTTTTACAGAAAGTTCATTTTATAGTAAAATGTAAACTTTTACAGAATTAACTTGGGAATAGGCTTAATAATAATATCCAAATGAACCATATTTAGCAAATAATTTCTTTTTGAGTGTTTACTCATATGAACTTATTAAAACTGGTTATAATATTCCAGCAACAACAACAATATATGCCCCTGAAACTATAAATGGACTAACTCCGAGTTGGACCTTAGCAGCATGTTCTTATTAATTGGCTTAAATTAATTGCACTATTGATAGTCCAGCATGCCATTTTGATGATAATTTTTCAAAGTTACTTAGCTTCATATTTCTGATCATATTCATGAATTGAATAAAATTATTAAAAAATAAAATGAATATAATACTAAATATAT
>JMSD01000054.1:0-12717 GCA_000715435.1 Paramecium caudatum
ACTCGTTATTTTTTCTATTTAATAATTAAATCAGGTACATTCCCTAAATCATAATATAGAGAATGAAAGCACAACTTGAACTATCACAACTGGATGACTAAAAGTTGAAAGAAGAAATGAAGGATATATCTTGAATAAAGTATTTTTAAAGAAATGGACTCAGTGAAATCTGATTTTCAAGGCTTTTTTACAATGTCAAATGAAGAAATTATTTAGAGAGATTATATCATACTTTGAGTTTACGCAGGCAAGGCTGTCAATTTGTGAAATAGGATTATTTAATATAAAGAGCAGAGAGCATTTTTAAAGTGAAGAAGGAAGAAAAGGGAAATATATATTATATTTTATCGTATTATCTAAAGGAGAGTTTGTTAGATTTGTAGAAAGAGAAATTTTGAAATCATTAGTATACAGAGGTGCTTCGTCTATAAAAAAATCTATCGATAATTTTGCTCGCCAATAAAAATTAATTTATTTGCCTGGCAATGAAAAAATTAAGTAAATGTTAGCCAAATTTTTTATTTAATTTTGTATGTTGTTAAAAATATTGCTTTTATATCATACTTAATATGATATTATTATGAAATTACTCAAATAAGATAAATATAAGTGATTCACTCAATATCCAATACTTCTTCATCACAACCTTTTACTGAATTCTATTTAGGGTATTGAAATAATGAAGATTTTTGGATAGAATTCTTTTTCTTTCCAGGTTATGTAACAATTCCAGTCATTACATTAAATTTTGAAGGAATTAATTCAGATGCAACATATAAACTCCATAATGGTGTACCTTCACTATTAATTTCATCACCTTCACTCCAATCATAATTATTCACTTATGATGTATTTAATGAAGGAATATATTCTGGGATTAATTATGATTATTTTTTAGCAATAGGAGTTGAAGGAGGTTAAAGTAAACATTTTGCTGATCTACTATGTTTTATTTAATCAATTAAATCTTCATGTTCATTTTACTATTATTAAATATGATTCTTAAATTATAACAAAAATATTACATCATCTTCAATAACATTAATAATAACTGGTTTTTTCATTTTTCCTTAGCTTTATCTTTTAGAACTATTCATTTTATAATATTTTCTTTGATTTTATTGTAAAATCTATTCAAATTTTTCAAATTATTTATTATCTCCTTTACTAAGTGATTTTCTCTTCTCTTGATCTTCTTCAATAATTAAATCTTATCCATAAGAAAATTTATTATTTGATCCACTACTTATAATATGTAAATTAGTTATTTATTTAAGTTATTCCTTTTTTATTATGAAAAATTACTGGCATTATATGCATAGTATTACTTTTCTTTTTTGTTGATGTATCTCCTACAATTTCCCAATCATAATATATTTAATTTTAATGTTTTTCGAGTTCAGTTTAAAAATATTTCTTATAAGCTAAATAATCTGGTGTTTAAGAAAATTCCAGTTTTTTGGCAGCATTTAAGAATTTACTGAAACATGATGGAAGATCCTTACATACTATTTCAGATTTAGTTGTCTTTTTTAAATGAAGAATCTTAGCATATTTGAGATCTTTCTATTCAATTTAAAGATTCATCCAAGGAAGAGTTCCAGTACCAAGATATGCTAAAATATAAGCAATACTTTCTAAATCATCTCTTCTACTTTATTCCTATTCATTATGTGCATTTATACTAGCATACCTAGCTGTACCTATTAACCCTTTCTTTCTAACTTATTTGATGTGCTCTCCTTTATTATTCATATAATATTTGGATAATCCAAAATCAATCAAATGAATAATATTTTACTATTATCCAACTCCTAATACGAAATTATCTGGCTTAATATCTCTATGAATCAAACGTTGCTGGTGTAATGTTTCAATTCTATTCAGCATATAAAGTACAGACATAAATTACTTGAATAGCTATTCGTAACATCGTTGCTAAACTAAACGATCCACCACATCTCTTACTAGTCGATTCAAGATTTGGACCCAACATATTCATTATATAGTATGTATACAAGTTCTCCTATCCATAATACTTAATTTATGGAAATCCCACTTTCTTTCTAATATTCGATTTAAACTATTACTTAAGTTCCATCATTATCTTAATTTCTCTTTCTAACATACTTTCTTCATCTTCTATTTCCTATTCAACTTTAATAGCCAACACTTCATTGTTAGTGTCATATATTTTAAACACTGAACCAAAAGATCCTTCACCTAAGAGTTCTCCTATTCTAAATCTGCCTTAAATCATATCACCACTTTTAAGTATAGCTTCATCTGGCTCAGAATTCATTTATTAATTATATTTATAAGTTCATCATATTCTCTACACTTATCTTCATATTCTCGTTACATTTATTCATTTTATGTTACTAAATTACTTAGAAACTCTGATATAGATATCATTTGTTCTATGTATTCAGATTTACTTTATTCCATGGCAGCCATTCTTTTCATTAAGAATTCATAATTTGCTCTTATTTTCTCCCCCTTCTCCTACTCTAAATGCATCTATATTTCAAGACTCTATTTCTTAAGTAGTAATTCTTATATCTACTGTTAATCATTCAATTATCGAATATTATATTTATTCATTATTTATAATTCAATAGGTATTGTCCAAGGAATTGTATTGCATTATTAGGTCTATGTTATATATAATATACTTTTATATTGCAACTTCTCTTAATCCATTTTATATAGCAGTCATAAATTCAGGTGGATAATATTCTCTTATTGGTAAGTTTTAAAATTTAGGAAGATCTGAATCAATTTTAAATTAATATGACTTGTCTTGACTTTCATCATTCTAACTCATTAAAATTTATTATGTAATAATTACAACTATATTTATAACAAAAGCAGTTAGAAGAGAATTGTAATTCATATAATCATATTTAGAGGATAGAGAATAGCATTAACGATTTGCTATTTTAGCATAAGAATGTGAATAACAACTTAGAGATAGAGTGCTTCGTCAATCTAATACATTCATATCATTAACTAAATATATTGAATATTTTGGATATAATCCTTTTGATGGTAATATATAATATATTTAGAATAATACATCAATAAATAAGCTATCTTATAAATAGAGCATTACAATTAGATTAAATTTGAATAAAATTTATAAGCTGCACTACAAATCGATGAATTATTATTACAATACTTTGATAAATAATTAAGATGTGGTACAATTGCAGAAGAAGAAGATGATGAATAGAATAATGATTCAGATTTATTTGATTGTACAAAAGGTTTAGAATTACAAAGAGAATTATAATAAAGAAGATAATAAAGACCTAGCAAAGTTTAACAATCATTAAGTTCTTTTTCAGAAAAAGATTATCCAACTTATAAATAATAATATTAATTTTCAAGTGTCAAGAATAAGAAATAATCAGAAAAAAAACCAGATTATTCAGATATTTAGGATTTCGAATAAAAATTAAATTAAGTGGAAGAATATGAATAATATGATGATAGTAATCATCATATTAATGATGAAGATGATGACGATATACCATAATTTGGAAGTTTTGGTAATTAATAAATGTAATTAGAGATTCGGCAACATTCAAGTAATAATTGTAACACTAAATATAACATTATTAAAATGAATTAAGATTAAGTAAATAGAATCTTGAAACACCTGCATTATTTTAATCACCATTAAAATAAGATTTATTTAATAAATTTTAAATGACTAGTGATTAAAAGGATGAAGATAATTAATAACCAAATATTGTTACAGAATCACCATAAAGATAAAGATAAATTAAATAAATACCATAAAGATAATAAGTATCTTTACTTGGAAGTCTATTTACACCTGCTGTATTAAAAGAAATGGAATACTTAAATGATGATATAATACCAGAATAAGAATTAAATATTCCTGTATAATACTAAGAAATAACAGTAGAGAGAGCATTCATTGAAGAAAGGAAAAGAAAATAATCATAAATGTCAGTAAAGAGTAATCAAACTCATTAATCACAATTTTAATCATAATCATCTATTCCATAAAAATCAGTTGAATCTAAATAAACAAGGAAAACGCATCCAACATTCTCTCCTTTTAGAGTTTAAATGATGGAAGAAATAAGAGATGCCTTAGAATATAGACCACCTCCAGAAGATCTAAGAGATGGTAGAACATAATTAGTATTTATTTATTAATATCTAAGTATGTAATGTAATAATTACAATCTAAGATGCCAGAAATATTTGATTTAACACTTATACTTGCTAAAGAAATTTAAGGTAAAGGATATTTATCAAAATAATCAATCATCAAAATAAATGATTAATATAAAGAATTTAGTCATCTTTTAATGAAGAAATAACCTAATTTACAATAGAAGACAGATAATAATACAATAATATCTAAAATGTATGAACAAATGACTGAATATTTAACACCTTAGTTTATACATCACTTGAACCTTCAATAATAATAGGAGTCTATCTATTTAAATACAATATTTGCACCTTTAGTTGTTGCAATAGCTATTGTTGATAAAGAATTCCCAAGATAGAATTCTAAAATACCACCAGTCACATTACGATTGATTTAAAAAGTATTTTCAAATCCATCCTCTATCTCTCGTACTCTTAAATCAATTCCAAAGTTATTATTGTAAAGAGAAATTTAAGAAAGAGATTTTCATTTATTTAGAGAAACAATACAAAACCTAGAAGATGTACTATCCAATTCAGAGGCTGTTTCAATTATTTCTAACAAAGAATTGTATAATATCATACGATAATGTTATGCTATAGAGTAATGCTTTGCTTTAATGGAAAATCTATAAGTTGTTAATGATCCTAAACTATAACTAAACAATAATAAAAAATATGAAGAACAATGGAAATAGACTGGAACACGTTATGCTTCAAAGAAAAATAAAGATGATGCACTTTCCCAAAAGAATTAAGAAATGTTAGAAAAGTTTGGTATCGATTTTTATGCTTGGCAATTAAATATTTAAATTCAAGAAAATGAAATCAAAAAAATAAAAAGAATAGAAAAAGAATAACAATGGAAAGATAGGAGAGCTGAAAAATAAGAATAATAAAGAGCAATTTAAAAGGAGAATCAATAAATATTACATGAAAATGAAGAATAATATAAATTGAATTAAGCAGTTAAGGAACATTAAAAGCAAAAAAAGACATAAGAATTTAGAGAAAAGTAATAATCCAAAGCTTATAGTTCAACAATGGTTAAATAATAATAAAAAATTGATGAATAAGAATTGAAGAAAAATCAGAGTTCAATAATAAAACAAAGTTCTGAATTATTATCATCTAAATAATTGGATCTTAAGAATGAAAAAGATAGCGCATGCAAATATAGACAAGATAGAATAGTTAGTGCCAGAGGTTAAAAATTAGAGAAATAAACAAATAGTCAAAAAAAGGAAGAAGAAGAAAGAGTATGGTAAAAGGCATAAGAATTATTGTTTAAATAAGGCTAACTCTTGAATCAAAAAAAATAAATCCTATCTCAATTGAAAAACAAATGACTAATTATATATATATATTTATTAATGGGACAGTCACTGTTGTGTAACACACACATAGATAAAGAAGATTTTGATAGAACAGCTACTTTTATTGGTTCATTTAGAGGAACATTTGATAAAAATCGATAATCATTTAAAAACGTATGTAAGGAATTTGGGATTGGACAATATATGAATAGCAATTAAAAAATTAGTTCAATGTGGAAAGAACTCTATGGAATAGTGTAACTATTAAAAATACAAGATGAAGATTAGGGATATGAAGAATTAAAACATGATCTTAAAGAATCATTTCCATTCATTACTAATGAATAAGATGAAATAATTACGTCACTATGGATTTTAGATAAAAAAGGATTCAATTACCTAATTAGTTTAGGTCCACCAGTTAAATATAGATGGTCAAGTTGGAAAGTACTCCTCCTTAATTCTAAATCTAAAGCAATCAATTATGAAACTTAATTATGTTAAGCTAATGATTCTTCTCGATAAATTTCATTAGATGTATAGAGAACATTAGTTACACATAAATTCTTTAAAGATGCTAACTTTGGTTAAGAATAATTATTGAGAATTTTAAATGCCATTGCAATAACATTTCCATAATTAGGATATTGTTAAGGAATGAATTTCTTAGCTGGATTTTTCTTAATAATTAGTGGATGTGATGAGAGATTAGGATTTGAATGTTTTATAGAACTCTTAATTTCACCAAAATATTTACTGTATTTTTGTTATAGTCCTAAATTACCATTCCTACATTTATTAACTTATGTCACACATTAATTATTTAAGGATTATGATTAATAATTATTTTTACACTTTAAAAAACAATAAATTCCTGACTCATTTTGGTTGACTAAAATGATTATGAGTCTATTTTTATATGTATTACCAAGTGATAGTTGTATTAGAATATGGGATTATATCATAGCATATGGATTTTTAGGATTATTAGAAATTATTATAAGTTTTATGTATTTTATGAGAGATGAATTATTATTATCTGATATTGAAAGAGTTGGAGATATATTTATTGGATAATTTAATAGAAAGGAAAAGAATATAGATATTGAATAAGTGATATCTTTTGCAAGAAAATAATTCAAAATTAAAAGAAAGACATTTTCATTATTGACTAAATAATTTATTGCTGATAAATAATAAGATGATTAGTTTTACTAGGTTTTTACAGATTTTGAAGATGAAAAGTTATTTAAAGAAAAAATGAATTCATATATTAATTCTTTAGAACTATGAATAAATTGATTTTCCTATAATATATAAATAACACTTATAAAATATTCAGTGAACTTGAAATAAGTATAGTGGTCCATAATTATTTAATAATACTAAAATTAATAACATATAATATATATAATTACTAATTTATGCAATACTAATAAGGAACTAATTTAAATGCTGAATACGTTGATGATAAAAACCCACCAGTTGCCTATCAAGCACCAATTGGATAAACTTACTAACCTGTTATTGGTTAGCCTGTTGGTCAATAGTATTGATATAAATAATTTAGTTACTAATAATAAGCTCCAATATACCCACAATAATACTAAGGAGGCCCATAATATTATCCATAATAATATAATGGAGGATATTAACAAGTTGTTTTTGTACCAAATTCTCAAGTTGTTGTATTGGCTCAACCATTAAATCCCATCGTAGCCAAAGAGATCAATCTAAGATAACATTCAAGATAGTAAAAGTCTATATATTTAAGTTTCTATGGGTGTAACTGTTGTTTAGGAGTCTTAGCTTTTATTTTCTTAATTATTCGATGTGTTGCCACTTTCAGAACTGGAGGAGCAGGCATAGCAGCAGGTGTTATGTACATCATTTCGTAATTAATTTGAATTAAAGTAGTGACTTATTCTTTGTGGTTGGAGTAATTTGTGGATTGTATGCAATTAGTAGATATGTAGAAAAATTACTAGTACATTATTAAGTGTTTTTGGCTATCGCTCTAGTATTTGAATTAATAGGATCAATTATTGCATTTGCTACATATGGAGAAGAGAAAGACGATGATAACAACTATGATGAGCAGGATGATGATAGTAGACATCGCATTAAGTAAATTATAATGTAAATTATAGTATTGTTGCATTTGTAGTATTATTGATAATTTTGATTCTTGCCTATGGTCTATTCATAAGATAGGCAAGAAGAATTAGATTCTTAATGATTGATCTCCAATAAACAAGAGTGTAATTCTAAAATTAACAAGCACAAGGAGTTGGCCCCGCATAAAATAATGCATTTTAAGGGCAAGGAATAATTCTATAATGATTTTAAAATAACTCAATTATAAATTCTGATAATTTCTTATATCAGAACGATTTATTTGATTGCCTGTGACCGATACTATATTTATAGAGCTAGAGGATTAATAAATTTATTAATTTAGTTAGAATCTGCAAAATACTTTTTCGCAATAAAAGAGACTTTGTTGTACTAAATATATAAGTTTATATTAATTTTAATGTAAAAATATCACATTGATTAAAATAAGTTCATTCATATTATTTTTGCACAATCAGTCAAAGACCTTAAACAATTTAATAAAGAAATTGCCCTCAATGAAGAATGCATTTTCGCAATGATAAATACAGAATATGTAAAATATCAAATTATTTAGTTAATATCATTGCAAGCATGTTTAATAGCAGTTTATAAAATGCTTAAAATAAAAGAATACAAAAACTCACATGAATTTTAAAGAGACTTACATTTCTTACTCATTCCAGAAGACACTTTCAATGATAATCGTTTTACAGTTAATAATATTCAGAATTAGAGATTTATTGCAATATTTCTTACAGATTTGAATGAAAAATAATTAACTTGCTTTGAATAAGATGATTTGTCCAATCTATATCAGTATTGCAACATACCTTAAATAATAAAATACTATAAAGTTAACAATGAAGAATTAAAAGTAGAAAAAGACTTAAGAGGAGCAATATTTAATTAAATAGTTCTGAAAAAATTAAAATGAATACAAATATTTTTATTAATTCATGGATAATGCCCCATGGTATGCCAAGAATGAATCTAGTCCTATGAAGCTTTCTAGAAATGCATCAATAACATCTCCTAGAAGATTAGAAGCATCAGAAATGAGATTAGTGAGAGAATATAACAGTTAGGTATCAATACCAGATCATTAAATTCTTTCATTTGATCATCTTTTAGACAGTATTAACTTTGGAAAATTTCAATATTGGATATATTCAATTATGGCATTAATGAGTATTAGTGAAGGAGCATAAATTACAATATTCACATTAATGGTTCCAATCCTAAAAAATGAATGGCATATATCAGATTCCTTAAATTCATTATAAGCTAGTTTCGTTTTTGTAATTGTAATTTCTTAATTAAAAGGTAGGATATTTGGTTGGTTCAATGCTCTCTGGATAATTAGCAGACAGAGTAGGACGAAAGAAACCCTTTCTAATTAGTTCACTTTTTACATGCCTATTCTCTCTTGTAACAATTGCTTGTTAAGAGATATATTCATTATTGGTTGTAAGAGCATTTTTAGGGATTTTGGGTAATTATTCTTTTTATTTTAGTCGGTCTATTTGCACCATGTGGAGTTACTATGATATCAGAAATTACACCAGGACACTTAAGAGGAAGATATATGGGTCTAATCACTTTGACATTTGCCATTGGATAATTGTTTGGTTTATTTGTAGCTGAGTTTACTCTAAAATCATTAAATGAAGGAAATTGGAGATTACTCACATTTTGGTGTTGTATTCCTGGTATATTGGCTTGGGTTATCAGTCTTTTTAAATTAACAGAAAGTCCACGATTCTCTTTATTAAGTGGTTAAAGAGAATAAGCATATCAAACAATTGAATACATGATAAAAGAAAATAAATCAGATGTTATATTTAATGATGATTTGAAAATTAAATTATCAAATTGGACACATGCTATGAATAGAATAGCTAAAAATTAAAATAATGTAATAACTATTCAAAACTTTAGGCTTCTATTTTATCTTTATTTGAAAATCATAGATTCTTCCTAACATTTCTCATATGGTTTAATTGGTTCATTTTATCATTTGTATATTATGGTATTGTTTTGTTATTACCTGATATTTTGTCTCACATTGAATAATCTGAAACTGGAAGGGATAAAATAATTTAATTAGTAATTTCATGTATCAGTGATATATTGGGTGCCATTGCAGCAGCATTCTTTATAGAATTAAAAGGATTTGGTAGGAAGAATTCATTAATTATATTTTTCAGCATACAAGCTGTAACAGCATTAATGGCCTTTTATGATGTTGAACATCGTTTTATTTATTGGGCTACAGGATCAAAGTTCTTTTTATCTATGACTTTCATATTCTCGTAATACATTACAATAATTAGATTTCAATATACTGCTGAAGTATATCCAACAAAAATTAGAACTACAGGAATTGGAATGGCTAATGGTATAGGAAGATTAGGAGGAGTGATTATGCCATGGATATGCATGTACATGAATAGCCAAGAATTACGTAGTCCATTTGTATTATTTTCTGTTCTTTCAATTATTACGTCATTTTCAAATTGCTTCTTACCTTATGAAACCTTAGGTAAGGAATTAGAATGATACGTATTAATTAAGATATTTTTAATTATTTAAAAGTCACATGTAAATCTCTGATAAGGACTTGATTTCAGCAGCTATTAAGGCCAAGGAAAGAGCTTACTGCCCATACTCTAGTTTTAAAGTAGGTTGTGCCTTACTTACAAAAAACAATAAAATTTATACAGGATGCAATGTAGAAAATGCTAGCTATGGATTGTGTGTCTGTGCTGAAAGAGTAGCTATATGCAAAGCAGTAAGTGAAGGTGATCGATAGATATAAACAATTGCTGTCTCTTGGTATAATATCAAACTATTTAAGCGACACTGAAGAACCAACATTTCCATGTGGAATGTGCAGACAAACAATTATTGAAGTAATATTTAGTTATAATTAAGTTTTGCTATCCAGGAAATGATATCAAGGTGATAGCGATTGGAAAAGACTAAGACAAACCCAAGTTTTCAACAGGATCTTAAATCCTTCCTCATGCCTTTGTTCCTTAGGATCTCAATGTAGACCCTGAGTTACAAAGACCATGATGTGATTTATATTTAATATTTTATACATCACCTACCCTCTTGATTTTAATATTCACATTTATTTATAGAATTTCTAAAAAACATTTTTTTGTATTATATTAAAAACCAACTGTTAGCCATATATTAACTTTATTATCCATATGATCATCTTTCTCTATAAAGTAATACTAATTAACCACAAAATAAATATTGTAATAATAATTAGCCTCCAAAATACATTATTTAATTTATTAATAAGTTCATGGCTCTAGTAAGTATCACAAACATTGTTGTCGAAGAAAAGCCTTAACCTTTCACAAGCCCAATCACAATGGATATTTGCTTTGATGTAATTGCAGATATTGAAGATGAAATCGAATGGACGTATTATTTTTTTCTTAAAAAAAGCCTTCTATATATTGGATCACCAAAAGATGAAACTCATGATCAAATACTAGATTAATTTTCAATGGGACCTCTACCTAAAGGAGCCAAGTAATTCACTTTAGAATCAAATCCTCCTGATTGGAAAAAAATTCCTCAAGATGAACTCTTAGGAATCACTGCATTCATTTTAACTTGTTCATACAGACATAGAGAATTCTTTAGAGTTGGATACTATGTATATAATACATACACCTCTCCAGAAAATATTGAAAATGACCCTCAAGAAGTCATAATCGAAGATATTTCAAGATAAATTTTCAATAATAAGCCGCGAATTACGAGATTTGAGATTGATTGGAATAGTTCTGCAAATACAGAAATTCCACAACAACCAATAGAAACTAAAGCATATATGTTCTCAGAATAACAAGAAAAACAATCTATGGAGACAACTGATATAGATGCTCAATAAATACAAAATGTTTTCAACTCATGATTATTTTATAGTCAACATTTACATTTTCCTTCATTTAGATTTGCTGATTATTTCATCAATTTAAGTTATGATTATTCACCACCTCTAAATCCATTCCTCATTTTACAAAGATCTAATACTCACATAAATTACCAGTTAATAAGGTTTCAAAACATATTGTCACATTTTCAGATGTTTATGCAGATATCTCAACATATTTACATCGATATGTTTTAGCTAATTATTTTGCATCATCCTCCTTCACTTGTCTACTTTCAGGATTCTTTTATAGCAAATCTAGTTTGTTTCCCACCAACAATATTTAGATATCATTTTCTGCCTATGATTTTAAAGTTTCTATCCATGTTTTGAGTTTATCAAATGTCTCTTTATTAGTTAAATCAAACACAAGTAATGCACCAACTGCCTTTCTAAAATGACTTTATTTTCATATAATTAACTACTTGCTTGTTAATCCACGGTATCGCTCCTGTCCAGCTTCCCTATAATCATTCAGTACCTGTGTCCCATATTTATGCCTTAACCCTTGATCCATCAGGTAATGATATTAATTTTGTTTCAAATTCTACTCCAATTGTTGGAGCTGTCTTTTTTGGTGTTATACCCTTGATAAAAAATTGCCAAATACACGTTTTACCAACATCACATTCCCCAACCAAAACAACTTCTATTAATTTATTCATACTTTTAAATGAATAATCACAATCTTCCTCTGTTTATTACATAAAAATTGAAATTAGAATAATTATATAATAATATTTATCATTCTTATTACATAAATTTGAATTTACTTGGTCGAATTTCTGGTTTAAAATCAATAATTGTATTGTTCTCTCTCACTTCTGAAGTTGCATTAATGGAATCAGTTCTAAATTATTAGCTAGAATGATTATTTTCATACATTTTTTCTTCTGGATTTTCACGCCCTGTCTATTTAATATATGCTGATAAAGAATCAGATGATGGACTTCCAAGTCTTTTGTATTGTTCAATTTTCTCTGGTTCAGGAGGCATATTCCATTAGCTTTTTATAGTAATTAATTGCTTAGCTTTGGGAATTAAATATGATTTAAGTTTTTGATACTATTTCTAAACTCTACTCTTTTATTGACTTCTGTTTTACAATGCCCTTTTGAACCATTGCATGTT
>JMSD01000054.1:12737-72709 GCA_000715435.1 Paramecium caudatum
CCTCCAAAGTAAAGATAAAATTGTGTATTTATAAAGCTTGCTTGACGTTAAGGAGTATTGAATTTATAAGTTATTAATCCCAATTCATTTAAGAATTAAATTTTAGTAACATTTTTTCAGTTTCATCTGCTAAAATTCTTGTTCATCGAATTCATATTCCTCCTTATGTGAGATTATGTTGTAAGAAACTTATACAGTTCTAATGAGATAAAATGATGCTTATTTACTGTATTATATTCCCATCCATGATCAAATAACCTAAAATCGAAGGATTGCCATTAGAAGTCAGAAATAATAATAATTACCCATTTTCTAATATTTGTCACATGTTATATATGACTTTATATAATAATTATTATACATTAAAATATTGCATCATTTGCCATAAATATATAAAGATATAATTAAAATGGCTAATAATCATTGGACAACAGTTAAAGACATCAATCCAAACTACGTTGAGGCTCAATATGCAGTCAGAGGATTAGTCCCATCAACTGCAGCTAAAATCCAAGAAGAAATAAAAAATGGAAAGGAATATCCATTTGATTCAATCACAGAATTAAATATTGGAAATCCTTAAACATTTGGTCAAAAACCCATTTCCTTCAATAGAAGTGTTCTTTCTTCAATGTTGGATCCATCAATCGTTAAATATTAATCTGAGGATGTCTAAAGAAGAGTCAAATTTTACAATGATAAGATAGGCTTCTCTCTGGGAGCCTATAGTTAGTCACCAGGCTATCCAATTGTCAGAGAAGCCATTGCTGAGTAAAATATCAATTTTATCTTAGTTTTATTCAAAAGAGAGATGGTACTCCAAATAAGCCCAATATCAATGATATTATTCTTACTGATGGAGCCTCAGCAGGAATCACACTGATGTTCAATCTGTTGTTAAAAGATCCAAATGACGGAGTCATGATACCAATTCCTTAATATCCTTTATATTCCGCTGTCATTACCTAATGTGGAGCAAAACAAATTCCATATTATTTAGTTGAGGAAAAGAAATGGTCTGCAGAAAAAGCTGAATTGGAAGCTCAATATCAAAAGGCCAAAGATAGTGGAGTAACCCCAAGAATTCTTGTATGTATAAATCCTGGAAATCCTACAGGACAAGTCTTTGACAAATAGAGCATTGTAGACATGATCACGTATTTTTTACTTATTATAGTTAGTTTTGCTTCAGAGAAAAAAATTGTAGTATTTGCTGATGAAGTTTATCAAGAAAATATCTATGATTAATAAAAGAAATTTATTTCCTTCAGAAAAGTTGCCCTTGAATTAAATCTCAACGTTGAAATATATTCATTCCACTCAATTTCCAAAGGTATTACTGGAGAGTGTGGTCTTAGAGGAGGATATATGGAAATTACTACTCAAATTGATCCAGAAGTTCATTTCTAAATACATAAATCTAAAAGTAAAAACAATCTATATTGTAGCCGTCATGCTTTGTTCCAACACAATTGGTTAATTAATGACAGGCTTAATGGTAACACCCCCAACAAAAGAGGAAGGTTGCTCTGATGAAACAGTTAATTAATACAATGAAGAATGCCACTAATTGTTTGCCAGTTTACAAAGAAGGGCAGGAGTTGTAACATAATACTTAAATGAAACTTAAGGAGTTTCATGTTAACCTATTGAAGGATCAATGTATGCATTTCCTAAAATCGATTTACCTGGTATTTATTGAAAATTATCATAGAAAAATTCATTCAACATGCTCAAACATTAGGATAAGCACCAGATGTTGTTTATTGTTTAGATCTCCTTAAAGAAACTGGATTGGTTGTAGTTCCAGGATCAGGTTTTCTATAATTCCCAGGAACATATCACTTTAGAATGACAATTCTAATATTGCCAGAAGAAAAATTATTAGCAAAAATGAAAGTATTCTAACAATGGCATCAAAATTACATTGCTAAATTCCAATGATTATTATTCATGGACATAATCAGTATTAATATATAATAATAACTGCGTAAATAACAAGTTTAACTAGATTAATCCAAATCACGCTTGAGTTTATTTCATATGTTCAATAGTTGAATGTGTAATTATTTATGATTTCTCTCTCCAATACTTTTTATACTTCAGCAAAGGACATCAATTAAAATTTTGTTGAAGCTGAATATGCAGTTAGAGGATTAGTCCCATCAACCGCAGCTAAAATCTAAGAAGAAATAAAAAACGGAAAGGAATATCCATTTGATTCAATCACAGAATTAAATATAGGAAATCCTTAAACTTTCGGCCAAAAACCAATCTCCTTCAATAGAAGTGTCCTTTCCTCAATGTTAGATCCATCAATCGCTAAACATCAATCTGAGGATGTATAAAGAAGAGTCAAATTTTACACTGATAAGATAGGCGTTCCAATAGGGGCATATTCACATACATCTGGGTATCAAACAATAAAGGAGGCAGTATGCGAGTAATATTTTAACATTACCTCAGTTTCATTTAAAGAAGAGATGGTACTGCAACCAGACCGAACAGTAATGATATTTTACTTACCGACGGAGCTTCTGCTGGCATTAAACTAATGTTCAAAGTTTTACTAAAAGACCCTAATGATGGTGTTATGATACCTATTCCTTAATATCCACTTTATTCTGCCCTCATCGCTCAATGTGGGGCGAAATAAATTCCCTATTATTTAATAGAAGAAAAGAACTGGTCAGTTGATAAAACAGAATTAGAGGCACAATATGAGAATGCAAAGAGAAATGGTATAAAACCAAGATTACTTGTCTGTATAAACCCTGGTAATCCAACAGGATAAGTCTTTGATAAATAGAGTATAATAGATATCATAACGTACAAAATATTTAAGCTAGATTTGCTTCTTAAAACAAATTAGTAATTATTGCGGACGAAGTGTATCAAGAAAATATTTACACTCCATTTAAGAAATTTATTTCCTTTAGGAAAATTGCTCTCGAGTTGAATATTGCCTCTGAAATATATTCTTTTCATTCAATTTCAAAAGGAATTACAGGAGAGTGCGGATTGAGATAAGGGTATATAGAAATTACAACTCAAATTGATCCTGATTTACATACTTAAATCTAAAAATCAAAAAGTAAAATTAAATTAATTTTAGCTATCATGTACTGCTCTAATACGATTGGATAATTGATGTTAGGATTAATGGTTACTCCACCAACTAAAGAAGAAGGATGTTCTGAAGAGACAGTAAATTAATATAACGAAGAGTCATAAATTGTTCATCAGTTTACAAAAAAGAGCAGCAATTGTAACATAATACTTAAATGAAACATAAGGAGTTTCATGTTAACCTATTGAAGGATCAATGTATGCATTCCCTAAAATCGATTTACCTGGTATTTATTGAAAATTATCATAGAAAAATTCATTAACATGCTCAAACATTAGGATAAGCACCAGATGTTGTTTATTGTTTAGATCTCCTTAAAGAAACTGGATTGGTTGTAGTTCCAGGATCAGGTTTTCTATAATTCCCAGGAACATATCATTTCAGAATGACAATTCTAATATTACCAGAAGAAAAATTATTAGAAAAAATAAAAGTATTCTAACAATGGCATCAAAATTACATTGCTAAATTCCAATGATTATTATTCATGGACATAAAGCGCAGAAATTATTAATATTCAAATTCATGTCCAGTCCCTTTGCTGGCTTCTTTCGGATGTGTATCAACAATATTCAGCGAATTCCTTACTTATCCCCTAGAATATGCTAAAACTAAACTATAAATTAATGGAACTCAAGGATGTGAGAAGTATAAGAATGTTCGTAATTTAATTAAATCAACTCCTTCAATGATGGAGTTTTACAGGGGATTCAATGCTCATTTACTAAAAATGATTCCGTACTCCACAACTAGGGTTTTTGCTTATGAATTCCTGAAAACAGCTATGACAGGAGATATTGTAGAAACAAGTTATTTGAGAAAATTATCAGCCTCTGCAAGTGCATGTGCAGTGGCTCTACTAACTGGGAATATTGGCGATGTACTACGAATAAGGATGATTAACTCTAGATCTTCTATTAATGAAGTGATACGATAAACTTATAATGTTGCTGGCATCACAGGATTTTTCAGAGGCTATTCTTTGAATCTCATAACTGTTCTCTCCATTCAATCTCTAGAAATAGCCCTCTTTGATAGAATAAAAGAATTTTTTGTTAAAAATTTTGGACTCAATGGATATTCACTAATTACAAACTCAGCAGTAGGGACTATCACAGGAATAACAGCTGCTCTTATATCAGCTCCAATCGATGGATACAAAACTCGATACATGAATCAAGTGGTAAAACAAGCAAATTATTGGTAAACCTTTGCAAATGTGCTGAAAGATGAAGGACTCATGGGTTTATATAAAGGTACACTTCCATATTGTCTAAAATTGACAACTGGGTCTATTCTGACTTTAGTGTTTTATGAATAATTCAAAAAATGTATGTGATTTAATTATTATAAATGCAAAGAGATTATTATGAAAGCGACAATTATGAAGTCGTACCAGAAGTCTATAATGATTAAATTTCAAGAAAGGAGACTGCTACCATCAGTGAATAGATCAAATTTCTCAGAGAATAAACAAATCAACTCCAATAATCAATTGATTTAGAGAAGGTACTGTAAGTCGATAATCCAATCGCATACTTGAATGCTATTGAAAATAACCTTGAATCAATGAAAATCACTAATCTGCAACAAAGAATACAATGTTTGGCAATTCTAGGGTCAGGAGCAGAAAAATCAGTCACTCTAAGATGTATTCTACCGCAATCAGATAATCTTAAGAGATTCTAATAACTTGAAAAATAAGTGCACAATTTAGAGACCATAGTTGGCTCCAAACCTTATGACTACAACTCAACACTCATAAAAGACTTAAATGAAATTCAAAATCTTATATAAAGTGTAAAAGGTGATGTCAAATTGGGAGTCAATATTCCAACTATCGATAAAGTTAATGAAGTTTATAGGCAAGTCTAACTCTTAGTTGGTGTTGTAGATTTATTACCCAATATTGTGACACGCTTAGAAGAACTTAAAGAGGCCCATGATCAATCAATACAATACTAAAATTAACTTAAAGTATAAATATTTGAAAATTAGGAATTACAAGTGAAGCATGGCAAGATTTTGATTTTACTCGATACCAATAGCAAGAGAATCAAGGGTTTGTGTGAGAAAATTCAGAAAAGATTATAATGAATAATAAATGTTTATTTTAGTCATCTTGGCAACATGCTATGGGTAGTTTAATATATTCACAACTATTGGAGATTAAAATGTTTCTATATATGAAAACCAAGAACAACTAGCTTCATTCACTGTGTAGGAACAATATCAATGCAACCCTTCACAAATGTTTATGGAAAGCTTATAATAGGATCAGAGAGTATTTTATATTCAAAATCTTCATTCCAATGCCCTCAATCTTAGTGTTATCCCCAATTCACTTAGGCCTCGTGATATGCAATTAATCAATGTGACCAATCAGGTCGAACAGCAAGAAATTCAAATAGAAGGAAATGCTATTACATAATATTCTGTGCAATATCAATGCTTTTAAAAATGGGCATACGTGGAATTACATGTACGTTATGGAAGATCTATCCTTAACTTCAGATATGTCAAGATGTGTGAAAAAACCCTTAATGTTAATTCTTATCCTGATATGGTATTGGTTGGAGTATCAGCAATTATAGTGTTGATTGCCGCTAAATATGGGCAAAAGCGCTTTAAATTAAGACCCCCAGTTCCCCAATAAGTTATTGATTAATTAGAGTCTAGAGATTCCTTTTATAAGGCAAAGGAGATGTTCTCCCCTCAATACTCACAACCAGAACAATAAATAAACATGCACAATTTTACAACAACAAAAACAGAAACAATATCTGAAACTGGTGTTCCACCATCAACCATTAACTTTAAGATTAGAATAGGATTATATTTATTTATTGTTAATATGTACTTCTCCATATTGTACCTTTTCAAGCAAGTGGAACTTAATTAAATGCCTTAATTTATAATAATATTTACTTGCTTTTAAATAACTTTTACTGATTTATTATTTTATATTGTATCCTCATCAATATCCCCTACAATTAAACTACCATTATATGGAAAAGTGAAATTAATAAATTTATTTACTTACTTAGTTTCATTTGTTTACTGTTATTTTCACTTCTATACAGACAACTGGATTCTAATTAATTTAAGTAACATTTGTTGGCTATTTTAAATAGTTAGAGTAAATTATTGATTAATGTAGTTCATGAAATTTTATAATCTTTGGCAATTACTTTCAGTATATACTTTCCTTTTGTGTGCAGGATTTGTAACACAAGAATATCTAAACATTCCCTATCCAAAGATTTACTTTCCAAATACATTCTTCCTCGATAATCCTAAATAAACTTGTGCATTTTTAGACATATATACACTTATGCTACCTTCTTCACTGCTTACTTTTTGTATTTACTTTTGCAGACAAACAAGATGCAGCCAACCTCTTCTTCATATGGGTTATATTGGATACTTATTAGGATTGGCAACAACATTGAATCAACCATCACTACCTTACAAAATAATACCTTCAGCCTTTATTTTATTAGTAATTAACCTATTTGGAGTAATGAGAAAAGAAATGAAACAACTTTACAATGGTATCACCCCTGGACTACATAATAGAGCTATTCAACAACAATATAGTTATGAACTAACAATTGATAAATATAATAAAAATAATTAGTGAATTCACTCAAATTATAAGTTTCTTCCTGTAACTCTAATTTGGTATAGGAGAGTCACTTTTGTTTAAGTCCTCTCTCACACAACTTGGATCATATGTATTAGATTTATTTCTTCTGTATGTTATAAAGTTTTCATAATTGTATCTACGAGGCAAGGGAGATTACTATCTACTAGAAACATAATTTTTATTGATTGGAACTGTGAAACATGCAACTCTGAATTGTCTTTACTAAAAATCTTCATATCAAGTAAAGAAGTTCGATTTGATAAGTTACCATTTATACCAATAGTTGAGTAGAGTGTAAGAATGTCATACAAATCTCCACTAGCATCTGCGATTGAATCTAATGTGAACGAGGCTGAGTGTTACAGTTTCTTAATAGTAACTTCATGTTATTTGTGAGGTTTTTACAAGAATCTTTTATTCATAGCCAAAATATCAAAAAGATATCCTTTAAGTTATTTTACATCTGGCTTGAAAACTTATGTACATCTATTAATGTATTGAATAGGCTTAATAGATCTCATTGACTTAAACTACACTCCATAAAGTTATTTAAATTATAGTAAGTTAAGTAGAATAACTATTATTAGCTTATCTTAAAGTGTCATGTCAGATTAGAGTATTTCATAAAGATCATCCTCTTCCGATACCTAAATGTGAAAGTCAGCTGGGTTACGGATAGATACATGAAGATGCTACTATTAATGGACTAGTTTTTCCATCAACTCCAATGTTTCAAGTTTACGTACATATTTTAGAAGTGTTACAGATGGTGAAGATTTCTACTTTGGTGTTTTATTCTACTTGTTGAGAGTGAACATACTGATTTTACCAGCCAACAACTAAACTGCCTGGATGTATCCCATTTACGTTGCCTGATGCATTAACGAATCCTTTTGCAACCCAAACCGTTTGGAGTAATCAAAATGTGTCTCACTACAGCTAGAAAATGTCTGGTATTATCACTTGTACATACTCGCAATGATGGCACCTGTAACACTTCATGGATTGGGCACATTTGTATACAGTTCTTTGCATTCGGATCCTAATGTGGTAGTAACATTTCAATCAGTAATCTTTAATTCAGATAGTCTTCTTCACTTCTACATTGTTTTCTTAACACAAAATGCAATGGTGTATCACCTGAATTTCCTTTAATAGGTGTGCCAACTTGCTGACTGATAATATTCATTTTATCCTCCCAAACAGCAAAGAAATTACACTCTAACATTACATGTACAACCTCAGCTTCTAGTCGATGGCAAGCCCATAGAAGTACATATCTTGCAAATTTCGAGAATGGGTCTACATGGCGTAAAAGGAGCTCAAAAATCCTATTTGTAATGCGATTCCTACTTAATGTTTAGTTTTGCAGATAGTATCAATGGATGAGGATGATACAATCTATGAAGGGATTCTGGATGGCACTCAATAATTGAAGGTATCACACCACGTTCATCATATTAAATTGCCTTGATCAATATAATGTTAGTATATGAGGCAAAAGTATTCACAAACTTCTCAAATGTAAATACTTTGTACTCTCTCAACAAATCCCCCAATACAGTAGATTGTAGATCTATTTATAATGCACTCATATCTATCAACACAAACCAACTAAGTGCTACTTTTGTTAAACACTCTAAATGATGGTACTTTTCAAATGGATTATATTGAATGTCAAGTGTTCGTAAATTTAACCTTGAAAAATCAGTATTCGTAAGTTGATTATAAGCTATTTCCAAGGTATGGAGCTTAGGCAAATATATATTTGGGAATTTGTAAATCAAATTGTAATTGAGAATCAGCACCTCCAAACTGAGTCCCTGTATGGCACTAGGAATGCTACGAATATTATTATGACTCAAATTCAAAAATCGAACATTCATTAAGGGAAATTCTTTCAAATTTTGTTTCTACAAGTCAACTGTAGAGTTCATAATTAATATAATGTACAATAACTCGATCCAATATGCTTCCCTCTTATAGGTATGTTACTTAATTATAAGGCACCACCTGTAACAAACGATAATCTCATGGACTCTGTCTCAGAAATTCGATGGAATAAAGACTTACTAGCTACTTCATGCTGGGATGGCTACATCCGGTTTTATCAAGTTTACTTTCAGAACTTACGCACACCTCCACATCTAGAGTTTAAGACTGTCATCGACTGTCAGGAACCGTAAACTCTTATTATACATAGAGTACTATCAATCTCTTGGAAACAGGATATGAGCATTATGTTCGCCGCTCTTGCAGACAATACCATACGTGCTTACGATATCCGCTCAAAGCAAGGTGCAATATTAGGTAAACATGACGACTGCCCTGCCAGACAAATCTTTTGGAACGAAAATATGGGTGTACTCATTTCACTTGGTTTGGACAAAAAAATCCAATTCTGGAGTCTCTAAACCCCAGGAAAGAGTGTCCACACAATGGAATTAAACTATGTTCCAACTGTTGGTGAACAAGATGCCTCTGAACAATTATTCGCATATGCCGATGTAGACAACAAATTTCGCTGGCTGAATTGGAGTGTCATCAAGGGCAACCAAAATAGTGTTGCATCTCGCAGTCTCTTCAGCATGGAGGATAACAAACTTTTAAGTTAAATCACTTGCATTGGATTCGGGGATCAGTAGGTCGGCTATGGATCCGCAGATGGCCGCGCCCTTCTTCTAAACATCAGTAGCAGAGGAGATCTGTCCACCAAAATGCAATACAAGTGCCACAAAATCGAAGATGAATAGAGAGTTACTGCATATCGTTCAGAGAAAGTATCTAAAATGTACATGTGCAATGCCCTACAATACAACCCACGTTACCCTAATTGGGTCGGCACTTGTGGATCGGATGGCTAAATCATATTCTGGGACACATAGAGAAAGAAAGCCCTTGCTTACTTTAAAATCGATGGACCAATCACTGCGGGATAAGTGTCATAGGATGGCAGCATGTTTGCCTTCGCCCAAGGATACGATTGGGGACAAGGACTTGATAAACTTGGAGAATTCCCAAGCAAATTGGGTGTTGCAGTGATTGAGGATAGGTATCTCTAAAGTTTGTGAAAAATTAATTACTCATAACGGGGTGAGCCCTAATTTCTTAAGAATATTATTAAATATGATTTTAAGATTTGAATTGTTGCTCTTAACTATCGTGGTGGCAAGTCCCAACATCAAAGATGTTCAAGAAGTCATCCAAAAAGCCAAAAACATATGCTGGAATGAATTGACAGATCAAGAATGGGTCTACCCAACTTATTTAGGGACATTATTCTTAAGTGAGTACTACTTCGAACTCAAGGCTCTAAACTACACAAATACACAATTTTCAGAAGACAAGTTTACCAAAATTCTACTTGACACCCAATTAGAGGATGGATCATGGGTATAAGTTAAAGATGCCTACATACCCACTGGGTAATTGGATGCTACTATTTTCAACTACTGGTACTTGAAAGCAGTTGGAATTGATGGAGAAGTCCTCGAAAAAGCCAAAAAGTGGATTCTCAATAATGGTGGTATTGAGAAGGCCTAAACTATGACTAAGTTCAAGTTGGCTGTATTTGGATAATATCCTTGGAAAAAGTTGTTCCGCATTCCTCTATTCCTATTCTACAAAAAACTAAATCCCCTCTACATTAAGGATATTACTGCATAATGGGTGTACCCTCACATGACAGCATTGGCTTATCTATAAAGCTAAAGAAAGGTCTATCGAGTAGCAGTTGACATACCTGAACTTTACAAAGGCAAGATACCCAAAATCAAAGATAATCCAAAAAAAGGCAGACCCTCCTTCTTGATTAATAATCTAGTTAAAGAGATGCTAAATTTAAGATAACCCATGGGTAGTTTTGGAGGGTATACTATTTCAACACTTTTGTCACTATTAGCCTTGCAAGATTATACTGGAAGATCAACAAGGTATACCACTGACATTTAAGATGCAATTATTAAAGGATTTGAATTCGTAGAATTTAATTACTTTAATGCAAGATAGGCATATTAGGGTAGTTTAGATGATGGAAGATGGTGGGATACTATCCTAATCTCCTGGGCTATGTTAGAATCTGGAGAAGACAAGGAAAAAGTCAGACCAATAGTAGAGAACATGTTGCAAAAAGGAGTTTAGGAAAATGGAGGAATAGAATACGGATATGATTTTGGTTATGCGCCTGATGCAGATGATACTGGATTACTGTTGTTGGTTTTATCGTATTATGGGAACGATTATGCACATTACCTCGACATTGGAACTAAATTTGTAATGAGTGTATAAAACCCTGATGGTGGTTTCCCTGCATTTGATCGTAATAAAATGGGAAAAAATCCATTATATAAATATGCCTTCTAAATAGCCGGTATAGCAGATTCAGCTGAAATATTTGACCCTTCTTCCCCCGATGTGACAGCACATATCTTAGAAGGATTGATTAGTAGTGGAAGAGATAATTATGATGTACTCTAAACTTCATTGAAGTACTTTATGGAAACTCAAGAAACATTTGGATCTTGGGAAGGAAGATGGGGAATAAATTACATTTATGCTGCTGGGGCTGTGCTTCCTGCCCTTAAAAGAATGCACTACTCTCTTACAGAAGAATGGGTATCAAAATCTGTTCATTGGTTATTAAGTAAATAAAATTCTGATGGTGGGTTCGGGGAAACAACACTCTCCTACAATGATCCTTATAAATATAATGGAGTTGGGGTTTCTACAGTCACTCAAACATCATGGGCCTTACTTGGACTCCTCGCTGTGGAAGATCACTACGATGTAGGGTTAGCCATTGATAATGCAGTCGACTTTTTAGTCAGAAATTTCCAAGCTGAAGGAGAGTTTAAGGACATATCTGTGGTGGGCACTGGCCACAGAGGATTACTGTACTTACAATATCCAAGTTATGCCCGCTCATTCCCACTTGTTGCATTGGGGCGGTATGAAGATTAGAGATTGTGATTAATTTTATATTTAATTTATGGACGGCGATCAATTGAAGGTGGCAGCAAAACATCATATTGAAAGTTTCAATTACCTCTACACCCATGGACTGAGTGAGATTTGCAAATATCTCTCACCAGTCGAGGTGTGTGTCCCAGCAAATAGAGAAATAAGACTCCCCTTCAAGAGCATGAAAATTTGGATTGAAGAACTCCAAATTGGAGTACCAACATAACAAGGAATGCATGGAGACAATAGAGTGTTTCCCACACAATGCAGGCAAATGAAGAAAAGCTACACCGCCCCAATGTTAGCCACAATTTGCAGAGAAATCGATGACAATCCCAAAGAGACAGTCAGACTATCATTAGGTGAAATACCTATTCTTGTAAAAAGTGAAAAGTGCCATTTATCGGGGCTATCAAATTCAGGTATTTTATTATCCTAAAAAGAACTGGTTGAAAATTAAGAAGATTGCAATGAATTCGGAGGATACTTCATTATTAATGGTAATGAAAAGATCATCAGAATGCTTATCATATAAAAGAGAAACTATCCTATTGCGTTCAAAAGACCAGGATACAAAAATAAAGGTACTTTGTTCGAATATTCAAGGGTTCAATTTTTCACCCTATGCCGTGCAAATGAAATGTGTTAGACCAGATCAATATGCCAGAACCATCACTCTACATTACTTGATGGACGGAAACGTGTACTTACGTATCATACTTAAGAAGAAGGAACTGCAAATGCCTGTTATAATCATCCTAAGAGCACTCAGTGAAATGAGCGATTATCAGATTTATTAATCAATTGTCAGATCCTAAGCCGAAAAATCAGATATATCTGATAGAGTCGAGGTCATGATATCTGATGCCAAGAGCAGAGGTATCAATACATAAAAGGATGCCCTCGAATATATCGGAAGATTATTGAGAGTTGAGTTAAATATCTTCAACCCTGAAACCACTGATCTCCAAGTCGGAAGAATATTCTTAAAAGAACATATTTGCGTACATCTCGACAGAGATGAGGACAAAGCAAATATTATTCTTTTGTGCATTGAAAAACTTTATGCATTATTTATTGATGAAATTAACCCCGACAATTTGGATTCCCTTGTCAATTAAGAAGTTTTACTCACAGGACATTTGTATACAGCATACTTGCGTGAAAAATTAGAAGATCTTCTGATTGGAGTGCGAGAGAAAGTTTTGAAGGATTCAGTAAAAGAATAATCAAAACTAAGAGACTTGACCTACTTAAAGAGATGTTTTGACTTACAAACCACTGTAGGAGAAAAACTTGAAAACTTTTTGGCAACTGGCAATCTTAGATCATAAACAGGTTTAGATCTCATGGAGGCTAGTGGATTCACTATTATAGCTGATAAATTAAACAATATGAGATTTTTGTCACACTTTAGATCAGTACATAGAGGTTCATACTTTGCACAAATGAAAACTACCACTGTTCGTAAACTTTTACCAGATGTCTGGGGATTCGTATGTCCTGTCCATACTCCAGATGGTGGTCCTTGTGGCCTCTTAAATCATATTACAATGTGTTGTGTACCACTAACTCATTCAGATGCCACAGATATTGAACATCTTTTGGCTCCCTTAGGTGTTCAATAAGTGAAACTAATCTACTCTAAAAATGATTTACCAGTCGTATTAAACGGTCGATTGGTTGGATACCTTAATCAGCAATTGTTGCCTTTATTTGAAAACACAATGAGAGTTTACAAATCTAATGGTACAATAAAAGAGACAACTGAAGTTGCTGCATTTCCAAAACAAGATGTTAAATCACCCATATTCCCTGGAGTCTATATCAATACAACATTAGCTCGATTAATGAGACCAGTCCTCAATCTTAGATTAAATACAATTGAATGGATCAGTCCACTTGAACAAGTTAACTTAAGCATAGCATGTACTCAAGCAGACATTCGTACTGACACACAATATTAAGAGATTGATCCTGCCTACATTCTTAGTATTCTAGCTGCTAATGTGCCTTTTCTCAACTACAACTAGAGTCCAAGAAATATGTATCAATGTCAGATGGCAAAATAAACCATGGGATCACCTTGTCATAATTATCCATACAGATTCGATAACAAAATGTATCGTATCCTCACTCCCCAAAAACCTATGGTACGTTGCTTTGGATATGATGATTATTAATTTGCAGACTATGCAAGTGGCACAAATGCCATTGTAGCTGTTATCAGTTACACTGGATACGATATGGAAGATGCTATGATTTTATGCAAATCAAGCTATGAAAGAGGTTTTGGACATGGAATAATATATAAATCTGCAGAATACAGTTTGAGTGAATTGGATAAGCAGTATAAATTACTAAGTCAGATCCCAAAAAATTTATACAACCAACTCAAACAACAAATCCCAGTAACACTCTTACCTTATGGTTTACCAGAACAATCTTAAGTAATCACCAAAGGAACACCTGTAATAGCTTTCTATGATCAATAATTACAGTAGGTTAAAATATATAACTACAAAGATGGAGAAACAGCACGTATCGAATAGGTTGCAGTCGTAAACAAATCAGAAAATGATATAGCTGTAATGATTAAATTTAGAATCAATCGTAATCCTGTTATAGGAGATAAATTTTCATCTCGTCATGGTCAAAAGGGTGTAATGTCAATGTTATGGCCATAAACTGATATGCCTTTCTCAGAGTCTGGTATGGTACCAGATGTAATCATTAATCCCCATGCATTTCCCTCCAGAATGACTATTGGTATGCTTATTGAAAGTATGGCTGCAAAAGCTGGTGTTTTGTAAGGAGAAATGTTTGAAACACATCCATTCCAAAATTATGAAAATGATGATGTTGTAGATTACTTTGGTAAACAACTCATCAAACATGGATACAATTATCATGGCAGTGAAACACTCTATTCTGGAATATATGGTACTCCACTCTAAGTTGATATCTATTTTGGTGTTGTATATTATTAGAGACTAAGACACATGGTCTCAGATAAATCATAGGCTCGTAGTATGGGACCAGTCGATGTTTTAACATAACAACCAATAAAAGGCAGAAAGAAGGGAGGTGGTATCAGATTAGGGGAGATGGAAAGAGATGCTCTAATCGCCCATGGTGTTGCATATTGTCTTAATGATAGATTGTTACGATGTTCAGATTATTCAGAAAGTATATATCTTACCTAAATTAGCATATATATGTGATAAATGTGGAAATATGTTAGCCACTTATAATAATGTATAATTACTATCATTGGATAACATACAATCAGTTCAATCAGCTCATCCACATTGTGTATAGTGCAAGTAATCAAAGTGCTCCAAAGTGGCAATTCCATTTGTTTTAAGATATTTAGTCAATGAATTAGCAGCCATGAATGTAAAATTAGAATTCGCAGTTGGAAGATGATGATTATATATTAATTTTTATGAGTGAGGACGATTAAGTAACATTTGCTTTTTCCCTAGCACTTTGTCGAAGATGATGACAATTCTGAAGATGACAAGTTCGAAGAAAACCTAGAAAAACAATATGCTGTATTACTTAATTAGAGGTAGCTCTATCCCAAGAGAAGTGACAAAAGACCTGAATCCAAACACGGAAGACCAGAAAGCTCGAAATTCGCATACAAAAAACCTGATCAACCCACTTAAGATCCTGTACCTCGACAATTAGAAGCCATCCCCACATCAGTTGCACTCAAAAAATTCAATTAATTGGTCTCGTTTCACAAAATTCAAATCGAACACTTCTGGAAGAACCACACCATCATGGCCTCACCAACTGAGTTCATATCATTTTTACTTGAAGCGGGTTTCTAATTCACATAAGAAGAAATCAACCTAATTATAGGGGATTTAATGAATGATAGAGGCATCATAACAATTGAAAGCCTCTGCAAAAAAGTACCTGCTTGGCATCAGAATGAAAGTACTTCATATTTACTATAAAAGATGCCATGCTCGAATTTATCAGGGAAAAGGCACTAAAACTAGCACAAGAGTCCAAGAGGAAGTTCTCAGCCCAAAAAAAACCCAAATCAGCCAGTACCAAACGTAGTGGAGTAAAAATGGATTCACGACCAATGAGTGGAAAATACCAATCTGGGTTTAGTGACTTGAAAATGTAATATTTCCTACTATTAAGATCCAACATCGAGAGACCCTACCAAAATGTCTCAAAATATTACCTGTAAAAGGCTAAAGAAAAGCAACAAGAAGAAGAAAGATTACTACAATTAACCATTAATTAAGGCAAGAATGAATATGAATATGAGATGCTCATCAAAATGGGTGAAGCAAATGAATTATCATAATAACTGGAGAGCAAAATCACATATAGAGCTTACAAGACAGCTTAAGGGTTCTTAAAAGTACATGTCTATGAAATGGACCATTTCCTACGTGATATGTCTCTAGAGGATTTCTAAAGAGAGTATAACATACTACGTACCAAATATAATGAAAAACGCAATCTCAAGATTTGGGAGGTTCTTAATGAGAACAAAAAGAACCAAAAGAGTCTTCAACACTTTGGATCCTCATAAAAGGAGGAAGTCAAGCTTGGAGATCCCAAAGCAGCATCAAAAAAGGAAAGACAATAAGAACTTAAGAAGGTACTTCTCGAGACTATGATGCTCTCTAATGTACTCAAAGAATAACTTGTGGTTCTGAATCGAAAAGGAATTAATGCCATACATAATCAGAGTATTAAATTGTGATATACCCTACATTTGATGTCCTAAAACTATTTTAACTTGAAAATTTTCTTTGATTCTTTCTTCTAATGGTATTACTGTCTCAAAGAGAATGATCTGTTTTTGTTGAAAGATGGTGGCAATGGATCTGTCTGTAGTCTCTCTCGATAAATATTATCTAAACGCTCTCTCGCTTCTTCTGCATATTGTTGTTTGTATATTCTATCAAATGGTGTAGAGGGTCTACTTAATGGTAGATTTACTTGTTTTTTTTACCATGAACCAGAAGTGAAACATCTGATCTATTTGTACGTTGGTGTCGTTATGGCCTTTCTTCAGGTGAGAATTGTTTAATTCCATCTGGATCCCTGTGGACTGGTTTCCCATAAGTGAAGCTCTCAGCTGGCAATCTCCTTGTACTAGGCTTAGGACGTCCCACATCATCTTTGAGAAGCAAAATATTTTTAGTTCTTGGGATTAGGATAGGTAAAACTGTTGTCATATAAATTAATAAAATGCAAAAAGAAATTGTTGTCAAACATCGTGTTGAGAGTGCCTCACGGTCTTAACGCAGAAAATTGGAATGTGCCACTCTACAAGTCAATTCTAATTAACCATTGTCTAAAATGTAAGCAGCTATCCCATCTGAAAAAGTGGATCTATACAAATCAGTCAATGTACAGCATGTCATCAATGATGTTGATTATGCTTGGAATCATTATGAAAAACTTCCTTAAAAGTAGTTAGATTTGCTTTATTTACCACATGCCATTGCAGGGTGTTAATATGCATATAATACAGTAAAGAAAAAAATAATTGCTGAACAAACCAAGAAGTAAGAAAAATTGGCAGAAAGACAGAAATAAAACTAAGAGAAGCATTTATAATTCGAATAAAGAAAACTTAAAAATCAATAACTTTATGAGAAGATAGGATTAAAAAAAGCTTATCAATCAGTTCCAGGAACACAATTTACAGAAGAACCACTATTCCAACGATTAAGTAAACCTAAGCAATCTTTTGTTCAAGATTCAACCTATGATCTAGCTGATTTTCGTGGATTTCCTGTCAAAAATCTCACTTCTATAGATAAACACAAAAACCCAGCCCTTGTTAATCACTTCATGAGTTCAAACCTGTTACCACGATCGGTTTTCAAAGAAAAAATGTCTCGATAATATGAACCAATGAATCAAGAAGCTGAGAGATTATAAACTACTATTCAATTAGATGAATAAAACATGGATGATAATTTCAAAGATGACGCCATGCTGGAAATTGATTAATTTGAGAAAATGATTTCCACAATGCCACAAACCATGTATTCATAAGTTAAAGATCGTGAAAATCAACTCCTGCAATCTGTACAAGGATTTAAAACAATTAAAAAAATTAGAAACAATCCATAATATAAATACATTATAGGAAATTAAATTAGAGATATGGTTTTACGGAAATAATGATATAGCAATTCAAATCAGATATGTACTTTCTTTTGAGGACTAGTCTCTCGAAATGAATCCTCTTCCTTAATTTCTGTCTCAAATTCATTCTCAAAGATTTTCCACAAATTATGTATACTCATCTCTTTCTGATATTTATTCTAGTATATATAATCATATTACTTTTTCTAGTCCTATCAACAATCTTGCAACCTAAGTAGGTGACAAAATGGTTCGCATTTCATCTATCACATTCTCGATTTATTGAGTTCGAGATGAGAGATTATCCTTTACAATTTAGAACTGTTTGATTTGTCTATATAAGTACAATATCATACTCATCCAGTTTATCTTTGTCATTCTACATTCTTTTCTATGCTTTTTTTAAGGCCTTCATTTGCTAATCTGTAATGTTTAAATCATTTGCCAATTCAGAGAACCAAAGAGGCTCTTGATGATCCTCGCCACATGCCCATAACATGTATTTTACATGTATTGGAAAACTGACTTCAAGGATCTATTGGAAAAAGTAATTGGAGGCATCCACTCTCTGTTTTCCTCCACCACCAACTCTAAACCTCATTGAATCTAAGAGAAGATTTATTTCATTATTATCTGCATTGCTTTGAACTGCATGTTCAAGTTTCTCAAACAATTGTTATCTTCCCAAGAAAAAGTTTTATAACTGAATATGAATTACACATACTTGTTGATTAGAACCCATATTCTATAAATAGCTTGTTTGTCCCTTAATTATTCGCTTGCACTTCTCCAGTTCCTCATTAAGCACGTTAACCCTGTTCTCAAGCAATTCAATATAGATCTTCTTCCTCTTTCTAGAATTTCGAGCGCATTCCCTATTTCGAATCAGCTTCGCCTAAGCTGAATCCTCCGTGTACGTTGAAACTTTCCTCTCAAATCTTGGAGCAGCTGCAGGCTTCACTTCTTAAATGAGTGATGTTATTTTGTTAATGTATGTGTTTTTAAGGTTGTTCTTACTAGCAAGCATTGTGTCATCAGATTTCTTCTTTTTTTGTTATTTCTTAACTGGGACAGGAGTTTGATTGGGTACGAGAAATTCATGTGGATACTCATTATCAGATGGGGGACAATGAATGTTGGAGCTAGAGTTGACTCTCTAAAATTAGAGCCTGATATTAGTATATAAACATACTAGGGCTAATCCATTAAAAAGTTCACGAATAAATCGTCACCAACTAGTTCAAAATGATTATTATACATTATTTAAATATCTCATCATTTTATCTTAATAAATTCTAAAATATTAGCTCATAATATGGAGAATCTTCTTAATTGTTTACTCAATTCATAATTCAATGTATATTTGCTCCTCTTCTATTAATTCACTTATCTAGCCTATTTTATAACTACATCCATATTATTATTGGGGAGGTAGATATTAAAGTTTTACATACGATCCAAATCTACTTTTATAAATTCCATGTATACCACCTACATAGTCTACAATATTACATTATCATTATGAAATATCTATATTTAAGATGCCCCATTTATGTATGTGCTACTCTTCTTCATTTTCTAATCTTCTGACAGCTGTGTTGAGGATCGTATTAAAGGCTTTTTTTGCACAGTATTTTGAATACTCTGTATTTAAGATATTTCAAAAAGATTCGAAGATTGAGATCTTTGTCTGGCTGCTAAGCTCGCCCAATTCTTTGGTGATTTACATGTGCTTTTGCTTTACAATTTAACATTACTCTTAGACAATTTTTATGAATGGCTCCTCCTATCGTATATCCTGGAAACTATCTTACGATGAAGTTATCGATTGAACCTCCTAACTTTACTCTATTATTGGCTGTATGTAGTTTTGCTTATTTTTCCTAATAAAATCCTCCGACTCTCCAGATCCAGAATGAGCCGGCTTTTTTTGACTCAAAAATTTCAAGAAAAGTGGATCTGGGGAAGTAAATGATTATTTTGTCTTCATTTCATCTGACATATAGGAAATCTCCTCCCCTTCCTCAAGTTTAAGTATCTCTTAATTATTGTCCTAGTATTCCTGAGCTTATATACAATTATAATTTTAATTTAATAATACATTCTAGTATCTAGAGCGTTTTCTCGTGTCTATATTACATAATCTATTACATGGTCTTCTAATCATTGGAGCAGGAAATTACACCCTACTAATCAGAGTATCTTTATTTGGTCTATAAGTCAAAAGGGGACAATCTTAAATCATATGATTATTGTTTTAACAACACTCACATCTCCTCTAAATTACATCATATTGCTAAGCAAAAAGTATTCTATCCTTAATCATTTAGGCAGTTTCCTCTGATAATTATAAATAATTACTAAGTCATGACCTATGACCCTTACAGCATTTAGGTATGCTTAACGTTTGATTTTGAACAATTTAGTGTGACCCAAACTAATTGCATTAATATTACGAGGTAGCCCAGTAAAAAAACTAACATCTCCAAATACATCATTTCTCTACAAAGTGTAGAGTTCTGAGTCAGCAAATGTAATCATTACTTTTCCCTACTAAATAAAATAAATTGCATAATCATCCTCCCCTTAAAGTATTTATTCATTTGGTTTAAATTCAACATTTTCCATCAGGCAAATCAATTTTTTTATGGTAGAAACAGTAAACTTATTAAAGATCCTGTAGTGTTTTAGGAAATTTCCCTAAATTTAAAGCTTCAGTTCTTCAGCTAACTTTGGTTTTAAAAGTAGTGAATTAATTAATTTACTTGATTAATCTTATGCATCATTATTAGTCTTGTAATATGAAATTACCTTATTAAAAATGGTACTCGAAACCTAAAGGTTTCTCAAGTGCTTTCTTAAATCAAAAAGCTCCTTCTTTTTAAATCTTTTCTCCTAATTAAAGAGGCAGAAACTAATTATTTGGTTTAAGTAAAATATTCTTAAAAAAATAAAAGTAACTTCAATAAGCAAGTAACTTAAATGAGTGACTTAAACCTCTTAAAACATACTCTTGCCTAAGAATATGTCCAAAATTGTTATTAATCGAGTCAAGTAATCAGCGTCATGTAAATGGAGCCATTTACTGGTAAAAAGATGGCATAAAAAGACAAACATAAAAATTGATTCAAGTATTTTAACAACAAAATAATTGTTGCTGGCAAATTTTAGATGCAATTAAGATAGGGAAAACAAAACAACCAATAAATCTACTGCTAACTATATTTCAACATATTCATACGAAATATTGAATATAGATGCTAATATAAGGGCCAACTTCATGAAATCCCTCATGAAAAGAGCACCCACATAATTTTTAAATATAATGTATCTATCCTGTATGAGTTCTCCTTCCTTGTAAAATGGTTTAACAAATTAAATCCCCATATCTAAGAAAAAAATTATTTAGCAAACAGAAAGCGTTTATACCCGAACTTCTAATAACTCAGAAGGCATAATTAATACAAGTATAATATTAGCAATATAGAAAATTGCCTCCCAAATAATACTTACTACCTTTTTAAATTGAACTGTTCCAGAGAATTTAGCTATTGGATGATTCCCTTTGTTAAGTGATTTGAATAGATAGTCTATGAATATAGATTTTGGAATAATCCTATTTAAGTATGCCTCAGATCGTAACCGTTTAGTGAATTTAGTTACTATACGCTAAATCTTGATAAGCGAGTAAAATGAATGTTGTTTTTTAGACTAATAGGATTCGGTGAACTTATTTACTCTTTTAACAATCAAAACATTCTTAGTTCTCTAACTTTATTTAAGCTATTTTTCAAGATCATTATCTGTATCCTTCACTGATGAAACATCATTTGGCTGTTATGGATGCACTATTTCGACATGAGACATTAAAAATTATCGACTTGAAACACATGGGGATCCAAATTCAATCATATATATAAAAATATTCAATTAATTACAACTAATAATTGATATTTCAGATTTGTTATGCATGCTTATTCAGACGACAGAAATTTGGAATAATATTTGAGAAACTAATATTTGTCTCCTCATTTGCAATCTAGTCAATGTCATCATAATCTCTATAATCATCATCAATGTCATATAAAGCTTGTTGCCTTTCCGCCTTCGTTGAAGCCTATTTAAGGAAGGCTTTGCCATGCAAATGTTTTTAATCAACAGAAAAAGTTGTCTATTCTTTTTTTTCTGACTAAAACTTCACTATATTTTCTCTCTGACTTACTTAGTAATTATTAATTTAACTGGTTCCAAAACTTGACAGATTTTGACTAAACCTCTAAACTACAATCCAGAATTACCTTGCTTTATAATATTTTTTCAGGAGACACATCATTTTCTTAAAGAGGAACATTCAAAAAAGAACTACCCCTCAACTCAGGTCTTTCATCATATGATTTTCTAACATCTAATTCAACTACCTATTAGACATGTTTTTCTTGATTAAATATATTATACCTAATTTTTATTTTATTTAAGAAGCTATTTATTTTTACTTTCTTTTTTTCAATTCTGGTAACTTTTCCCATTCGAAGTCCAATGGGACATGGTTTTACTGATTTTAAATTTCAATTTAGAGTTATTTCTGCAACGATTCCTTAAGCATCTAATAATCAGGCTCGCCAGTATAATCAAGTCCACGAGCATGGATAAAAAGATTCATAAAGCACTTATAAAATGAATATTAGCTAAACTTGTGGCAATTCGGCACATAGCTTTTCCAAAGTTATTTATTGCTTGTACTCCTTTATCTTCTGGTATTTTTCAGACTTTGTTGTTGTATTCATATTCATCCAGGGCAGTCTACCTTTCGCCAAGTAGACCAAAACAAAACCCAAGCTTTCAATATCATCCTTTCTTGATTGTTCCTTCCCTTAAAATACTATAACACATCACCTAAATGTGCACTAAGACTTGCATATCGAGCTGTCCCAATTATACCCTTCTTGTCCACTTATGGTATATGATTACCCTTAGAATCTCTAAAATATTTAGATAGGCCAAAATCAATCAAAAAAATTTGATCAATATCATGGTACCCTATGCAAATATTATCAGGTTTCAAGTCTCGATGCAACAAAAATTTGGAATGCAGCGCTTTCAATCTATCTAAAAGAGTTATTCCTATTCTCAAGACAGTTTAAAGGCTGAATTTATAATTGCATCGCTTCAGTAACTACTCCAAATTGTAACCCAAATAGGTTTACATGAAATAGTTATAATATTCATCTCTTCCATAAAATACAATTTAAGGAAACCCTATAATACATGATTGGGTATACCTTCAAATTCCTACACTTCAATTAGCACTTTTATTTCTCTCACCAACAAACTCATTCCACCATTACCTTCCCTTTTTTCGAATTTTGTGGCAAATATTTCTCCTGTCTCAGTATTTTCAGTCTTGTAAATCATACCAAAACTCCCCTATCCAACTTTATCTATCAGTCTAAATTTCCCTGCCACAATTGATCCACATGATAAACGATGCTGATTCTCTGATTGATCTTTAGATTTCGATGATGTGGTTTGCTTTTATAATTATGATTAATTCATTTTATGTATTTATTTTTAATTGCTTTACCATTGGTCCTCGCAATCGATTCACCAGAATAATTTGTTAAAATATTCCTCAATAAGGTGAATGATACTAGATCTCTAAAAATTATGGAAAATTAAACAAAAAGGATAATTGATTTTCCTAATTCAAATGACACTATTTCCATGAAAATTGAGGGAAATACTAGTATATGTAAATTTCATGAGAAAACTCTTCTCATCAATAATAACCCTTCAGCACATTTTACATTAGTAGAAAAATCCTATCTTTCCTCAAATCTAAATCATCCATAATTTTATGAAAAATATCCTAAATTAGGTTAAATGGTTGAAACCTATCATGGAAATTTCGTAGCCTAATCAGATTTTAAATTACTTCATATAAATTTAAATTACACCAATGATTCATTTACTTTATAGAATAGCACAATAGATTATAAAAATTTAGTGAAAGAAAGTAAACTATTTTCCTTACCTTAACTACTATTTGATCGTTAAAATAGCATTATTTTGTTGATTTATCCACATCAATTACTATATTCAATTGTTAAAAGTCCTACCCTCGAATTGCAAACAAATAATCAATTTAACTACAACTTCACCGGAACTTGTAGAGTCAACAAAGGATTTTTATTTGTTCCTTTAGGCAGTCTTGGATTAGATGTATATTAAATACTCCACAATGGAACATTGAAATATATCTTGAGTTATAAGACAATTGATTGTATGATTGTAGATGTTTCTTTTAGTGAGATCAATTTCCCTTTCAGAATACAACTACTCTTAATCCTTGACAAGTTCGCAGGGGTCATTATTTAAAGCATCAATTATGATTAATTTTAATTGAAAACTGTTTATTCGAAAATAGATCTAATAGGAGGCTATTTAATTAGTTCTTACAAATAAATTGTAATGGTGTTGGCTGAAAAGTAATTATTCATATAATTGTAGTTTATCTTAAAACTACGTGCTAGAATTTACTCTTTATTAAGATAAAGTATTTTTGATGAAAAACCATTCCTTAGAATCAAAGTACTTTGAAATAGACATTTCAGATAAATTTGCCATTATTAAAGGAATTGATGCTCATTTAGTTATTTTTCACTCACTCTATTCACAATTTGACATGACACATGATAATAAAGTAACTGAGGAACAATGGTACAATGAATAAGAAATAGAGGAATAAGCTTAAAAATATCTTTTTTTACCTCAATTACAATCACTTCAAATCCATACAAATAAAATTTGGAGACTAAATAATAATATTCTTCAAGAAACCACAACAAAATATCCTTACTTTATTGGAGTTACTTCATTTTCCTTTGTTATTATAGAATATTAATTAGAAAATCCATATGTAGAATGTCAATTACATAAAATAAAACAATAATCCATCAGTCTTTCTACAACATACAACTCTACGGAGTGTAATTAAAAAACTGAATTCATTGTATGAAATACATTATAGTAGCATCAACAATAAGGACCTATGTATGAAAATCTAATGATGTGTACTAATTTTGAAGATTGGACAATCGAAATAGAAGAATCCTATAATGACATGAAAACAGACTTTCAAATTTATTATGGCTTAGTAATAATTCTGTTTTTTGGCACATGTTTTGTAGCCCTTTTTATGTTTAAATGTTACTAAAGATAGAAACTCAAAAAGGATTAAATCATTTAAAACATTTAAATTTTAGAAAAACAAGAATATACTAAGGATAGTATTTGAGTTACTATTCTAATATTATTTTTTTAACAGTTATCATCATTTCTTTCAGTGAAATTTTATTAATAATTAGAGAATTCAAAATATTTTGAAAATCATAAAATAAAGATTTTCCTTATACTTTCTATAATAACATAAAAATTCAAGCTACGTATCGAATCATTGTAGTTATAATAAGTAATGTAAAAATATATTAATATTAATATATATGAAAAATTTAAGAGAGTTTTTATCATCTGAGAGCGCTTATAGAAATACAAAGCCCTTAAAGGAAAACATTTAAGACGAGTAATCATTCCCTAAGATATATTAGGGAAACTTTAAACTATACCATTGGGGCTCTTGAGGAAATTTTTGAGAGTAATGATTACAAACCGATACAAAAAGTACTAGCAATGAGAGTAAATCTGTTGGTATGTTTAAGCCGAGTAGTTAACAAAAGAACTAATGGATCTACATTATGATTGTGTTGTGTACGCTGTGACTAGTAAACTGGTCTTCATGATTGAAGACATTATATTGACTGACCTTAAGAAAAACGACAGGGGTAAATACTACTTCAGTAGCACACCAGGTAACTTTAAATTTAAATTAGATTAACACTTAATGGTGCTAGGAAATACTTTAATAAGATTAGCCCTCGAAAGCATTTTTGTATGGAACTTATGGCACCCAAATAATCTTGCTATTAGTCAAATGTAATATTCATCTACATTTTAGATATACCAGATTGAGGGAAAAGGGCGTACAGTTCCCTAAATTGCATTACTTCAATGCTCAAAAAGTCAAGGAATATTATTTAACTGTGAAGGAAACTTCAAAAAATAATACCCTCTATAGACAACAATCTCTAATGCTCAATGAATAATATTTTGATTAACTCAAAAATGCTATTGAAAAAAATCAATATAGCGATGGGAAATTACATGAAATAAACGAGGAGCTAAAGTGTAAGATAATTATTTATAAAGAAATTAAAAATGTTAATGACAATTAAAAATAGTTCATTGAAAATTTTGGCAAAGCATATTAAACTTATTTATTGAATCAAAAAATGGAAGATTTTACAAACTAAATTCACTCAATGTAATATTTAAATTAAACATAGATGTTTGGAATATGATGAACTATCCAGTTAAAAAAAATAAAGTATCATACATAATAAATTATAGACAGCGGTATTTAAATATGCAATTACTCAACTGATAAGCAAAGCAGCCAATTTTCCAGAAGCATTAGCGTAAGTTTTTTCAATTAATTTAGTCTCAAAACTCTTAAAATAAAAATGGCAGTAATAGCAAAGAGACAATAGAACAATTATTATACGAAAATTAATTAATCTAAGCCTAAATTCAGAGTTTCGAATTACCATAATCCTCTATTCGAAACAGTACCAATACTAATAGCAAACAAAATTCTTAATATTGAGATGTTAATCATAGTATTCTATATTAATTATTTGTGATAATCCATAAATCTTATGTTGCAAACTCATTCCTTATCGTATGATAGAGAAATGGACATTATAGAAAAACGACAAAAAAGAAAAGCTGGAGCCAAATTTGAAGATATTATGTAAATTAATTCACATTCTTATAGTGAAGAGAATGAGGCATCTGAAATGACTTGCTATGAAAGTACACTGAATTGTCTAGGCTCATGTTTTGGTACTTTAAGAGCCTGGTTACCTTGTTGTTTTTGTTGCTGCCCTTATCCTTATTAATTGGTAGTGTAAGGATAAAAGGGCTTGCTCTAAAAATTTGGGAAGTATCAAAAAACCCTGGAACCTGGTTTCCATGAAATAAACCCTTGCACTGATAGAGTTCTATAAGTGAGCACCAAAACTTTGTAAGCATCTTATTTATTTTCAGTATCATTGATCTTGAAAGATAATTAATTTTAACTAAAGATAATATAACTGCTAACATTGATACTATAGTTTATTATAGAATTGTCGATGTCATGAAATCAGCATATCGAGTAAAGATGATTGTTGAAGCAGTAAAAGAAATAACTTATGCAGTAATTTAATATATATTTTAGACTTTAAGAACTGTTTGTGGTGAACATACTTTATAAGATATCATAGAGAATAGATAAAAAATAGCAGATGAAATTGAATCATTTGTATTTGATGTTGTTTCAGAATGGGGTATTACTTAACTAAATGTAGGCATTTATTTGGAACATGTATTTGTAAAGGATATGCTTATGACAGAAGAATTGTAATCATCTCTATCTAATGCTCCAAAAGCTCAAAGATTAGCATAATCGAAAATCATCTCAGCTCAAGTACAATATTCAACAATCTTAGAGTGATGTCGACGCTGCTAAATTAATGAGACAAGCTGCTGATATGCTCGATTCTAGAGCAGCTATGTAAATCAGATATTTCGATACAGTCTCCATTATTGCCAAAAATCATAATCCTAAAATTCTATTCCTTCAAGCAGAGTAATAAAATTAAAAGAAATGATTATTATTATTAATGTTAAAGCAATTTTTAATAGTAATTTTAATAACTAATATTATTACAGCCGATTGTGATTACTGTAAGGGATAATTGTTAGATAGCCTAAGAGTAAGTTCAAACTATAATTAGGTAAAAACGGATAGTGTACTCGTTAAATGCTTAGATTAAGACTTCAATCGAAATACTGTTGGTACTGTTTTTGGAAATTGTTTATTCACATTTGGAATTGATTCAAAGAAAATTAAAGAATGGGTTGGATGTGCAACATCTGATTGTTGGGATCAATGGATTAAATCTGAATATATATTATTATGAGATAATTTAGACACCGATTAAAAATAAATAAATGAACAAAGCCGACAACATGATACTTCATAATCACTAACTATTAGCTGAAAATGAATCCCTGAAACTCTAAGTACAGGTACTCTCCCGCCAAATACAGCTCTATGAAAAAGAACTCACCTAACACACTAGGCTCTCTAATGTGATCGAACTATTGTAGACCGAAAATATTTAACTCAAGAGAGAAATATTGTCATTGCAAGAAAAAATTTAATAGGAGAACGATTCTCAAGGCAAATCAATAGAACTCTTCTATGCTTCTAAGATGGAAAGTCTCTTAAAAGAGCAAGAAGAGGATAAAAAATTACTCAAACAAGAGTATTAAGAAAAGCTGTTTAAATTGCAACAAGAAAAACAACAACTCTTCGAACAAGCTGTTTCAATGGGGATATAAATTTAAACCTCAAAGAACTTAGAATAACAGACTAATAAAATCATACAAATAACCTAGCGACTTGAGTAAAATATATTATGTATGTTTAGGAAACTTTTGAGTGATTGTCCATCATCAGAAAATGGGAATTCTAAATCAACATCTGCTAGGGACGTTTACGATAATCTTATAAGTTAATTGAATGTGTAATTAAAAAAAGGTCAGAAGAATACTTCAGATTCTAGTGATTAATTATTCCCGTATTACATCTTATCTATATAGGATTGTAAAATCGCCAAAGTCTCCTTCATAATTTAAGGATTAATAATTTAGTATTAAGAAATTTCTTTCCTTAACTCGGACTGTAGAATCTCCCAGAAACACTGCATACATGAATAATCTAACATTTAATTCAATAAATAAAAAAAATTGATTTTTAATTACACCATATATATTAAATTTTTTTAAAGATTTAATTTTCGATTAGTTCTTTGTATGAGTGATTTCGAAACTTTAGAAAATGATCTCGGCGATAAATACCGCAATTTTTAGGAAATAGGACTTGGTTCCTTTGCAACTGTATTTCATGCAGAATCAAAACTCTTAAATAAAAATGTTGCCATTAAGGTATCACAATCCCTTAAACTAGATGATAAATAAAACAGGCCTTTAAGAAGAGATTATTGAATACTTAAATTAAGAAATAGAAATATTAAAAAAATGCCATCATGATAATATCATTAAATTTTATGATCAGTGCGAAACCAATGACACTATTTACATTGTCTTAGAGGAATGCAAAATGGATTTAGCTATGTTATGGGAAGATTATTTTAATCAAAAAATGCCAGAAAAATATGTTATTTTCATTGTTCTTCAGCTCATCGAAGGGTTTAAATAGCTTCATTAACAATTAATCATCCATAGAGATATTAAACTAGAAAATATATTAGTATAAATCTCTGAACACTCAATCACACAGCTAAAAAATTAATAATTTGATGCTTTATTCCAAGCATAATTTAAGATTTCTGATATGGGTATTTCAAAACAATTGGCAAGCTAAACTGATCTAGCATCAACATATGCTGGCTCCTCCATGACAATGGGTACATTTATATGAAATACTAGCCCCTGAAATTTTAGCAAGTGAACAATATGGAGTTTAGGCTGACATTTTTTCACTAGGTGTCATAATGTTTTAGTTATTGTTTGGAAAATTTCCCTTTGGGAATGATAAGAATCATTTGGAAGATATTAAGAATCAAAATATATAATTTGATGAAATATCTGGAGGAATGAAACAAATCATCAAATCTCTCCTTAAATTTGAGCCAAGTCAGCGGTTGAATTGGCTCCAATTGTAAAAATCACTCCAAGTATTATTGTAGGAGGACAAAATCATGTTTGAATTTGATGATTCAGAGGAGGAGCAAGACTAAGAATTTGAAGTAATTAATTTGGAAAGTAGTGCTGAAGATCAACTGATTGAAGAATTTTATAATTAGAGAACATAATATCTTCTACTTACAAAAGCATATCAATAAATATACCAACAAGATGTGATTGACTAATTTTACGATTACGAATAATATTAGAGATGTGCAGAAAACATTTATCTGCAATTAAGAAGCTAACTAGATCATTAAGAATTTCGCAATTTATCAGCCTGCAAATATTTAAGAGAACTAGTGAATAATGAGGACAAACAACTATTTCTAGGCTCAGAAATTGTTCAAGAGTATAAATCGGAATCTATTTTTGGCTTAATAAAATAATCAATATTTGGCAGCCCAGCTAAAAAATCCATTGAAACTTAGTTAAAAGATATAAGACAAATTAACTTTGATCTAATCCAAAGTCTTAAAGATATAGAGAGGGACTCAAAGCAATAATATCTCCTAATAGCTTTACTCTAATTAGAAATATTCTTTAAGAAACAGATTAAAGAATAAGAATAACTTGATTATAGTCTATTTAATATTGATTTAGAGGAAGTGGAACCATAAAGATTGTAAAACTTGCTAGAGTAAATATTTACTAATATATTGATATGATAAACATATTGTATTATATTATTTATGTCTGAGGAAACAAAAAGACCAAAGCTAAAGAAGTTTTTATCCTTCTTTGTTGAAGCACCCAAAAAGGCAGTTGAGAGAACTAAAACTATGAGTGTATCCTTTGCTGATAGTGCTGCGCAACCTGTGAGCCAAATAGGAAAACTGAAACTTTTTTTCACAAAATCTCCTAGCATATTGAAATAAAAGACAAAGGATATTATGGAGAGTTTTACAGTAAAACTGTAAAAAAGTGAGGAAATCGTGCCAAATACATCCAAAGTGTCCTCAATAGGAAAGTTTACAAGCTTTTTCAAAAGGGCCTCCGTTTAAATAGAAGAACAAACCCATAACAGAATGGAAGGATTAAAAAGATGCATAACAGCGCAGAGTAAAATGGAAAATAATTGCAATTCCAGTTTAGCAATTTCATAATTAGATGATTAATTAATAGATCGCAATGCTGCATCTTTCGCTAACATGACACTTGAATTATCAATGAATACCAATGTATTGCATCAAATGGCACTTCCATCAAAGGATACCAATCAATCTCACAGGGAACTTATGTTTGATGTGACTTCCAATCCAATTCTTGAGAGATCAGAGTCCTAAGAAATTAATATATTGGATTAGGATTAAGCGATTGAGAAAGAGGAACAACAAAATGAACATTCACATGTTAATAAATTGCTTTCTTTTATTTTTAAGGCCCCTGAAAATATTAAGAGAAAATCAACCTAAACATTCGATAAACTTCAACAAACTCTAGTTGTGAAAAAAAGTAGCAGTAAAGAAAAGTTGTAGAAAGGAGTAATGAAAATAAAAATTGCTTAAGCATTTTAACCTAAACGTAAAAGTAAAGCTTAACAAGAAAAATTGGCTGGATTCTTTACAAAAGGACCTTAATTAATGAAAAAGAAAACATTAGACTTTTTCGCAAAATTCCAAAATAAACTATAAATAGCATCAAGGGAACCTTCCTAATAAAATGAAAATATAGAACAAGATATCTAGAACATTGAAGCTAATTAGAGTGTTTAAGAATATGAAAATGAATTCAACTAAGAAGAAGAAATCTTATCCCAAAAGGTCAACTCTCATCGCCAACAAAATGAATTTAGCGAAATTGATGACAAAGCCAGCAACATTGAATGGGATCCTCAGCCATCAGAAAAAAATGAAGCAAACGACAGCAGAGGCCCTTACACCAACTAAGAAGAAAAAATCCCTTAGTAGGAGATAACTCATATTAAAAAAAATTCTAATCATCAAGATAGTTCATATTCAGATGCTGGATAAATGTTCGATATCATGAATTAGTAATCGAAAAATTTAGATTAGTAAAGTAAAATCTATGTTCAAGAAAATTAATCAAGCTAAATGACCAGCAAAATATTTAATAAAGAAGAAATCAAATAACAATATGAGGATATTAATAAAGAATTAAAATAGTTATAATATGAGAAAATTCATCTGATACCCTAAAGAAAGTAATTTCCTTGTTTAATTTAGTGTTGTAATCAAATCACCATTCAAGCCTAACTATAAAAAACTAGCTGAGATTTCGGACGACAATGAAGCTCTCTATAAAGCAAAGGATTTAATCAGAAAAATGAATTAAGAAAGAAGAGAAAAACAAAAAAGAGATAAACATTAATACGACAAAATAGATGAGTATTTTCACAATTTGCAATACATGAAACAAAGTCAGGAAGTAATTAATCTATTAACCTAGGAAATGAAAAACCGATATGAATCACAAAGGAAACAGCAGATCCAAGGAAGGATTGAAGACTATCAAAAAAAATAAAGAGAATTTGCTCAATTGCAACAAATTAGTCACAACTTCATAAAAAAATTAGTGAATGTTGGACCTCAGTAAGGAAAGTTAGCTTAAGAACTAGAGGATAGCGTTATTTAAATTAAAGGTGGCTACAGAAAAGTTAAACTTAAAGGTTTAGGTATTGAACTCCCAAAAATAAATTAAAATAATCCTCAATATAGAAGGTAAAAATTTTACAATAATAGATATGTGAATGAAGAATTAGTTAAATCTAAGTAAGATGATATGATAAGAAAATACGAAGCAAGCAAATTGGCAATTTTGAAATCTTCAAATTGAAGTTATATGTGTTTTTAATTATTTATAAGTAAATGAAAAAATGGGATAATTCTCTTTTAAAAAAGAGAGGAGATCTTTCATTAGAAAGAACTAATAGAATTCTTTCTAAATTGGGGAAAGATTAGGACATCATAGCTTAAAGCGAGAGGAAAAATACATAAAGAGTTGATCGCATAGTCTAAATCAATCTTTTGGATATCGAAAATTTTTCAAACGTCAGCTAATCATATGAGTTTAACAGGCAATAAATCCAAAAAAAAATAACTATGAATCGAGAATGCAAAAAGTTGAGAGCTGTTTCATTGCAAACCGAAAACTCAACCATCCATATACCTAAATTGGCTTGTTAACACTATTGGTATATTATGCATGTTAATAAGGGCTCATTTAGTTTACAATCAAAGCAGGCATCAAGCTGATAAATTTTTCAAACATTTATGATTTATTTCTCTATAGAATATCTATAAAATTATTCGTTGCAAGCCAAAAATTAGTAAACATTTTACAATAATTTTTTAAAATAATGCTAATAACAACACATAGCACAAAGCCTATCATCGCTGTTGTGGTCTGCATATTGACTTTTATTGGATGGCTCGTTTACATCACCTTCAGGGAGAATGAATGTATACCAATTAACTATATAGACTCCTAAATATTTTTCCCTCCGAAAATAGATGATGAATTGAAATTTTTCTCAGAAGAAGTATGCAGCAAATCGTCTCACAAAGTGGATTTTGAGGTATGGAGATTGAAATTCCTCTAATTGGAAGCTTTTGACATAAGTTATCAGTCAGACTTTTTGGGCAAAGCTACCCAATTAATTCAATACCTCAAGAAAATCCAAGAAATAAGCACAATGTCATAAGGTAACCTCATTTTTTAATTTAGGCGATGCATAAAGTTTTACATATTATCAAAAGCAATTAAATGATTGCTCATTGAAGATAAAGCTAGAAAAAGACGAAATCTAGGAACAGAGGAAAAAATCTTAACTACTACTAATGGAAAAGGAAAGAGAAGTCGACACAAGAAAACAAAGATATACTGAAGATATTTAATAAGTAAAAATAAAATAATTAATCAGCTATCGAATGTGACATTATAAAACACAGAGTATTCTGAAAAGTATAGACTAATCATAAAAGAGCTCTAAGAATAAATTAATTAAAAAGAAAGATTGCGCAGAAGCTACAAAAATGAAACAGAATTAGCAATTCATAACATAAGCTTAAATGATCAAATTGAAAAGTCAAGAAATTTCATTGAGGAATAAAGAAGAGTTATAAGCAGATTGCAGTATTCAGTCGATGTCAAGGATTAATAGTTCTCTGCTATGTCTTCTTCGTGCAATGTCATGCAAAACCAACTATCAGACGCTAAATCTGTAATATTTTCATCTAATTTCAGTTGGAACAATATTTCCATTCAGAGGACTTTTATGTTAAAGAAGACATACCTATTATCTAAGTTTTTGAAAAATATAACCACGGATTACAAAATAGACTTAAAAATTTAGTCTATTTAACTAAAAAAGAAAGAGATCCTTAACAACGAGAAAAAAATGAAAAGGCAAAGGCCGAAATAGAAAAAATGGTTTTAGCCTCCGAATCCATTTATTAAACTGTGAAATCTTTCTAAGATTGTCAGGAAGGTTAATGCTTTTTTGAAATGGCCTTTAATTAATTGACTTTAAATGGTTTAAGAGGAGAGATTGCCAGAAAATAGGGTATTGTATTCATATAAAGTAGAAAAATATTTCTCAATGATTCAAGAGAAATCAACTGTTGAAATCGAACTTACAAAACTCAAAGAAAGCTTAAAAGAAGAAAAAGCTAGATTCGAACAAGAAAGGCAAAAATTAAGCAAATTAATCGATGAACAAAATGCTTTGAATAAGGATAAGGATAGGCAAAAAGAATTATAAAATATATAAGAGAGAATCAATCTCCTAGAAAGACAAAAATAAGAGTTGCAATTACTTATTGATAAAACTGAAAAATAATTGTCAGATCTAAAGAACGAAGTTGATACTGAAGGAGAATAAATTTAAAATTTGAAAAAATAAACAGATAAACTACAAATGGAGCAATATATATAACTTTAGGAGAGAGAAAGTTAATTAAAGAAGAGTTTAAAAGATTGTATTAAATAAAAAAAGTTATACGAATACTACAAAGCCAATTAAGTGAATCTTATTAAGCAGGTAAACTAAATAAAATAATAAATTCCTGCTCTGGTTAGATCGTTGGAAAATGTTCTACTAAATTACAAAGACAATTTCAAGTTTTTAAACTTAAAATTGACACCAAAACGAAGCCTTTATAATCATGAAGAATAACTCCTAAAGAATGATACTCATGATTGGAATGTGTAATAACCTTAAATTCCTCAAGAATACCCATAGAAAGTTGATTAAAATTTCGATAAACCTATTGTTGTCAAAACTAATGACTAAGATTTCACAATACCTGTTATATAAGAGAGAGAAGTAGACTTAAAAAAATATTAAACAGAATAAAATGGAGATGATTATAATTAATACATCGAAAAACCATTTGCTAACCCTCAAGAGAATGAAGATTATTTTGATGTACAATATAATTAAGGGAACGAAACAATTATAAGCTAATCAAATTAAGTAACAAATGATGATCCTTAAGAGTTCAAATAAATTCCTGAAACTTAGTATGATAACGTAAATAACGCAGAAAATATTAATTTTTATGGGGACAATGAAATAAACCAAGAAACCATTGATAATGAAATCGAAAGGCAAAGAAATGACTAAACTTCAAATTTTTCTTAAAATGAAGAAATTGAAAAATAAATATCATCAGACGAAATTGTAGCTATGAATTAAGATTAAGGAAATTAGGATTAGATAAATGTAGATATTTAAACAAACCAAAATGAATATGATTTAGGAAATGTTTAAAATTAAGATTTTATTTACTAACAATAAGAAATAGAGGATCAGTTCAACAATGAATTTGTTAATCAAGATTTTTCAGATGATCTAAACAACCTATAATTTAATCCCCAGAATGGTGATGAAAATCATGACGACGATATCTTTACTTTCCAGGGTTAACATGATGAAAATGCTTTTGACCAGAATAATCCAAATTTTTTTGAGGTCGAAGAAATGTAAAGAACAGATTTATGATTATGAATCTATATAATTTTATAAATGTTTTGAGATATTAATTTTCGTCAAACTATTGAGAAAAAAATAAATTCATTTTATTCATTGTTTTTTGTTTGTCATTTTTGTTAATTTTTTCTGGCGATTTATTCATCTACATAGCTTTTAATATTAACTTTATTTCATTGTTGCAAGCGATCGTGCAGTAGTCAATTGTCTGAATTTTTCAGCCTACTTTCTCTATCCAAATTTCAACACTGTTTAAGCAGCATATTCATAGATGTTACCTTTAGGGATTCCCTCCTTATATATTTGTATCAAAAAAAACTCATAAGCGGCTAATACACCACTTGTATTTAGAATTTGCTCTATAATGATTGGGACAGTTACATTTCTACTCTAAACCTGATTTATCATCTTAATGAATACTTGCTTCAAACTCTGATTGAGCATCATTTAAGTCTAGATTCATAATTAATTAAATAGCATAACAATAATGAATTAAATCATCTAAGCTAGTCTGCAAGGAAACGAATTCGCCAATAAGAGGTAATTGCATTGAATCGAATAGCCAGTTTTCTCTCAAGAGGAGTGTCTACTATAACTTCATCTACCGAAAAATAAATGGATACAGAATATTTCGATGGTGCCATCAAAAAGGTTCATTCAACGGTAAATAAAATTCCTAGCATAGTGTGACTCAATTCATCAAACCAACTCAACTGCCGAAAGTCACATAATGAAATGTGAAAACACTCCATAAATTTAATAAAAATTAGAATCTCTTTGTATAGATGAAGAATCATTCAATTTGGATGAAATTCTCTTCAATGAATGTGAGAACCTAAGTCATATTTCCGAAAATGCAAATAGTTGTGAGAAGTGGTAAGAAGAATCCATACACTCCTTAATTTATGAGTAAAAAATAAGTGAAGAAGAAGAAGAACGAAGACTTAGGGAGAAAGATTACTTCTGTATTTTAAAGCAAATGGAAGAGTATGTTAAAATTGAGAGAATTCCAGAGCATATCAAAAATATTGTTGAAACTTAAAAATTTAAAATCGTTTCCCTCGGCCCTCTCAAATTATAATGCTAGTTTGGTCATCATTGGGAAACTAAATTTGACGACTTAATCCACTAATAAGAATGCTAAGTCTGTATTAAATTGTAAGTCTTTGCCTCATTTTAGAAAGTCATTGAAACTTTAAAGCAAGCATGGCAAATGTGCATTAAATCCACAAAACCTAGGAAAAACTCGATGCAGAGATTGCAAACAGTAACACAAACAATAAATCAGAAAACAGAGATAAGAAAATATAAAATATACAAACGAAAAGTAATTATCCCATGAAAATTAGGAATGAGAAAATTCAAAACGATTTGTATATGCGAGCTGTTAAGATTCTTTCATAAGATAATAATCTCGACAAATAGAGAGTGATTAGAGCCTTCAGAGAAACAGAAGTCGAAGTCGATAAGGCTGCCTTAAATCATGCGATGCGTTACTGTGCAAAAGAAAGCATAAGTTCACAAACCACACTAGAGTAAATTTCTGCTGTCTATAAACTACTACTGCTACCCGAAAAAGCTCTAAGGAAGTATGTACAGAGCCAGCAACGAATTATCTTAAAATAAGAATACAAAACCTATGCCAAGTCCATTCACCCAGATAAAAATTCACATCCTCAATGTGCAGTTGCTTTCTAGAAATTGAGAAAATTTTGGGTTGACATACCCAAAACGGGTATAAGTGACATAAGTTCTTCAATGAAGTAGTGAGCAAAGTCAATTAATAGGAATGCTGAGAACATAGAAAATATATAAAATAATTTAATTAATTATGGTAAAGTAATTGTTGTCAGAATCAGAAAAAATAGAATTGCTCACTAAGAAAGCTAAAGAGATCAGGGAAGAATTTTTTTAGACCTATGTACCTGTGTAAAATGCTGAGGAATCAGAAAAGAAAAAATTGATGAAAAAAGTACCTTGGAATGAACATATGACAGCCACCTCAGAAGATAAAATTTTAATTGATACAACTTTAGAAAATGAAGAAGCTTAACGAGAGGTGTAAATCTACTCTATAACCATGGCTAACGTTTAGCGTTCTATCGGTTATTTGACATAGGAAGGGGTATAATTTTATAATTATTTTAGGTTCCAGTTTAAAGACCTGATGATTTCGAGGTAGAAATGTTCAAATCACCAAAACAAATGGATAAAATTAGATTGAAGATCGAAAAAAAGAAGGAAGACAAAAATAAAAAGGAAGAAGATAAAATGAAAAAATATAGTAAAAAATTAAACAAATAAATGAAAATAAAAAAGATGAGAGAAGAACACAATGAAAAAAGATAAAACAAGGTGGCTATTGAATAATGGAAGAATGAAATCAAAGAAAAAGGTAGCGAAAAAGCCAGAGACTTAGAAGAAATTATTAAATAAAATAATTAATTACCTTAAAAAGTTCACAAAAATAAGGAAGTTGATGGAATCAAAAAAAGTGGTATGTTCAAGAATAAAGACGCCAAATTCAATAAATTTAAATAAACTGGTAAGGTGAGAACATCAGAACCAGAAACTAATCCTTTTGCTGGAAGAAATACTACTTCAAGCGGAAGTGGAAGAGATCAAAGTAGAGGGGGCAGCATGCAAAGAGGAAGATATTTTTCCTAAGGATAAACTTAGAGAGAGGATGGAAATGATAGAGATGAAAACAGAGGTAGTTCATTCAACAGAGGAGATCGAGGTGGTTCATCAGGAAGAGGTTCATTTAGAGGAAACTCTGATAGAGGAGGAAGTTCATTCAGAGGAAGAGGTTTCTCTTCAGAAAGAGGAGGAGGTTCCTTCAGAGGCAGAGGAGGCTCATTCAGAGGCAGAGGAGGCTCATCTGATAGAGGAGGAAGTTCATTCAGAGGAAGAGGTGGTTCTTCCGATAGAGGAGGATTTAGAGGGAGAGGAGATTCATCAGATAGAGGAGGAAGTTCATTTAGAGGTAGAGGAGGAGATAGAGGAGGAAGTTCGTTCAGAGGAAGAGGAGGAGATAGAGGAGGAAGTTCATTCAGAGGAAGAGGAGGAGATAGAGGAGGTCACTCATTCAGAGGAAGAGGAGGTTCATCTGACAGAGGAGGAAGCTCTTTTAGAGGAAGAGGAGGCTCATTCGACAGAGGAGGAAGCTCATTCAGAGGAGGAAGTTCCTTCAGAGGAAGAGGGGGATCATCCGACAGAGGAGGAAGTTCTTTCAGAGGAAGAGGAGGCTCATCAGATAGAAGAGGTGGTAGTTCCTTCAGAGGAAGAGGTGGCTCATCAGATAGAGGAGGAAGTTCATTCAGAGGAAGAGGAGCTCCAAACAGATCCTTCGGTAGAGGAGGAGGAAGAGGCGGCGGAAGAGGCAGCAGCAGAGGAGGCGGTAGAGGAAGAGGCAGCGGAAGAGGCGGCGGAAGAGGCAGATAATGATTTTTATATTGATTGTATAATAATTCATTTAAATTGTTAATACGAGGATAGACTCTCATTTCTACTAATGTTTTAATATTCCAATGGTTGTAGACCAGAAAAATCATTTTCATTTACTTCTTGAAATACAGGAATCAAAGGTTATTGATTGGACAAATAGGCACAAAGGAAGGAAAAAGGTAGTTTAATAATAAATAGCAACAGTCCAGTGATGGCAATAGTCTTTTAAATACCCATATCAGGTGTATCTATTTTATACCAAAGAGGCTATAATTGGCTTTTTATATAAGATTTCATATACCCCCATCAATTATACTACCCATAGGATATCTATAAGGAAAGAAAAAAATGTTGCAATCGATATTTTTTTCAATAAATCTCTATCTAACAGTTGATCTTTATAGTTTATAGAGTAAACTAGAATAATTAAAATCTTGATATTAAAAATAAATACATCTAAAAAGCAACATCTATCTAATGAGGAAATAGTAATCAAAAGTACCATTATAGCCACTACTGATTTAGAAAGAGTCTATAATTCAATATTATCAATAGGACTTATTGTTTTTTCTGGACTTGCTTAAATAATATTATTATTGATTTCAGAATGAGATATCATAGTTTAAGGAAACACCTTCAAGAGTGTATCCAAATCATTTTAAAAGTCTGATATATCCTCTTAAAGTTAATTTATTTATTAATCTATTTCATGAATGACATCTTAAAAATATTTTGTCTAAATTATGAATTAATTTACTTTAGAATAAATCCATAATCCTGATATTACAATAACACCTGAATAAGGTTTTAAGCAAGTCAATTTTAATTCAACATCTGTCTATGCCTAACTGTGAAAATGAGAAATAGATAATGTTGCATTACCAATATCAATTGTTGAATTTCCTTAATATGCTTTTACAATTATTGATATTTCTTCTTTGCCAGTCTCGATAGGGCTAATATAAATAAATTATTTACAATTCATAGACGTCTTTCCAATTTAAATCATTTTAAGCTGTTGTTTAAAAACTATTGCAATTTGATGAAATCACAACGAAAACTTTCATAGATAAACTCAATTTATTTATCACTGCAGAAATGGCATTTACTTGCAATATGCTTGTTTCCATTATTCCATATTAATTGAATTATTCTTATTTTCTTACATCTTACAATGTTTTTGTAGAATGTGTTTTTGTTATGGTTAGATTGTGTATTTCATTTCTGGCTTTTGATATTTTGTCTCTTAACAACAATTCAGCTTGTACATACACTGCAATGAAATTATTAACAGTTAGGGTTTAGTATTGAGAAATCACTTATTAATGTAATTAAAGGGCTATCGAATTGTCAAATGTGCCTCCTGATTTTTAATCCAAAAATTTAAATATAGCTTCCTCTGTGATTGATTAATCGAAATCTATATTTAGCTTTCGAAATTCCCAAACCAATGCTTATTTACGGTCTTAATCCATTTTAATCGTTATGATATTAATTTTATTAAATATATAAATCAATCATCATTATAAATTTATAGCTTTTTCCCTATAGTAGAAAAAAAAAAACTTTCAAACAATTCTTTTAGTTTATTTAACTCTCTCAATTAATCTTATTGTAACAAACTTTATATTTCTACTTTCAACTCATCAATTTTATTTAAAATTTTATTTTATTTTTAAATTGCTTTATTTTTTTTCTCCTAATTTTAAAAAGGCCCTTATAATCCCTAATGCTTAACTTCCAGTTTTGAAATCAAATATTGCTTCTCATCAATTAAAAAACATTTCTTCTCCTTAATTTATTAGATTTTGTTCAGATAGTACCAAAAATCATCTGGTTTAGGACATTTTAGTACATTTAATTTATTTTATTCCTCAATTAATTCATCACATTCTTTCAATTTTTCTTAAATTGTAATGATCTGCTCTCCTATCGATTTTAAATTTTACTAGTACTGTCCACTATATCTCTAACACTATCTTTCCCCCCATATTTTAAATAGATAATATATATATTTCTTAAATGATTTTGGCATTTCCTCTATTATGGAAGGACATTAAATAAAAAAATCTTATAATTATTTGAATTATTTCTATCTATTTTAAAGTTTCCGAGGTAGGAGTGCCATTTTTAAATTAGAGTTATGAGCCATTAGTTTTTAAAAAGCTTAACTGCATTATATTTAATCAAAATCCCATCGCTTATTCTCGTCAGGCTCCAACAAATTTATTAACAGTTCAGTTGTTGCCCACGATATTTTTAAGCTTTGTTTTGTTATGGACTATAAACGTTTCTCCTCTGGGGCTGATAAAAAAGATCCCCTCCAATATTCATTTTCACCAAACAACATCTAAAAAAGCATTACTCCTAAGGACCATGCTTCATTTTTTTCTACATTATAAGCCTCATTTTTCAAATTTTCTGGCGACATAAAATTCTAAAATCGATAAGAAATAGTACAGCAGTTCCTAAGTGTAATGTTGATCTATTATTCATATCCTCATTTCTCAGATGCGAAATACCAAAATCGCATATTTTTAGAATAATTCTACCACTCCTTTTTTTTAAATATAGCACATTGTTAAGGTTTAAATCTCTATGAAATGCTCCCTTGCATAGTTATTTGGACCTCTATATGTCAGCTAATTTTAGGATTAATAACACATTAACTATAATTCTCAAATACTGAAGGGCTTGAATTTCTAAATCCACTACACATTCTTATTATGATTGATGAATAAGATCATATAAGTTACCATCACATTTTTCGAGGTAAAATTCAATGCAATTTGTCTTTTCAATCTTGTTTACTTCACTTAGATTGTCGCCATAAAACTAAACCATGTTCTCTGATTTAACAGATTTATAAATTGCCAATTCTCTTTTAATATATTCAAGTTGGTGGATTCGCTTACTTGAAATCAATATTGATTGTTACGATTTTATTTAATCAACCATTATTCGCTTAATAGCTACCCCAATTTTTTTCACTCTTCCAGTTTCAAATGTCATAGTCATTATTCCTGAAAGCACTGTTCCAAAGCTACCTTTTCCCAATATTACAGGTTCGCCATTAATCTTCTCCTCCTCAACCTCGAATTTTACAACCACTTGTCTTTAATAAATGAACATAATACAATAATATTTATATATTCTATCAAACTCTATGAACTATCAGTTTAAAAATATGGAACAAACGATAGTTGTTAGAATTATCAACTTTTATACTCTAATAATAATTCAAAAATTAATGTCCCAAAACCACAAACATTTTCTTAGTGGGTCTCCTTTTACTAGTTAAAAGCAACTATATTAGGGTAGCTCCCAATAGGTTCAAAATACAGCAACCCGCTAATACTCAACTAAAGTTGTTGTACCTGCAATTAATATACAATTGAAAACCATGTCACACTAAATGTAGTAAAAGTGGCTCACTAACTCAAAGAGAGGACAAGAAACAATAGAATGAAAATATTCCAAACCAAAAAATAAATTCCAATCAGCAAATTCAACAACGGTGTCGCAGTTAACAATAATTATGTGTCAAGTTACTACCAAAACTACCTCTCCAATGCATCCAAAATTAATTCCAAAACACAAAACTCCAAAGACATAAATGATACTCGCAAGAACACATTTGAAGAGCGCCACAGTGCCAGACCCTCAAAACCAAAGTCATAAGAATAAAATCACCAACAAAAGTTACCCACCGAGCCCTCTCAAAACCACAAGAGCATGTCTTCCCAAAACATTATGAATCTACTTAGCAAAATCAATCACGAAGAAAGAGCCAAATCCCCAATCACTAACTCAACAGATTTTAACTTCAAGTAACTTTTGCAACATTATCAAAAAACCTTTGGACAGAAGAGAGCCAAAAGCACAGAAAAAGAAGTAAGCGAGGCCTCCGGGTTTAAGACTGAAAGACCACTTGTCTCAAAATCCTACATTATTATTTAATTGCACTTAGATAATATTTAAGAGTTAAAGTTTGATAGCCAATACGGCACCACAAGCAACCTAATCAATTTCCTCATGACCCAATGTGTTGACAGTAATTTAGCATATAAAATTAGGCAAAAATGTTATTGGGTTCGAGACTATTGATTAAAATATTGCACTGGACCACTATCTGAGTTTAGAAGGGAAGGATTTATCGTTCTTCGAGAAAAAAACCATAAAATTAAGGCCTCTCTACACCATCCCTGAACAGGGAAGACTAAGCCTTAAATCATTTCACTTTCTGCAATGCATAGGAATGGGTGGATTTTCAAGAGTGTATTTAGTTAGATCGAAAATGAATGGGAAATTCTTAGCATTGAAACTTATTTCTAAGCAATTTATAATTGAAAATTAAAAATAGACTATTGTGCAAAATGAAAGGGATGTTATGGTGTAATTAAGTTTGAGTGACCAATAATTACCGAAATAATTTATTTGTTCAATTGAATGTGCATTTGAAACCAAAAATTGGGTATGCTTCGGTATGGAATACTGTCCAGGGGGAGAGTTATTTAATTAGTTAAGGAAAGTAAAGCGTATGACTGAAGAACAGGCTAAAATATATTTTGTTTAAGTATGCATCGCAGTTGGTTACTTGCATTCGCAACATGTTCTATATAGAGACATCAAACCTGAAAACATTCTCATAGATTGTGATGGCCATCTTAAAGTAGCAGACTTTGGTTTAGCAAGACCCAACATGACATCTGAAGATGAGGCTTACTCATTTTGTGGTTCTCCTGAATATATGGCTCCAGAAATGTTGCAATAGCAAGGTCATACTTACGCCTTAGATTATTACTGCTTAGGGGCTCTCTTCTATGAGCTTCTAACAGGTTTGCCACCTTACTATTCAAGAGACACAAATCAGATATTCAAGAGTATATTGAGTGATCCACTATCATTTCCCCCAAATGTTGGAAGTCCAGAGGCTAGAGATTTGATTCGAAAATTACTCACTAAAAACTCAGATTAAAGATTAGGTGTAAGAGGAGGGGCAGATGCAATTTTGCAACACCCCCTCTTCTCATCATTTGATTTGAGGGATGTGATCAGAAGAAAAATCGATCCCCCATTCAAACCTAACTTAATATCCTTCAACTTTGATCCAAGCGAATTTAAGAAGGGTGAAGTTTCATTTAAGTAAGAGTTACAGAAATCCTTGTAAAGTGATGATGAGGCAAAATTTACACCCATTTTTGAGAATTTCTATTTCATTAGTGAGAATTTAAAGTATTCATTACTCTAATCAAAGATTAAAACGATTGCGTATGCCTAGTAGACCAAACACACAATCGCAAGACTTCTCCATGAGTGACAGAAATTACAATTCTAATACATCTGTTTCGAGTGGCAGAAGAGGCAATTCAGCTGTAGCTGACCATATGCAATATAAATAAAAGATTGATGAGATGCAGAAACGTGTTCAAATGCAAAATAGTTTAAATAGTGGATCTGTTAGACAATATATGGATCCATATGAAAATGTAGATAAATTGCGATTGAACAAAAAGAAATGACAATATAATTAAATTTTGAATCAAAATTCATCCTAAAATAATAGTTTAAGTTTCTCCTTCATGTGATATTGGTATTCATTATGAATTTCTGCTTTATCGAAAAGGTCACTACTATATGGAGTATTACCAAGGAATAACTAAATAAATGGTAATATTACTTGAGCTAAAGCAATCATAGAAGAGGGATATTTGGCAGTATTCACTATTTATTGAATCAATATTTTTGTTTTATCAACTGTGAATTGCTCATTCTATAGTATTAAGAATGGCAAGATATACTCTATTAAGATACTCTAATACTCTTCTGTTTTTCTTAATTAGAAAATTAGGACAGCTGCTCTTTAAAAGTCTTTTGTGTAAATTAATTATTCTATTTATTGATTTCCATTTGAATTCTCATAATATTATGGACATTAACAAACTAAATTTTCAATTTTTTAAATCTCTTAAATTGTGTACAATTTACCTTTGAATTAGGCAAGAAAATTTTAAATTATTGAATAATTCACTCCAAATTTCATCAATTTTGTTATAAGAGTTCTTCCTATTAATTTCAATGAATCACTTATAACCTTATTCTATTTTATCATTATCTAGAACAATAAATATGTAAAAGCATCATTTCCTTTTAATAGATAATTAAATAAATTTCCATATTCTGTTTGAGGTTGTTTGGACTTTTTCAGCAAATAATATATAAAAGCAGCTTCTTCTGGTGAACTAATAGGAATAGTTCTAAAATGATTGTATAGACTCAACCACCATTAATTCTCATATAATGGTTTAGGTTAGCTACTATTTAATCTCCAACCATTGAAATAATCAATTAAATCTTTTTATGGTATTTGAATTTGTGACTTAAAATTCACAGTTACAAGTACTTTCTAAATTAATGAAAGTTTATTAATATTTAGTAATGCCTCTCTATAATCCAATTATTGCGACCTTTTCTAACTTTCAAAAAGTAAACTCAATGCTAAACCTCTATTGTATTTTTTTTCTAATTAAACCTCCTTCAAATCCTTTAAGGTAATCATTCCAATATTGAGTTATTTGACAAAATGAGAAATTTTGACTTATGCATTTCCAAAGAGTGTATTGAACAACTTTAATTTAAATGCATAACTTTTATCACTACTCTAATATAGTGCAGATATCAGCTAAGCAGATATGCGTACTTTCAGAGGTTAATCGGTAAAGTCTGGATTTTCACAACAAAAACAAGTCAACAATTCAGAATTCTTAATATTAATTTGTGTATTCTATTTGTTAAGTGGAATCTGTTTAGAGTTTTTTTAATTGAATTGTTAAATAGCATAGTTATTATTACTATAAATGGGTCGTTATTTATTAAATTTTCTCTTCCTTTCTAAAAATGCCTCATCCTCTACATCATCCGAATCTGAGATATTATTCTATTGTTCTACTACCATAGTTTCTTAATTATTAGTTTGAACTCCAACTTAATTAACTGGTACTTAGTAAGTCGAATCATCAGAAGCATAAAATTCTGAATTAAAGTGATATCCAGAGAAATGCTACACTCTAAAAGTATAAGATCTCTATTCTGCATCAAAAGATAACAAATCTAACCCTTAGTCTGTTGCCTATTCTTTTAGCTTTTTCTCAAATTTTACAGGATCTTATATTTTAAAATCTGCTGGTAATTTAAATGTTATGTCACATTCTTTATTCAATTTATCTCCCACTTCTGGCTTAAGAAATTCATGAATAATTTATGAGTCATAAAGATTGATGCATTCTTATTACATATCGATAATCTTATCCAAATCCAAAAATAGAAGATCACAAGGAGTAGTCCATTTAACTGAACCATATTTAGTAACAATTGTAAAATTTGGAACATTTTTCAATTGAGGTTCACTAAGTTCACTAAAAATTACATTAGTTGTATAACCATTCTTTGTCAATTTAGGGACAATTGTTGTGAAGTATTCAAATACAATCTTATTAGAAGGACATCTATCCAAAACTGTTGAATCATCCAAAATTTAATTATGCTCTGTTTTTATGAGACAGTTTGAAAAGTATTGATATTTTTAAGCCCCAAACACATTTATTTAAGTGAGTTGTTACTCTATATATTATTTAACATCACCTACCCTTTGCCTACTTTTAAATTCAGAGTTGAGAACTGTTTTCTTCTCACTCTCCATAAAACACACTATTGATTCTACTATTATAGTTGTGTTCTAATCATCAAAAGGCTAAATACTCATCATAGACTCATTAATTTAAGATTTGCGTAAACATGGATTAGACTTTTGATTTCGAGAAATTGGAGTAGGAGATTTGCTCTTTGCTGCCCGACTTAATGAAAGAGGCTAATTAAGCACTCTTTCCCTCTACTATCTAAGCTATAACCTCTGCCTCTCATGCTCCCTAAACACCATCTCTTACTATTCTAAACGTCTTTACTCCTCTTCTTAATTTTATAAATATTGTTATAGTTTAGTACTCATCATTTCAGCACAATTTTAAAGCTAAGTCACTTATTCTTATATCTATAAAGGTGTTGTAGGAATAATTGACAATGGCTGCATTGCTGGCATTGACATTGCCATCTATGGATACATCATATACTATGGATACTATGGATAAGGGTAGTAGGATGTATTTAACATTGGTTAAGATTGCATCATTGGTTGCTAAAATAAAGGTGGTTAATTAAATAAATTAAACCCTGTATTTGGTTATTGATTGAAAAGGGTATTTGACGGTTGTTGTTGTTAAAACATATTCATACCTCCTTGTTGAGGTTAAGCAAATAAGTTTACAGGTTATTGCTGTGTTTATTACTAAATCGGCTAACCAAATATGTTCAGTGCTGGTTTTTATTAATTTTATGAGTTGAAAACATTATTGGTACTATTATTGAAGGGATTTTAATTAGATGATTAGAAAGGGTTTATTGTACTACCACTACTGGGATTCTGAAATATATTACTACTAGGGGTAGGGGTATTTGGCTTGTTAAATAGATTTGCAACAGGAGCTTACGTCTATGGTTGTGCAAATAAATTATTATTAGTTTAAGGGAACAAATTATTGGTATTGGAAGAAGAATTGAAAATTGGATTATTTGGGGTCGTACTACTCCAAGCATTTCGTAGTGTTGGAAATTAAGGGGGAGTTAATGCTATTTTATAAATATATAATACTTTATGGATTAGCTTATGTAATCAATTAAGGATTAAATTAACCACATCTACAGGCACCTTCTACAATCTTCTCATGAAATTGCTGGATTTACTTGGAACGAATCAAATAATAATCCTCCAAACGAACCATCATTATTGACTTCAAATTAATTTAAAGCTTACCATTCCCTTGTATTCACTTTGAAGGATTATGGATGTAGATTACGGTGTACCATTTTACTAGGTATCTGGTGGAATGTGCTCCAATTTTACAGGCTTAAAGGGCGCTCTAGTGGAACCTTCAACTCTAAAATTATGTGTTTGATTTTACTTTGGCTTATTACTTGATATTGGGGGCTAGGACCAAGGGGTCGATGATTATTAGGAATTCCATGGAGCAGAATTACCAAATATATTGTTATTGCCAGGCTAGAACAAATTAATTGCCATTAATATTAATGAAAAAGGATCTAGAATTGAGTTTATTACAACTACAACGCACCTACTTACAATCTCAACAACCTCCACTCAATAAACATTTATTTCAAAGTTTAGTACATAAATGTGATTTCGAAACAGTCCAATAATTTGCACCCACAATACCAATATACGTCAGGCAAATCAAACGTTGGTAACCCTTACCATCTATCTGCAAATCTCCAGTCCCTAGGAGCAGCAGAGCTAAGAGCGTCTGTGAAACAAAAGAAGTCACCATTCAACCTATGCGCATAGAAACATAAAGAAAGAGTGTTATTAAACAAAAGCCTGTTCATAAAATAATGATAGCAAAAAAGTAATATGTAGATCAAATGACACTCACTCCATGGTGATGGTGGATATTTCATTTTCGCTGTTATGAAGCGCTTTCATTAACTTTTTGTTTTTTTCTTATTAAATTTTCAATCGCTCTGTGATTTTACGACCCAATTACGGATACTCAAATAGTGACTATCTCCGAACACCATTCTTAATAGGCTACAGGATTCGTTCCTCCGTACGTAAACGCCGCTTTATAAATTTATCTATCTTGTTTTAAACCATCTGATTGCGTTGCAACATACCACCCATCATAAAGGCACGAAATCGCTCTAATCTATTGTATCGAAATTTGGCCGCTAAACTAACAAGTTCAGCATAGTGAGTGTCCTATGGCATAAGCTCATAGCACTTCCAGTTCTTGCACTTAGAGTAATGTTCAACATCAGTTGACATTCTATGAATAAAATTAAATAAACTGAATAAAATCTACAATACATTCGAACCTAACTCAAGAAAGAGGAATCCAATTCTGTTAACTTATCAACAGAAGAATTATTGAAATAAACATCTCTAATCCTCAAACCTAAATAACAAAAAAATCCAATTTTTGTTGCTGCAAAAATATAAATCAAATAGGAATTGGAGGAAAGATAAAAATATTATGATGATAGAAGAAACTAATTGAAATAAATATCATCGGAAAACAACAACACCTAATATATTAATTTCAATTTACTCAACTCTCTAATCCCTAACATAAATTTCAATTACCTAGAACACTCTTGTAGAGTCATATTGTCAACCAACAATAAAATTAATTTTCAAAGAAGGCAATCACGCAAAGCCTCTCAATTGTAGGTAACAAAAATTAATGGATAATTTCTTGACGAATATCAGCAATAGATTTATAAAATATTCAATACACGTGAGTAAATACATTTCATATTCAAAAATGAAATGGACCTTAATATCAGAGTTATACCTTGTAGAATTAAATAAGTTTTCAGAGAAGACAAAAACACTTATGAAGTTATTTTAATGGAAAATCAATTAGAAGAAGAATAGAACGAACTTCCAAATGTGGAATAGCGAGAATTAAGTGTTTAAAATTTTAGATTTCAATTCCTCAACCGCATTTAATACTGGAATCTCTATCACAATACAAATGTACCATCAGTATTAGTGAGGCAGTACAACTTATACCTAATTTTGCGAGAAGTAATTCTGGATGCCCTTGATTACATGCACTTAAAGACTATTGACATTCTCTAAGATGAGATTCTTGAAAATGAACTTCCTTCCTTTAAAACTCACACTTCCACAGAATAGAGTACAGATAATCGAATGAAATAAATAGAGAAAAAAGTCAAAGCATAAGCACTTAAACTCAGGAGACAAAAACGTCCCAGAAAAAGCACTACAATTGATCATTTATTGTATCTACAAAGTGATCAACTGAAGGACTATAGAGTTTCCCCCATTCCACATAATTAAGGGTATTAGGCTCAGAGAGCTGTCAAAGATTACTTGAAGGAGACCACTCAAACGAATTTACCAGCATGTTCTAAATTAGGGAAAGGTGGCATGGATAAAGTTTAAAAAGGAGAGTATTTTCTTAAATAAAAAGGGAAAAAAGATGAATACCATATTTGTTGGCTTGAACAGAGAGGATTTCATTTAGTTTGGTATCACTTAAAAACAGATAAGACTGCACGCGGAATTGGGTAATTAGATGACACTCTAATTAAAGATGAAGGAAAAATATATTAAGTGAAATTGTTGGATCGATTTCTTACAATCAAATTAGATAAACCATTGGTTGGATAAATATGGAGGAAATCTATTGCCAATCAAATTGCTTATAAAACCTACCTTAATAATTTGTGGTTTAATTGTCGACTGTTTGATAATTCACCAAAAGTAAGTCTAGTTGATTACTATTTTAATGAAAATACTAATACACTTGATTTATCAGATAATGCACTCAATTTAAAGGGTTTGAGTAACGTTTTGCCTTTATGTTATATAACTAAAGTTACACAAATATTCTTTGATAGCATTATGAATCATAAAATTTATCACCTTAATTTACAGAATAGCCATCTAGGACCTGTTGCTATTGTACAACTATTATAATACTTTTAACATAATAAACATAGAATTAAGGTTTTAGATATCAGTAATTGTTCATTAACTCTGCAACCGATCAGAGAATTAGCATAATTTTTACTAAATTAAAATTCCTTCTCCCTAAATCAGATATATTTAAATGATAATCCTGGTATTGGAGACGAAGGTATCGTATTGCTATCAGAAGCAATATAATAAAGATACGACAGATTCTGGGATACCAGCACTTAAGAAATGCCTCCAAGTCCAGGTTATAGAAGGCATCCTCGCCAAAAAACATCAGCAAGAGAGAATTCCATGGATTTAGAATTGCTGATTGTTTTGAATTTCAAAAATATTGGTGCAAGAGATTTCTCAAAACTATTTGATGCCATTGCAGTAATGATCAAACATTCACTTGATCTTCCTGCTGTTGATATCGATTTAATGCGTCAACAGACTCTTTCAAGAGTAATAAAAAAATTAAAAAACAAATAATACAATCGTCGTAACCTCCAACTAATCAAGGAATTCTATGCTGATGAAATTGATCCAATATTAGAGATTATCAAAATGTAACTAGACATATCACACAATTAATTAAATTCTCTACAATAATTAGGAGAATTGATATCATAATATGATTGCTTCAGAAGTTTGCACCTTCGCTAGATAGGATTAGGGATTGATGATTTGTTAGAATTCAGCAAACGTGTTGTTAATTCAATCTCCCTGGAATTACTTGAAATGACCTGTTCATCTTAGGGAGATATTCAATGTATTCTGGATAGTTTGAGTGAGAATACCTCCCTAAAGACTATAATTTTGGAATGTTAGAGTGGAGAGTTGTAATCTGGTTATAGTTTTCAGTATTTCATTGCTGATGTTCAAGAATTATGAATTATATGAATTTATTCAATAAAATCAACTAGAAGATCTCCCTAGCTGTTGGGACAACTCTTGTACTATTTGGTGGTGTACTATTTTTTTGGAGAAGATAACCCTTACAAACAGAAGTCATCTTAGAAAATAGTGAAGAATTTCAAGAAGCTGCAAGAAAGGCCAAAAAACTCAGTGGACTAGGACACCCTGATTAATTATTACTTTATGGCCTATTTAAACAAGCAACTATCGGGGATTGTAATGTTAAAGAACCCATGCGTTTACATTTACAGGATCATGCTAAATGGGTTGCTTGGATGGCATGCAAAGGAATCTAAAAAGAGCAAGCAGAATAATAATACATAAGACATGTCCAGAAATATATGGATAGTGGAGTTACAATGAGTGACTCACAACAATCACAATAAATGGGAATGAGAGTCAGCACCATGAAACAGGGTGAACATGAAACTAATGAAGCATATATGGAAAAAATGAATACTAACAATCAATAAATTGAGTAAGTTAACTTAAGTGAAGAAGACAAATCAATATTTGATCAAATTGTTACAAATATCGAGGATCCTGAAGAATTATAACGATTGCTATCCAAAGGAAATGAATTATCATTACTCTAATATGAGACTGAATAAAAGATCAAATTGATACACTCAGTCGTGGACTCTGAAAATATGACAGCATTAGAAATCCTCATACCCAGATATGCCCACTACAAATTAGTCAACATTTAAGAAAGTGTCTCAGGTATGACTGCACTACACTATGCTTGTTTATCAGGGAATAAAGAAATAGTCGAATTACTTCTTAAGAATGGAGCAGATCCTCATATTAAAGATTTTTCAGGATAAGATTGCTTCGAAACAATAGATAAAGAGAATAGAAAATGGTTAGTTTGAGTGTATTTGCCACGTATATAATATTTAAAATAAATGGCTAAAGTTGATCGATTGTGCACTGTATATGTCATTCCAGAAGAGGCTCCCTTATCATAATAAGAAATAGCCAAGGCATTCGATACAGGAAAGTTCGATGATAAATTGAAAGTAAACTATTACATTCATTTAAGGCATTAAAATCATTAGTTGTGCAAATCATTCATGATGAACAAATGCCACGCATGGTTATGAATGTCATTAATGCATTGGTACCCTTGGTTGATGATTCTCATTCCCTTAAGAAAATCCTACTTTTCTATTGGGAAGTGATTGAAAAAACTCATCCTAATGGCTCACTCAAAGAAGAAATGATTCTTGTTTGCAATAGTCTAAGAAAGGATCTACTTCACCCAAATGAATATATTAGAGGAAGAACATTAAAACTATTGAGTCGCATTCAATTAAGGGTATTAAGGATCACTATGCTAGGGAATATTAGAGCCACTTCAAAGTGCCATAGTAGAAAATGTAAATCACAAGCATGTCTATGTCAGGAGAAATGCAGTTGTATGTCTGTATGAAGTTTTCCTCAACTTTGGAGATGATTTGATCTCAGATTTAGATGAAATGATGGAAAAACTCATTCTAAATGAAACAGATCTATCTACAAAGAGAAATGCATTTTTATTACTCTTTCACGCTAATCAACAAAAGGCCCTTGAATACCTAAATAACAATTACTCAGATGATAGCAATTAATTTGGAGATATCTTATAGTTATCCATTCTTGAACTCTTCAGAAAAGTATGCAAAAGAGATCCAACACAAAAACCAAAGCTATTGAAATCAATTTACCAATTCTCAAAATCTAAATCAGCATCTGTATAATTAGAATGTGCTAATACTCTATTTTCTATATCTCCAAGTCTCACATCCCTAAAGATTGCAGTCTCCATATACATGAGTCTAATTAATACATAGACTGATAACAATATCAAATTAGTTATCTTAGATCGTCTAGAGGCTGTCAATCAACTCAATAGTAGAGTTTTAGAGGATAGAACCCAAGAATTGTCACAATTGCTTGGACAATAGAGTATTGATATTAGAAGAAAAGTTTTGAAATTGTTTTAATTAAAACATGAAAACATTAATCTATTAGCTTAAGCATTATAGAAAGAATTCTAAAAGTGCTAAAATTTGAGTGATCAATCTGAATATCAATCATTAATGCTTTCTCTCTTAGGAACTATGGTTAATAAATTCCCTTAAGTTCATGAGATTGTTGCTTAGATTTTCGCTGATTCCATAATATGCAATTCAAAATTAGATGATGCATGTGCATAGAGTGCTGGACATCTTTTAGTGTCCCTAACCAATTCTGCTGACCCAGCAATTCAATAGAAATTGGTGACATTCTTTACAAATCGTTTCCAAGATATTCATCACTTAGAAATATACAAATCTGCATTTAATATCTTGGGTGAATACAGTGAAGATCCTATCAAATCATTCAATCAAATTAAGAAAGCTGTAGGAAATCTACCCCTTGAACAAGATAAGTTGAAACATGAAGAGGAACACAAACAAATAGTCAAGACCATCATTCTACCTGATGGCACATATGGAACTTAAATAGTTGAAAAATCCTCAGAAACAGAATAAGCTTCCAAATTGAGAGAACTATTAATGTAAAACTCCTTCTTAGCCTCCTCACTCAGTAGAGCATTCATGAAGCTGATATCCAGAATTGGGGAATTCAATAAATATTCAAGTCAAATGCTATTAATATTTTGTTCTCTCCTCCGTTACTATTAAAAGAATACTGCAAAAGTTGATTAAGATACAATAGAGGCCATTACTGCCTGCATTAGAATCTTAACTAGCAAAGATGTACAAACTAAACTTGATCAGTATAGGTAGAGAACTGTAAAATAAGTACTACCAACTGTTCAACCTAATGTTAAATTTGATAAAATTCTTAAACAGCCTGACGATGCCATTATAATCAGATAATTAAAGGGAATTTAAGAAATTAATGAAATCGACTTAGCTGATGATGAAACTACTCAAGTTGCAAAAAATGAAGAAAGTACTTATGTTTCAAGGCTCAATCACATCGTATAATTAACAGGATACAGTGATCCAATTTATTCAGAAGCATTCGTAAATGTCCACAAGTATGACATACAATTTGATGTTCTATTTGTTAATCGTTCACCTAAAATGGTATAAAATGTACAGGTCGAATTCCGTACACAAGGAGAAAGCAAAATCATAGAGAAAGCTTAAGGAGTCACACTTCAACCAAATCATTCAGCAAGAGTTAGAACAACTATTAAGTTTTCATCAGGTGACATAGGAGTTGTATTTGGAGCCATTCACTATGAAAATAATGCTGGTATTGAGCAAGCCTATCTCGTAACCAAAGAAATTAATGTGGACTTGATAGATTTTATACATCCTGCATCCATTGATCTTGATAGTTTCAGGAAATTATGGGCTAAATATGAATGGGAAAACAGAATAGTAATCAATACAAATCTTACGTATAAAATACATTAATTAGTGATCCTAACAAATTTGTGGCCTTCTTAGAAAAAGCATTGAAAGCTAAATCTGTTGAAGAAAACCATGCCAAATCAAGTATAGTGTGTGTTAATATGTATGCATAAACTAAATTTGGTAAATTTTGTAGTAATTTAGATGATGACTTCCTTGTGAATGTAAGTGCTGAATAAACAGGCGACAAATTGTCTGGGTTCGTGAGAGTTAGAAGCAAAGTCAAAGAAATTGTGGTCAATTTAGGAGACAAGATCAAAGCACTGTAGTCAAAAATCGAATGAAAATACATCAATTATTATTATATAAGAATGTCCAAGCTCAAAAGAGGACTCACCAAAGACTTCGAGAAAGAATAAGAAGAATCCGCCCTTGCAAAAGAGGAACTATTCCAGGTGAGACTGTGCCTCCCTATTCGTAGCCAGTTACACGAATCTACGAAGATTACCAACCAATCACCGATGAGCAAACAGACATCATAGCCAAGATCTTACAAGTCATTGAGTTCTTCAAAGAAAATTGCCCAGACACTCAAACACTAATGGAATTTACTAAATTGTGCTGCCAAAATCTGATGTATGAATTCATTCCCAAGGATCAACCAGTCTTTCATATTGGTACTCACTTCCACTATATCAGATGATCCTGGAGATAAATTTTATATTGTTCTTAGTGGACGAGCAGGCATATATATTCGAAGATAACCTGCTTAAATCGAATCAGAGGAAGCATCAGCATAGCCTCGTATTCAGAAGATGCTCGAGAAATTGCACCTAGAATCAATCACACAACTGCAAGGTGATGAGTTAATGAAATTTTACTCACAAGTTATCAGAAAGCAACCAAAACCACAAAAAGTTATCGATTCAGAATTCATACTCTTCAAGACTGGCAATTTCGATAAGTATTTCACCAATCAGGGCATTTGTAAGTTTATGTTGATAGCACAAAAGTACGCTGGTTAAATATTTGGAGAAATGGCACTTACTAACGATAAACCACGAACTGCCAGTATCTTTGGGTTGACTGACTTAAAACTCCTCTCTCTAACCAAGATTAATTTTAAAGTACTCTTATCCCTAATCTAGCAAGTCGGTGAGAAAGGCATGCGAGCCCTACAATAGAAAATAGATTACTTTTTAAGAATGTTTCCCCATATGACGAAACACAAAATGAGTAAACTGATTTTATATTTCACGTCCTCCAAGTTTCCTGCCAATTTCTACATCTGGAAACAAGGAGATGAAACTGATGGATTCCTACTCCTTAAGGATGGTGAAATGTAATTACTGTAGCACGTAGAAATGCCCAAACCTCCCAGCCAAAATAATGTCGATTTTACATTAACCTCACTCTTTTAAAACAAGAAACCAGAAGTCAAAGATGTTAAGGAGACCATCATACTCGCAAACCTTACAGGAGGCTGTTTCGTTGGCGAGACAGATATCGTGTAAAGAAGAGAAAGAAGAGAATACTCAGTCAAAACTTTGACTGTCTGTTAGTGTTATGTACTATCCTTAGAAGTAAATCACTATTTAATTACAAGAATTATCATATTGTGAGGAAAACATTCCCTGAATTCAATCAAGCTCTCACTTCTTTGCAATTAAGAAACAGCAACTTATTTAAAAAGAGAATAGAAGATATCGTAAAGACAAAATCCTCCAATTTCTACCTCACAAAGAAAGAGGAAATATTATCAGTAGAAAGACGATATGCCAATGAATTTGGAGGTGAGGGTTTCAGATTCATGCAATCGCCAATCCTGAGATCAACTTTTTAAACTAAACTATCTAAACAACAAATGGTCGAATAAAATTAATCTATCATCGAACAGCATACAAAGGTCGATGAATAACATGGTGACAATGAAGAATTCAATATGCTTAAGTTGGCTGGTGATAATTTTCAAAAATGTCTTATAATAAGAGTAGAAAAGCAATTCGAATAATTTCAGCCCTCAAAACCTAAGTAAATATTTATATTACAGTAGAGCCAAAACTCCTTACTTTAGTAAATAAACTAGCAACAACATGAATGACCTTCTTATGTCAGTACGAAGAAGTTAATTCCCGTCTTTCGGTGTGAGTAAAGAATCTATATCCTTCCGCTAATCCAATGAATCTGAAGAATGGCAACTACTCCCTTAAATTAGCGCAGCTAAGCAACACACCAGAGTAATCAATCCAGTTGTCTCACAAAAAGTGGAAATAATAAAATAAGGATTTTAATCTTTCAAGAAATCTAAATCTCTCAGCTCTAGATTGGATCGTGTACCTGAAAATTCAATGCAAGGCTTTATGCTCACAGATTCAGTTGCCACCTATCACCCTCTTCATAGTCAATAGAACAAAAGCCAACATCATAGGGTACAAAAAAAGAGAATGAAAACAATGTCAAAAGGTGATTTAGAGTAATAAACATAATGAATTTTATCCGTAATTAAACTTAATTGCTGTTCAAAAATCAATTGAGTATGAGCAATTATTATAATTAATACAAATGGGAATCACCAAACTCAACTTCGCAATTGGCTTCACTGCACTCTGCTTTCAAGCTCTTATCCTCTACCCCTGCCATGATGCCATTACACAGTAAGTGGATAAATTGGAATTAAATATTGCAAGATTGGAGCAGATGGAATAAGAACTCAAAACTCATATGGAAAAGAATAGAGTCATAATAAAGGAACGCTTGTTAGCATAAAAATGATTTTCATATATATAATTCATTGATTATCTAAAAATAGTAGCATTCATTTATTTGATATAATTTATCATGTAATCATATTTTTTAAGAGTCTTGCTGTCTGTTTAGGGACAGCCAAACTTATTCTAAAAATAGAAATGAAACACACCCATGATTTATGGAATTTGCTAGAAAAAAATCTTACTATTTAAGCTGAAAATAAGCAAGGAGAAATTAATAAATAAAATTAAACTCTAACTAAAAAAATGGTACTCCCTAAAGTCAATATGTTTGTCGGAATCTGCGCACTCAGCTTCTAAGCATTCATACTATACCCTTGGCATAATGTCATCTCAGAATAAGTCGAAAAACTCGGCAATAATATTCGAGTATTAGAGACAATGCAACAACAACTTGTAAAAGAAGCTGAGCAACTACAAAAGCTAAACCCCGCTTGATATTTTATCATTATCTTTCAATATAAACACACTAAATTCGAATCCTACACACTTCTTCAAATTCTATTTTTAGAATCAAAAATTCAAATATATAACAATTACTATAAGTGTTAATATAATAAAAATTACTCATTTTTGATAATGAACTAAGGACATTTAAGTTAAATTTTATTAGATTAAAGTCACCGATCCATGGCAGAAAGTAACATTCATATATACATAGACTCTTAGGAGAAGAGTTCTGCTCACTATTCCATTATACAGGCCATGCTCCAATACAAAATGTAAGAACACTCAATCATTCAACCTGGAGAGTTGATTAATAGTTCCATTGCCGAAGATGTCCCTCATTTTTCAGAAAGAGGGGCTGACTACTCCTCTAAAATGCATGACAATGATAATATAAGGTACAGCAACTAAAAACCAAATCAGCGAATGAGTCATGTATACCCATCATACATGTCCGAAAACTCAGTTAAAATTGATCATGAAAAGATTCAAATGATTGAACACACTTACAGCATACAATAAATTGAAAAAATATTCAAAACCAACCTCAATCAAGGATTATCTGAGGAAGAGGCGTCATCGAGATTGAATCGATATGGAATCAACAGGATAGAAAGCAAGCGAGCATCAGTGTCATTTGATGAAATAATCAATAAGTTCACAGTAGCACTCTTTTTCGCGATATTGCTATCAGTAGTTGGATATTTTGTAGATGAGAGAGAACATATCCCTTTTTTAATAGAGATTGTGAGTTTATCGATCATTTTCGTTATGACTCACATTCTTACATATACTTCATATTCGAAGAGGAAGAAACTACTTGATGAATTCAATCAAATTATATCAACCGATGAAGTTGTAGTAATTAGAGGAGGTGTAAAATAAAAGATTTCCTCAACCCTTCTAGTAAAGGGAGATCTCATTGAATTAAATTCATTCACAAAAATACCAGCAGATTGCAGAATTATAGAATCATAACAATTGAGTGTAGACAATTTTATTTTTACAGGGGAAAGTCAACCTCTACTATTGGAATCTGAAGAAAGCAATCATAAATCTATTTTTGAAGCTAAAAATGTTGCCTTTTTAGGTGTTGGCATAGTATTCGGAGAGGGCAAAGCAATAGTTGTTAATACAGGGGAATAGACGATATTAGGAAAATTAATTAAAAAAATTGAAGTCCCTCAGATCAATTCATATATTGATTAGCAAGTTAAGAAGTAATTATTTATCACTAAATAGAATAATTGATGTCACATTTGTCATCATTCTTGCATTTGTTTTACTCACTGTGATTGGTTGGTTTGTATGGGAATATAAGGCTGAAAAATACGATTGGACATTTCTCATTAACACAATCATAATCATCATACTATCTAAGTATATTTTATTTAGATTTAAAGTTTACCATTTACGATGATGCTCATCCTGTCATACTCAAAAAGAAAGATTGCATATTTGATGTCTGATCAGAAAATTATATTAACAGACATCAATGCTATAGAAAATTTGACTCAAATGAGTTTGTTACTAGTTAACAAGGAATCCCTGTTATTAGAGTAGCAAAGACCTAAAAAAATCATACTCGAAAATAAAACTTATGGAATTCATTATATTAAAAATCAATAAAGTAAATTTTATTTCAATATAGACATGATCAATTGTATTCATTATTGTCTCCATTCGAAAAAATAAGACTTTATCATGTATGACAGATAAAACATTTAAAATATTTTAGAGTAATTTATCAAACAATATCCTGTTGATTAATAGAGA